>CM032333.1:47215104-47637604 GCA_019022515.1 Quercus aquifolioides
TCAGTTTTGATAACAAATTGCCTCCCTAACAAATATGGTCTCCATTTCTTTACTGCCACCACTAAGGCTAAGAATTCCTTTTCATAAGTAGAGAGTGAAAGCTTACTACCTTTCAATGCCTGGTTGTGGAAGGCAATAGGTCTATGATCTTGCATCAAAATAGCTCCCAACCCCAAACCAGAAGCATCACACTCCACAGTGAAGGGCTTGGTGAAATTAGGCGGAGTTAACACAGGGGGGCATGAAACAGCATCCTTAAGTAGCTGAAAGGCTTAATCAGCTTCTAGGGTCCAAACAAAAGAATCTTTCTTCAATAATGCAATCAAGGGTGCTGCAATTTGCCCACGTCCCTTCACAAGCTTCCTATAGTATCTAGTGAGGCCAAGAAAACCCCTTAAAGTCTTGACATCTCTAGGTATAGGCCACTGTTGCATAGCAGCAGTCTTCCTTCACAAGCTTCCTATAGTATCTAGTGAGGCCAAGAAAACCCCTTAAAGCCTTGACATCTCTAGGTATAGGCCACAGCTGCATAGCAGCAGTCTTCTTAGGATTAGTGTTCACCCTTTCACCATAAATAAGATGGCTTAGATACTCCACCTCCTCACAAGCAAACACACACTTAGATTTCTTGGCATACAACCGATGCTTGGCCAAGGTTTCCAAAACCAATCTAAGGTGACCAAGGTGATCAGACAAGGATCTACTGTACACCAATATATCATCATAGAAAACAAGAACAAACTTCCTTAAAAAGGGCTTAAAAATAGCATTCATCAAGGATTGAAAGGTGGAAAGAGCATTGGTTAAGCCAAAGGGCATAACCAAAAACTCATAGTGGCCTTCATTTGTCCTAAAAGTAGTTTTAGGAATATATTCCTCCTTCATTATGATTTGGTGATAACTAGACCTCAAATCCAGTTTAAAAAACACACAAGCACCATATAACTCATCCAATGACAGGAATAGGCTATTTATCCTTAATAGTCTCTTGATTTAGAGCTCTATAATCAATACACATCCTCCAAGAGCCGCAGCTTTCCTAACTAAAAGAACAAGTGAAGCAAATGGACTTCAACTATTCCTAATGGAGCCAACAGACAACAACTCCTTAACTATCTTTTCAATTTCATTCTTCTGATAGTAAGGGTATTTGTAAGGTCTTTAGCAGATGGCTTGAGCTCCTTCCTTGAGATTGATTTGATGTTCATGCCCCTTAATAGGAGGTAATCCAACAGGAGTGGCAAAGACTGCATCAAACTCTAACAATAGCTCAGCCACCTAGACTGGTACTTTAGTAGCACAATCTACAGAATGGGAATCATTAGGAGCTGCAATTTGCAAAACCAGTCCTCTCTTCACAGATTCTTTCAAGAATTGAGTCCCTTCCTGAATGTGAGTACCTGCACCCCTTAAACCATGTAGCAACACAGGCTTTTGTGCATAGGAAAAACACATAGTTAGCAACTTGAAGTCCTTTTGAATGACCCCAAGGGTACTCAATCAATGAATCCTTAACACCAAATCACAACCCCCCATAGGCAACACATGTAATTGAACTGAGAATTTGTGCCCTTGTAAAAAAATGGGAACCTCCTTACATAATCCTTGAGTTCTAATCACATCACCATTAGCCACTTTCACTTCCAAAATCTGAGAAGTATCCACAGGGATATGTAATTGAGAAAGTAAGAAAGTGTTAATAAAATTGTGTATGCTACCTGAGTCTATAAGAATTAACAGGGACTTACTCCTAATCTTTCCCACTACCCTCTTAGTACCAGAAGTAGGGGTACCACTTAAGGCATAGAGTGTAATCTCAGCATCCTCAATGTTGTTTTCTTGACTGTGTAAGGTGTGATCAGAAATAGAAAACCCATTACCTTTCTCAAGTTCTGTAATATGTACCTCTAAGTTAACTTCAGGCACAAATTCCACATAATCAAGAAGGAACAACATGGCTTTTTTACATTTATGACTAGGAGCCCATTTCTCATCACAGTTATAACACAATCCTTTCTTCTTCCTCTCCTCCATTTGAGCAGGTGATATTCTTTTAATGGGTAATCTATTCTTAGTATCTATCAAAGGAGTAACTTTGGGTAAACCTAAGATTGAGGGCTTGCCTTGCTTCAATTGAACCTCAGAATTCCTCTTACAGCTCCAATTGTACTCTTCCTGAATCTTGGATAAACCAAAAGCTACATTTAGAGATTGAGGATTAAGCATTCGAATAGGAAGCCTTATCTCATCTTTCAACCCACTGAGAAAGCAACTCAACTTGTGTGATGAAGATAACCCTTTAATCCTATTAGATAAGACTTCAAACTAAGCCTTATATACTGCCACAAAAGTTGACTGCCTTAGCCTTGTCAATGTCTCCATGGGATCATCATACGCAGTGGAGCCAAATCTAACATGCAAGGCTTGAACTAGTGACTCCTAATCATAGAATGCCCCTGTTTCCTCTCCATCTTGGAACCAAATCAGAGCTTTACCCTTTATATGAGAAGAAGCAAGCATCAATTTCTTTGCAATTGGGGTATTGTAATACCTAAAATACTGATTTGCTTTATACACCTAAATTGTAGGCTCTTCACCAGAAAATCTTGGAAAATCCAACTTCTTTGGATGAGAAAGAGGTAAATTTGCAGAATTAGGGTTACGATTTTCCCCAATTCTTGGAGATTGAGAAGGCCCACCATGATCAGAAGCACTCAGTTTCTGCAAAATCGAGATCAATTGTTGACTCATCTCATTCATGGTTCTTGGGTGAATAACTTGTATGGTTCGCATTTCTTGTAACTCTTTGCCATGATGATCAGAAGTGTTTCGAAGTGAAGCAATGGCTTCATTGGTTGTAGTAGAAGAACGAGTCTTTGCCCTAAATGCCAAGGAAAGCCAAGCTCTGATACCAAATGAAGGGCCAAACCAATTTGGTAGTTGAATTTGAGGATAGCTGGACCTCCAAAACAAAGTGATAGGCAAATAAAGAGATAGAGAGATAGAGAGTTTATGTAATCTGATGAACAATCTACTTGCTTGATTAATAATAGCCTTAGGCCTTTATACAAGATTGCTTTGTAATTCCTTACCATATATCCAACTAACTAATTTCTTCACATAACTAACTAACTAACTAACCCACTCAGCAACTAACTAACAGCAGTTATCCTCACTTAACCAAGCATTGACTAACCATTAACCACAGTTAACTAACACAAACAGCAACAGTAATGTGAACAGTAAATCAATACAACAGTATAGTAATGGTAAACTCTAACATCTTTATCTATTGAGCCTTGGGAAAATTTAATAACAAGTTATGTTTTTGACCTATGATGACTTGACTTTCTAGGAATTCATGTACTAGGGTTTTAAAACATATATAAAAAAACATATTTTACAATCGTCATTAGAGAGACAGAGAGTTACATGCATAATAGGAGTTGCTGTGATGTTTGTGCACCTAGGGTTTTGTGCCATGCTACTTCCGGTTCATTCAAGCATGGATTGAAAAACTCTACAAAGTTACAACAATAAAAAAAAAAAGTTTGTTTTGGAGTCAATCATGGATACGGAGATTCGTGCAAAAGAGAAATCTTTTACAATATTTGTCCAATTAGGTATTTGAAGTTGAGACTGGCATAGCTTAGTAGGTTTTACTGTAAGTAGAAACCTCGGGATAAGTATGTAGGGTAAGATTCTTTGTATTTGTAATTGCTTTTTTTTGTTAGTAGGTTTTTCGGGAGTAGTGACCTAAAATTGACCTGGTAGGGTTTTGCTTAGGAGGGTTTTCCACCTCACATAATTTAGTTTGGTGATTTGATTGTGCCTTAATCTTATTTGCAAGTAGGTAGACCAATTAATCAACTTGGGTAATTCGAGTAATTAACTGGGGTCAATCTAAAACCCAACAGGTTTATGAAATATTTTTAAAAACTTTTTATGGAAAAAGAAAAAAAAAAGATTATTTGACCTTTTTTTATATTGCCCAATATTAAGACTTCTACAATATTTTCACAACACTTATACAACAAATCGTAAGTGGCAGGTTGTTATTAATAGGTAAAAAAGTAATTTCAATGATAAGTTTAACTTAGAACTAATAATAACAACTTAGAACTTATGATTTATTGTGAAAATGTTGTGAAAATATTATAAATGTAACTCTTCTCTTTCTAAAATGATAAAATTAACAAATATCTTGAGGGCACCATTAACCGAACCTTATAATCTATATATAGGTGGGTTGGATTGGATTGGATTGGACAACCCAACCCGTCATTTGAATGGGTGAAAAAGTTCCCGAATAGTCAATATATACACACAAAGCTAAAAACATCAAAGATAAAAAGAACAAAATTAATAAATGTCCTGAGAACACCGTTAACCGGACCAGGTAATCTATATATTGGTGGGTCGGATGGATCGGATAACCCAACCCATCATTTGAACGGATGAAGAGGGTCCCCGAATAGGCAACACACACACAAACACACACACACAGAGCTGAAACATAAAAAATAGAGAGCAAAGTTCGTTAGCTCAACCAACCGAGAGAGAAAAAAGGGAGAGAGTCAGTTTGCGATTAGCAGAAAGAGAAAGGGAATAGAAGAGAGATGAAAGGATTAGGAAGATTGATAAGGCGAGCCGTTTCCAACTCAAAACAATTCACTCAACCTTCAACAACAACAACAATTCCCCGCCGCCTCATTCACGCCTCTTCTTCCACGGCGTCGTATCATCCTTCCCCCAATTCAACATCAACATCAACATCAACGCTGCTCAGATCTTCTCCCATTTCTTCTTCACACTCTCCAACAAAATGGGCCGGCCCATTCTCAGGTCCCCTCCAAAAATTCAATTCAATCTCTCTCTCTCTCTCTATTCATAAGATATAAATATAAATTATTCTGAATTTTTTTTTTGTTTGGTTTTCAATTTTGTTTAGGGCAGAGGAGGAACATGTTTATACAAACGCAGTCGACGCCGAACCCGTCGTCTCTGATGTTCTATCCGGGGAAGCCTGTTATGGATGTTGGCAGCTCCGACTTCCCCCATGCCCGTGCCGCCATGACTTCTCCCCTCGCTAAAGCCCTTTTCGGAATTGATGGTGAGTTGTTGTTTTTCGTGTTTGTTTCATTGCATATGGTATTGTTCCGTTTTTTAGTATGCGAAAAAAAAATTGAACATAATAGTGAAAGGAAGGATTCTTATTATTATTATTATTATGATTGTAATAATGACATGATTGATAGAATTGTTTGTTGGGGATGAAGGATCGGAGAGAAGTCGAAGCAAAGCTTAAAATTGGTCTTATTATTGTTATGATTGTAATAATGACACATGATTGATAGAATTGTTTGTTGAGATGAAAGATCGGAGAGGTCGAAGCAAAGCTTAATTGTCTTATGATTGATAGAATTGGCCGGTATTGCACTTGTAAATTTTCAGTAGTAAAATTGCGATTAAATGGCATCATCATTGTGCAGAAATATAATGATCTTCCAAAAAGGACGAAAACATTGTTATCTAGGGTTTTATTTTTTATTTTTTATTATTTAAATTCTGAAATATAGCTGAAGTGGTAAAAACAGCGGAATATTTCAAAATTTTGGACTGAAAATTGGATAGGGTCACTTGCTTATGAGAAATGACTGTTTTGTTTATAATGGTGTTTGTTTGAGTGGGCTAGCAATTTGTAACACTATCTGTGTTTCCTTTTAATACAGGAATTACTCGGGTTTTCTTTGGTTCTGATTTTGTTACCGTGACGAAGTCTGAAGATGCTTCTTGGGATTTTCTAAAGCCTGAAATCTTTGCAGCAATCATGGATTTTTATTCATCTGGGCAACCACTGTTTCTAGACTCACAAACTGCTGCAGCCATGGACACTGCTATTAATGAGGTATAACTTTTAATTTTGAGGGTAGATTTAAGAAAACGTGTAGATTGATACTTTGCTCGTATACCATTAACTTTAATCTTAAATTCCATTTGAGCTGTATACCATTAACTTTAATCTTAAATTCCATTTGAGCTAGATAAGTTCGCATGTAATTATATTAGAATTTGGTTTAATAATTTTTTTTTTGATAAATGACAAAATATCATTAATCAAAAGCCCTAGGTAGACCGGGAGTGTACATAGAAAGGATTACATCAAGATCGAAAATTACAATGATCAAGCATAACAAAAAGATTAGAACAAGAAAAAGAAGAAAAAACAGAACACCAAGCAAACAAAGAGTGGAGGAGGAGAGTTATAATCTCAAGAATCGACCGTTCCGTTCCCTCAAAGCATCTAGTGTTCCTTTCCCGCCAAAGGCACCATAACCCACAATGTGGGATAGCCATCCACAAGTCTATATTGCGCTGTCTACTGAACGGGTCCTGCCAAGATGCGAATAAATTTGCAACACTTTGAGGCATAACCCAAATCACACCAAAAGATGGTTTACCGATTCCCCGCTTCTTTTACACATATAACTCCAATCCATGACAGGGACACCCTTATTCCATAATCTATCAAGGGTCAAAATCTTGCCTAAGGTGGCAGTCCAAGAAAAGAAAGCAACTTTAGGAGGGATCTTTGAGTGCCACATAGGTTTCCAAGGAAAAAGATTGTCAGGGGTCGAGAAGAGGGATAAGTAGAATTCACTAACCTTAAAGCCCTTATTCTTTGTCGACTTCCAACAAAGTTTGTCATGCCCCTCACCAATAAAGGTCATAGAGTGTGTAAGATTCCAAAAAATATCAAATTGTTCCATCTCCCAATCTTGGGGCTCTCTATAGAATCGAAGATCCCAATGAAACCTCTGATTAGGAAAAGACATGACATCAACAAGATAAGAATCCTTGTTACAACTAAAGCTGTAGAGTTCCGGAAATGCCTCCCGAAGAGTACAACCCCCACACCACAAGTGATGCCAGAGTTTAATTCTATTACCATTGTCAACTTTGAAGATGATGGATTTAAAGAAAGCTGGCCAGCCTTGTCTTATAGTTCTCCAAAGACTAACACCATAAGTAGCTGTTACTTCTTTTGTACACCACCCACCCCAAATATTTCCATACTTGATCTCGATAACTTGCCGCCAAAGGAGGCTTGTCTCCATACCGTACCTCCACAGCCATTTACTTAGCAAAGCTTGGTTGAATTTTCTCAAATTTCACACACCCAACCCACCAGACTGCAAAGGGCTACACACTTGAGCCCAATTGACCAAATTGAATTTAGGGGATTCATCACCCCATAAAAACTCCTGCTGGAGCTTCTCAATGCGATTTGCAATATCCACCGGGATAGGAAAGAGAGATAGGTAATAAGTAGGCAAGGTTGAGAGAGTGCTTTTAAGTAAAGTAACCTTACCACCTTTTGATAGATACAAATGCTTCCAACTTGCTTCGGATTTAGCCAGATTAATATGCAAACCTGACATAGCCTCAAATGAAGATAAAATGTCTCTCAATTCACCAATCTGACTAGGTAAAGCATCACAGAAAATTAAAGTATTGTCCGCAAAAAAGAGAATGAGACGCCATTAAGGGGGCATGAGATCTGGGACCAACAATGAATCTTGAGATGTGACCAGCCAGAACAGCCCCATCTAATAACTGGCTTAAAGCTTCCATAGCAATTGCAAATAAAAAATGCAATGTTAAATGTTCCTCCCCCAACCCCCCCATGTGTGCACGAGCATGGGAAGTAAGCTCTATTTATCTTGGTCCTAACACATGCCTGATATACTAGGATTAAAGATTTGTGAAGTCTTAGTCAAGAATAGTTAAAAGATTGCGAGGGGACTTGATTTTATGCCCTAAGGTTTGAGGCACTTATTTCATGAAGGCCTGATGTTCTAAGACTTGCTTTTTTTTCTAAACATTTTTGAGATAAGTAAAAACAAAATGTCAACAAAAAGGAGCACTTTATTACAAGATTAAGATATAATGGCCTTTTCAAGTTTTTGTTTATTTTTCATTTTATTTAGAATTATTTCAGAATATAATATACTTAAAGAGCAATGAGCCTGCTTTAATCATCCCACCCGTGGGTTAATCCTGTATTCTGAAAGATGGCATCTGTTGTTAACTAACAACTGATATGTGAAAGGCTAATTTCAATCAAACCTAATGCATACAGCTAATGCTTAGAAAAGTCTTTCCATACAGCTAATTCCCCAATTCTTGTTTCACTATCCCATAAATCAGTTACAGTCTTAGAGCTCATTTTGGCACGGATTAGAGGTCAAAGAAACGCACTGCAACAAGGATAAGTCTGTCCCTTAGATTAGTATTACATAAACTCTTATTAATTTATTTAGTTGGTTAGTCTTTTTTCTTGCATACTCTCCTTGAATGGAGTTTGATTCTGTCTCATTTTTCATGTTTTTCCCTTTCTGTTTTGCTTGATCATTGTAATTTTGGTTCTTGATTTTTGCTTCTACAATACATTCCCAATGTGCTTGGGTTGGCTATGATTTTTAATAATATTTTACGTTACCTATTAAAATTTTATTTATTGATTTGGTTGGTAATAAAGTGCATAAATTTATGCCCAGTGCTATAATCACTCAAATTGTTTCTTTTTTGTAGTGGGTTTAAGACTCAGGGGGTGCATGTGTAACTTTATTTTTATAAATTTTTTACAGGTAGGTGTTTGTGTAAATTACCAATAAAAAAAAAAAATTTTATTTTTGCCACTTCCCATTCTTCCTACTACTCCTGAAGGAATCCTATGAAGGAATCCTCTACTTTTGAAAAAAGGAAAATAGAAAAGATTAGAGTAGGTCCAAGAGGGCTCCAAAAGCAGAAGGATAGATATGATATTTTTTCCCCTTCATTTTAATTAGTAGTCACATTTGCTTGCTAAATGAATGGTACAGACCGTTGAATTTCTTTGTGGTCTTCTTGCTGTCTGTTATATATATATATATTATGTGTCACTTTTTATATGCCTCTGTTTCCGCCTCCTATTGGGGTAGCAAATAGAATGAAAAAAAATTCAGAGGGATTTCCTATTTGGTGGAAAGGGGAGTGAATTTAAATTTCAACTTGTTAATTAGATTTCTATTTGCCAACTTATTCAACTTGTAGGCTTAGGGGTCAGAAAGTTATTGATTTTCAATGAAGCCCTTCTAGGTAAATGGTTGTGGCCTTTTGTGGCTGAGAGGATGCTTTATGGCAGAGTGATAGAGATTAAAGATGTGACCTCTTGGGGTGGATGGTGTACAGAAAGTGAAAGGGGTCCATATAGTGTTAGCTTATGGAAATTTATATGCCATCTCGCAAGGCTGGGTTAAATTTGAGAATCTTATCTGTTTTGAGGTGGGACATGGTACTAGAAATTGCTTTTGTATGATTGTTGTTGTGGGGAAGAGAGTTTCAAGAACAGATACCTGGAGCTATTCCAAATTGCAAGAAACAGAGGCAACAGTGGTGGACAATATGGAGATCACATGTGGTGTTATATTCAATTGAACCCTTCTTTTATAGGAGCTATTAAGGATTGGGAGTTAGTCAATGGATTCTTTTTTTAGAGGAGCTGTATGCAGCTAAGGTGAAGCAAGGTTAGGAGGATAACATGGTGTCTAATTCTAATGCCACCTCAGTGATATTTTCAAATAATTTAAAACAAATCTGTTGCTGGAAAATAGAATGAATAACACAGGTCTAGAGAGAACCCGGGACTTCACTGTTGGAAATTTGTGTTTTGAAGGAAATTATTGTTATTTTTATTGATTGTACTCGATTAGTTTGATTCTATATATAAAAAAAATGTACTCAATTAGTTTGATTATACATGAATCCATTGGATGTGAGTTTTTTTGCTCGTTGAAACAGGATGATTCTGAAACTGTAGCAATGATCAAAGAACTCCTGGAGACTCGTATCCGACCAGCAGTGCAAGATGATGGTGGGGACATTGAATATTGTGGATTTGATCCGTAGGTTTTCCTCCTTTATTTGGATATTATTTATATATGTTTTTATGTGGTCTTCCCAATAATATCAATTGAAGCTCATGGTTTTGATTTCTTCAGAGAAACTGGAATAGTTAAATTGAGAATGCAAGGAGCTTGTAGTGGCTGCCCTAGCTCTTCTGTCACACTCAAATCTGGCATTGAAAATATGCTGATGCATTATGTTCCTGAGGTAACGGGTGATAAATATTTTTTTGGAATTAAGTTTATACATATGTCATATGTCATTGTTGTCTGATGCCTCGGATCCTTCTGTGGCCATAGATGGTAATAGATAAGTTTTTTTTCTCTATAGAGTTTATATACCTGTTATTGATGTCAAACACCTTTGCATTCTTCTTTAACCATAGATGGAAATAGATGTGGTTTTTCTTTGTCCAGGGAGAGAGTTGCATAATCCATAATCATTGTTTGTGCAAAGCTGCACGTGCATGCATGCTGAATACTATTGCATACAAATAAAAAACATTGAAAGCTCAAACTAAAACTTGGGTCATCTACCCCTACCAAACCAGTCGACAACAAAGCGTTAAACCAAAAATCTAGGCATAAAAAAAGAGAGAAAGCGAAAACAAGCTGTACTACTTGTTGACTGTGAGTCTGCAACACGGTGACATAATGGAGGTGGGTTTTGTTTCTTTGTGCTTATTTTCTTCTAAGATTTTTCATACATTCCTTGTGAAACAATAAAATGCATTAGAAAATAAAACAAAGAAATGCGTATGCTCGATGGCTAAGTGTTGTCCTCAGTTGATTTCTATCCCATAATTTTGTTGCTTTGTTGAAGGATTGTCACATAAGGTGCTGTTTTTGGGATTAGTCTGGGACTACTCTCACTTATACCTAAGCATACAACATCATTTTTTGGTTTGGTTCCATCTTTTTCTTCTTTTTTTTGGCCAATAGAGATGGGTGATGTGTCATTTTGTGACAATTGGGATTAAATGGGTGACATTTTAAGGTCCATCTGGCACTTAACATGGGGATTACTAACAAAGATGTATGACATGGTCCTTTTGAAAACATAACCAAATGTTAAGGGCCATAGTGAAAACAACCCCAAACATTAGGGTTCAAAAGTGTACTTATTTTTTTGGTTGAAGATTTTGGTTTTGCTATGGGATGGGGCATAGTTGGGGGTTTCAGTATTGGTGAGGCATGGGACTTTGGGGTGGCTGGGCTTTGTTTGGCTATTGTGGAGGTTTGAGATTTCAGTGAGTTTGGCAGGTGATGGGTCTAAATAGATTTTGGGTTGTTGGTGATTTTTGTTGGAAAGTAGAATCTGGTTTGCTCGGATACCAAGTTGATGCTGGATGTAATAAAAAATGGAATACAAAAAGGAGATAGAATAAGAATTTTGGAAAAACAATTAAATAAAAAATAAAGATAGGCCCTAGGAATCATCACTTAAGGTTTACTTGAAATTAGCCCAAGCAAGAAACCTAGGAACCGTCCCAACAATCAAGAAATGGTTTTGGTGAAGGATCTCTTGAAAGTGTTTTTGCTTTTCAATAATTTGTCTTCTATTTATTGGAGCCCTTTTAAATTGGCTTTTAGGAGTACATCAATAAGAAAAACAATTCATAAAACAACACAATCCCACATAATCCTCAATCAGAATAAAATTACATTGTTGGAAATTCAAAATCTGAAATTCAAATTGGCACTAATTTTGGTGTCTGGAGATGTTGAAGTGAAAAGGGAGCCACACGAAAGATTCAATTTTATGGAACTTTTGTTAAGAAAAAAAAATCTCATTAAAAGAGCACAGAGGGAAGCAAATTAGAAAATGAAAAATATTCATTGGCAGCTATGCAATCATATAAAGTCTTTAGTAGCACGAGATTTAAATCCAAGACCATTTTCTCACTGTCTTCTAAACCATAGCATTCATTCCCTCACTGTGTTAATTGGGAGTGTTCAATTAAATGTTGCCATGTTGAGAGTTTACAACTTTTCGGGAAATGGACGAAATGTATTCTGCCTTTTTTTCTACTTTCAGATTCTCAGTGTAAGTTAATTGTAGTTTGGTTGTTTTTTTGGTTCTCAAGGTTTGGTGGAATGGGACTATTATCACTATTGCTTTTCCTTTTCTCATCATTAAAATCCTTAGATGATTACCAAATCAATGACTTTTTAGAGATATCTCATTATTATCCATTGATGATACCATTTTATTTTGTGGGGGACAGAGATCGAACATTTACAAGCTATTCAACTTGTTTTGGTTTGCTTTGTTTCAATGCTGATTCTGGTTTGTGGGTGAATTTGAGGAAAATTGAGTTGGTGTCTATAAGAGAGGTTGAAGTTGTATCTGATTTGGAATATTTGTTCTGATGTAAGGTGAGAATGTGGAGAATTATTTAAAAGCTGGGAAAAAAAATTATTTGTCAAGTTATATTGATAAGCAGTCTGTCTAGTATCCCTACCTACTTCATGTGTTTGTTTATCATGCCTAGCATGGTGGCAAAGAAGTTGGGAAACCACAAAGGGATTTCCAATGGGTAGGTGATGGGAACAAATTTAAATATCATTTAGTTAATCACACATTAATTGGGTAAATGTTATGGATTTTTGGATTGGGATAAGACATCTTTGGACGTGGCTTATTGCTGTTGAATATGGTGAGGCTTTGCGTGTGTGGACATCAGAAGAGGTGAGAGGATTCTGTTTTGTGAGTTTGTGGAAGAGTATAAAGGGTGTGTGAGAGATTCTCTCTAGTATTATTGTTTTAAGAATTAAGATAGGGGATGGAAGCAAGGTGCAATTCTGGTAGTACATTTCTGTGTGGTGAAGTTACATGAGGGATAGATTTCTGAGGTTATTCATATTATTGGTGGATAAGGAGTGTTTGGTTAACTCATAGTTATCTCTTGAAGGAGTCCTACATTGGAATGTCACATTGTCCCAATCGTTGTAGGTTGGGAGCTCGAGTCTGTTGACATTTTCATGGAGCTACTATTTTCTAATCTTCCTTCAAGGGTAGAGGATAGAAAGGGTTGGAGGCAATCTAAGAATAGTAACTTGAGTTATGGTATTTTATGAGGTCCTGTGGGACGTTAACAATTAGATTTATGTGGAAGAATATTTTGAGCGTAAAGGTACCAAGAAAAATAGCGTTTTGGGATGGATTGCTTCTTTGGGTGAAATATTGACAATTGCTAATCTGAGGAAAGTGGAGAAATTATTATGGATAGATGCTGTATGTCTAAGAATTGTGGTGAGTCAGTAGATCATCTTCTTTATGTTGCAATGTGGCTAATTAATTGTGGTTGTTAATCTTAACTTTGTTTGGAGTGCATTGAATGATGCCTCTGAAATGTGATAGATGTGTTTGCTTCATGGGGAGGGAGATTTGTTCGTTGAAGGAAAGGTTAGATTTGGGGGGCAGTCCCTCTTTGTGTTATGTGGACAATTTGCCGCAAGAGGAATAACCACACCTTTAACAATACAGAGTTGAGTGGAAATCCGCTTAAAAGCTTATTTTTATAGCTATTTGCTTTAGAAAATTGCATTGTGATTTGTTCTTAGTTTCCACACTCACTCTTGTGAACTTTCAAGTCTAAATGGATGAGAGGGTGTATGATAATCATCCTATGTGTTTGTTCTTCTTTGAATAATATACCTCTCCAATTGGGGTGGGGGATAGAGTGAAACTATGGAAAGACAGGTGGTGTGGAGATCTTCCTCTCCAATTGACTTTTCCAGTATTGTACAATTTTGCTGCAAACAGAGAGGCTTCCGTAGAGTCATCTTTGATAGGTCAAGGGGTAGGGGTTAGGAGAACTTGGGATGTTCGTTTCAATCGGGGTCCTAATGATTGGGAGGTAGATGTGGTGGACGAGTTCTTTCGATTCTTGGCATCCAATGTACCTTCAGGGACTGATGGTGATCGTTTGAAATAGAAGTTGACAAAGATGGGGATTTTACTATCCGTTCATATTATCATAAGTTACATGGCTCTTCCTCTGTGATTTTTCCTTGGAAAGGTATTTGGAAGGTTAAGGCACCCCGACGTATGTCTTTCTTTGTTTGGACAGCTGCATGGGATAGGATACTCATGGGAGAAAATTTGCGGCTTAGGGGCTCTGACTTCGTTGACTGGTGCATTATGTGTCGTTGCTGTGGTGAGACAGTGGATCATTTGTGTTACATTGTGGGAAGGCTTATTGGCTGTGGTGCTTTGTCTTTAGGAGTTTTGGGATTTCTTGGGTTCCCTCATGCACGGTGTCAAACTTTCTATTTAGTTGGTGGAATTGGCTGGGGAAGAATGCATCTTACATTTGGAACTTAGTTCTGCTATGTTTGATGTGGTGTATTTGGAAGGAACGCAACCGGAGTACGTTTGAGGATTTGGATAGATCCGAGGACCAAATGCTTGCTCTCTCTTCTGGTTCCCTTTTTGATTGGGCTAGGGCTTGGGGACTCACATCTAGTGACTCTCTTCCTCTATTCCTTAGCTCTCTTTCTTTGCAATTAATGTCTTTTTTGTTTTTTGTTTTCTGCTGTTCCTTCTCTTTTGTACTTTTGATATGCTGATGCTTATTTGCATCTAGCAGTTTTCTTGAATATACTTTTTCTTACCTATCAAAAAAAAGAAGAAAAGTTGAAAGCATTAATAGTGAAGAAAAAGATTTATTTTGTTATATGTATTACAATTATGGTCTGCTCATAGAAACTACGATGTAGTATCAGTTTGTGTACTTTTATCTAGATGAATCGTTTGGGAGAAATTAACATTTGCTTAGCCCCTCATATTTTATTATTTTAAACTGAATATATTAGTTTTAACTGAAGTTGGTGGATGCACAGATTCCTGATATAAAGTTAAAAAAACGTTGGTCACTACATGTATGATATGTTCTAGACCGGATCGGAATATCTATTTCTACTATTGGAAGCCTTTCAGAGAAAAAACACATATTTAATTTTCATAGTTTCAAAGAGGTGTTACTGCAATTCTAAACTGATGTGTCAAGACCTCACTGTGGGTGTGTGTGTCCTCTTGTGCTCTTGCTGGCTTGGTACTAAAGCTAGCACCGTTAATCCTTTAGTTTCAAATTACATTTCAGTTTTCTTGGTGCTGTCTGCTTTATCAATTTTCATAGCTTATGTTTTTACTTAGTAAATAAAATTAAAAAAAAAAGTTATGGCCATGGACTAAACATATTCTGGTTGAACTAGCAGGTGTGATTAATATCTACTTTCCATTTCAGTTGTTTCCTAATGGAAATCCCCTGTATCTACAGGTCAAAGGTGTGGAACAAGAATTAGATGATGATGATGGGGATGCAGCATTAAGTGCCCAGATGGAGTAGGTAATGTTACTGGTTTGTTCTTGCAAGGCCTAAATTATATAGTGAAGAGCTTGAAGAGGACTTAAGGTACATGCTCTTGTACAGAAGTAAATTAAACTGCTTTTTTATTTTTAGGGTATTATATATTGTGATATTTGCTGTAAGCTAATTTGCAACTATATGTATGAAACTATGAAGTATGGTGTCAGTATTCTGTTTTGATTTACCTACTTGCTTGGTGTGAAGCTTCAAAATTTTGGATATGCAACTGATCATTGTCTCATTCAGCAACAAAAAAAGAAAAGAAAAGATTATTGTTCATTACAAATTTTCTGGTTTGACTAGCAGTGATTTGATGGTTTAAGCTTTTTCATATATTATTTTGGTGCTAGAGGGATTGTTAAAAACTTTCCCTGCTTGACTGGTACATATGTTCTTGCACTGTCCTTTTATAAGATTCTAGTCCTTGTGTTGTTCATTCTCATTTACCCAATGCACTGAACACAATTGCCACCTGGTCTCCATGTCAACATTTTTGCATTATTTTAATGTTTCCATTTTTCCACCGAGGATTATTTTTCATCAACCAGTTGACAACAGTGACCTATTTGACACATGAATAAAAGGTTAAGGACTAAAATGAAACGTTTGAAAGGATATAGACCGTTTTTGAAAGATGAGGCAAAGGTTGAGGACCAAAAGTGTAATCAAACCTTCCAAATTATCTTGTAAGATTATCTAATGCTTGTGTGCCCAATAATATTTGTTATTTAAACTCATGAGAATTGAGTCTTTAGTTGATTTTACATTGATCATTCGAGAACCAATTAAAATGAACAAATCTTAAATCTCATACATTTATGTCTATTGTACGGCCTTTTTTTACCAATGAAATTATGCCTTCGTATTATATTGGATAAAGTCTCATTTTAAACTTAGAAAGAGACAATTATGCACTTAAATTCCATGTCGACCTATTGTAATATGGATTTTAACCTTGATCCACTTTTAGGACTTTCAAAAAAATGTGAAATTATCATTTTGCTCACAAAAATAATCTTTGATGGTTGCAAAATGTGGTCTCTCTGTTTAGTTCTTTTACTTTAAGTCATTTTTGACCATATTGGCACTGAGAATGGATATTTGACGAAATGGAACAATGAAGAGTTTGGAAATGTGGAGACCATAAATAATAAGTTGTGAAATGATCTCAATGAGCTAAACGCCCTAGAGGAAAGTAAAAAAAACTAATAGTAATTGAGGTTTTAGAGAATGATTGGATCCAAGTAGAGCTCAAAAAGACCACCCTTTTAGAGATTAGTTGGAGACAAAAGTTTAGGGTTTTATGGTTAAGGAAGTGGGACAGAAACAAAGAATTCTTTCATCAAATAGCTAATTTATATAGAAGGAATAATTCCATTACCAAGCTTTTGGTAGATGGGGAGTTGACTACGGATTTGGCCATCATTTATTGTATTGTCCAGTTATATGAGCGTCTATACGTTGAGGATGGTGCTTGAAGACCCTTCTTGGATGGACTAGAGTATTATCTGGTAGCAGACAAGAATGCAGAATGGTTGGATAAACTGTTTGACAATGAAGAAGTTCTTGGGGTGATAACAGGTTTTTATGGAAATAAGGCACTGGGGTTGGATGGTCCTCTAGCTTTCTCTTAGACCTGTTAGAGTGTGCTCAAAACTGATTTAATGGTGGTATTTCAGAATTTTTATGCAACCTTCATTGCATAAAATTTTGAGAAAAGCCTTAATGCAACCTTCATTGCATAAAAATTTGAGAAAGTCTTAATGCAACTTTCATCGCTTGTATTCCTAAAATTAGATGTTGTGGATGTGAAGGATTTTCGGCCTATAAAGTCTAGTGGCTGGGGTTCACAAATTATTTCCAAAGTCTTAACTAATAGAATGCAGGTGGTGTTACACGAAATAATCTTAGTCTTAAAATGCTTTTGTAAAGTGAATATAGATTTTAGACTTTGTCCTCATTGTTAATAAGTGTCTAGACTAGACAGTAGATTAAAGACAGTAACTCAAGGTGTGTTGGGAAAATTGGATGTGGAGAAAGCATATGATCATGTTAATTGGGATTTTCTTATTTATTTGTTTGTGATATGTGGATTATCAGAAAAATGAAGGAGGTGGATCTTGTATTGTATTTCCACAGTTGGTTTCTCTATTTTGATTAATAATAGCTCGTGTGGTTTCTTTGAGAGCTCAAGGGGATCTGTTATCGTCAATGCTCTTTGTAATTGTTATGAAGGCCTTAAGCATAATGATAGATAAAGCAGTTAGTGGTGGATTTATATTAGGATTCACAGTGGGTACCTCTGCGAACAATATGTTGATGGTATCTCATCTTTTTTACTGATTCGTTGATTTTCTGTGAAGCCAACCTTGATCAGATTATACACGTTATCCTATGTTTATGTGGTTCAAGGCTGTTTTTGGCTAGAAGGTGAACTTGAGTAAGTCAGAGTTTGTCCTAGTTGGGGATGTTCCTAATTTGGAGGAGTTGGTGGATGTATATTGGTTGTAAACGGGTAACATTACCAATGAAACACCTGGTCTTCCTTTGGTGGTAAATTCAAATAGAAGATGATCTATTCTTGAAAGATGGAGAGAAGATTAGCAAGATGTAAGCGGGCTTTATTTATCTGAGGTAGAGTTACATTAATTAGAAATACTCTCTCAAACTTGCCAAGTTACTTTACTATTTCAGTTGATGTGGCTAATTGTATTGAAAAGTTACAAAGAAAGTTTTTATGGAGTAGTTTAGGTGAGGAGTCCCAGTTCCATTTTGGTAAAATGGACTAAGATTTGTGCACCTCTTTAGAGCGGGGGCTTGGCCATTGGGAATCTGAGGCGATTTAACCAAGCTTTCTTAGGAAAATGGTTATGGAGATTTGATATTGAGAGAGTTGCTTTGTACGAGGGTGATAGAGGTGACGTATGGGAGTGCTCAGGGGGGGTCGTGCACGACCAATGTGGTGCTGTGTCCTAATGGTGTTGGCCTTTGGAAATCTATAAGACGTGGGTGGGCTGTAATCCCCATGCCCTGTTCAACTCTCCTTAAACCACAACTATCATGTACAACACATTAGTAAAGAGACATAAGCATGCACTTCAATTCACACACAGCAAAAATTAAATTCTTACCGGATATAGAATTAATTCCTAGGAGCTTGTTCTAACCAACGGTGCATTTTATTTTATTTTATATAGTAGCAAACAATTTTCATAACAAACTTCATATATAGCAGGCCAAGGTTCAAAGTGGAATTCACATTTTGTTTTGCACTCTTCTTTGCAAATTCTTGAAGCCTTGAGGGTCGGATAGATTTTACCAGGAACAGTGGAAAAGGTGTTAGCAAGAGGCAAAGGGTGCTTTGCTTGTACTACACTAAGTATGAGCATAATTCATGTCATTGTAATCAAATCAGGATATTTCATATTATTATCCATGGCTCTCTTGCCCATCTTGATTTTTTTTTTGGGTGATAATATGGTAGCTAAATATAAAGAGCTTGAACCCTATATAATGAGTGTTCAGATAATTATAAATCAAATATAGTTTGAATGTCAATTCATCTTGCAAATAAATTTTTATTTAATCAACAATTTTGATTTAGAAAAAGAGCCATTTGAAAGTGGTAGACTTTTGGGAAACCTTGAAGCCAAACGAAATTTGGTTAAGTAGTTTTGGCTCATGAATTTTATTTTGATTTATTTACTATCTTGTGACCCCAATGGCAAAAGATGAGGGTCAAGAGTGGGAAGATAATTTTAAATAAAAATATAATTTGAATACCAATTTATCCTGCAAATATTATTTTATTCAATAAAAAAAATGTGCTTTTGAAAAGGAGACATTTTAAAATGTTATCTTTTGGGAAACCTTGAAACCAAACGAAAATGAAATTTGGTTAAATCATGATTTTTAAAGGACGAGTGGTCATGAAATTTATTTTGTATTTATTTACTAGTGTGTTACTCCAAGTTCAATGGAAGGGGGTGGGATTGAGAGGGGACAAATTATTTAAAATTTAAAATATATTTCAAATGCCAATTAATCTTGCAAATATATTTTTTTAAATAATAATATTGAATTAAAAAATAGAGCCATTTCAAAATGGTGAATTTTGGGAAATCCGCAACTAAACGAAATTTGGTTAAGTCATTTGTAATTGGTTAGAGGTCATTAATTTTGTTTTGTAATTATTAATACTAGGTGTTTAAATATAAGCAAAAATATACGTGGATTAAGTGTTTGATTATGATATGAATTAAATTAAACACATTTTAATGTGAAAGGGCTCACTGATGTTTGAATTTGGTTAAACAATATTTAAAATGCTTAAATTTAGGTTAACCTAATTCAGCTCAACTTATTCAACCTAATTCATGGTAAGATAAATGTATGAGTTTGGAACAAATTGAAGTTTAAATTTAGGTTAACCTAATTCAGCTAACTTATTCAACCTAACTCATGGTAAGATAAATGTATGAGTTTGGAACAAATTGAAGTTTTTATTTACTTTTATATATTTTAAATATAACTGATAAGGAACAATGGTCCGTTTGGATTGGGAGGGAAGGAGATAGAGTGAAGGAGAGTAGAGTAGGGTTGGCCAAAATTAGGTTAATTTATTGCCAACTCTACTCTACTCTCTTTCACTTCTCCTCCATCTCTCTCAATTCAAACGGGCCCTTAAGAAGTTGCCTGCCATCATCCCCCTCCCTCGATAGTTGCCACCCTTCTCTTACCACATGAAAATTGATGAAAACTGTAAAAGTATAAGGTTTTCTAATCTTTAATTTTTAAAAATTTGATAGGCGAGAAGTTAAGTGAGGATTTTACAAAGAGTCTTACAGAATCAAATCCTATTAAAAGTTCCTAATGTTATTAAAGTCAAAATTAAAAAATTGACCCCTAATTTTCTGACATATTTACCTCTTATTCATAATTCTTGCTCTGTTTATTGCACCGTAATAAAATATCAGTAAAATATTTTTAGGTGTTTGGTCTGACATGTAAAATTTATCTAACACAAAGTACAAATCACCAAAACCGGCAGTAGCGGCTTCAATGACCCATGACCTAACCATCAGATAGGAAGGGGGAGAGAGCTACTTTGTGTTTTTGTAAAATATTTTATCAATTTTTTTTGGTTAAACGTTTTACAAGATTTTACAAAAGATTTTTTAATCAATTGAAAACGTTTTCAGGTTTCATCATATTTTACAATGAAACAAATCCCATAAAATGTTGAAAATGTTTTTAGTAAAACATTTTACAGCAAAACAAATAGAGCATAAAATCACGACTATATTACACATAAGTGATGACGCTCAGTACTTTAGTTCTATTCTTGTTGTCTTTGGAAACTGAAATTCCACATTTATTCTATAGCAATTATCTCCCCTCCCCTGTCGTAACATTTTAAATAAAATAATAAAATAATAATCAACAATGCTTTAGCAATAGTCTTGCCGCTGATGCAATTCTCCATCTTGCCAACTTCTTCAGACATTTATTATATAATCAGCTCATATAGTGTAGTCGATTACGAGCATATAAGGGGCTACTTTTACACCAACTTGTTGGTGCTTTATCAATCATACTTATTATGTATGGGTCCCTTGCAAAATTTATCCACAAAAGTGTCCATAATTTCTCTGCAGCCTAGCCTATTTGGTCTCACTCTCACACGAGAGTTGACTTGCAGTTAGTGATTTAAAAATGGAATTTGTAATTAGCTTCATCTTCATCAATCATGGGTCTAAATCATCTTTTGCAATGTGAGATATATATATGTGGATGATTGTAACTATTTATGGTTTTTTGACTACTGTCAATCAAAGTTCTTAAGTGACTCCATAATTGCTTACACAACAGAAAAATCGGTTAGGATCTTGGCTTTTCTCTCCCACCATCTCTACTAAGAAGTCGTAAAAAGTTGGGTGGAAAAAGTACAACATCCAATTTGGGTCTCCATCAAATATCATGCTTGCTCCATCACTACTCACTAGCTTGGGTTTCGGCTTGGCAAGATTAATGTATAGAATAGCTATTGTCGTTTATTAGTTTCTTTAGGTGATATAAGTGTTAATTAGATTTTGAACAAAGGAATGGAGGTCACAAATAAAAAGTAAACCTTTAAAATTGATATCTTTATATATAAAAAGTCAGAATGGAGAGAAAGTTCTATTTTAAACCTTTTCTTTTTGGTTATCTATACTCTATATTTATCTATAATCATTAATATATATATAAGTATATTAATATAAAAGTAGAGATCTCGTGTGAGAGTGCATAAACTCCTGCCATATGATGCTCTAATATTTTATTTGGCATTTTTAACCTCATTTCGTTAAGTTTTTTTTTTTACTGTTATCAAAAAGATCACATTTATTTTTTTTATTGTTACCTAAAAGATGAGCTGTAGTTCAAAATTAAATTAAAATCAGACTAAACCCAATTATTACCTTACATATTATAGCCCAAATATGACCCTTCCATGTTAATTTCTTCCCACATTCTCCAAAATATGGGTTGTCATCTTAAATTAGGGCACACATACTTTGAAAGACTCTCTCTACAATATTTTTAATAAGACTCTTATTATTAAGTGCCACAACAATTTGCTCTTTCATCTTCCTATCTTTTACCATATCTCAACTGTTGCGCAAACCTATCTCTTCTCACCTTTTAACGTTTTACTATTTTTGTCTCTTCTCTTTCCCTTACGTTGATTGTTCTCTAGCTCAAAATGATACCCAACATTTTCTACCTACAACAAACCAGGCCAAATGTTGTTTGCTCTCAATATTCTTTTATAATTCTCTATTGAGTGACAACTATTTGTTTGAAGAGCTATCAAATTTGTATCAATCTTGCTTTTATAGACTTCACGACACTACATCTTTATTTTTTTTTTTTTTTTGCTGGATAATACATTTTTGCAGTTTGATTAAACCATACTATTACTAGTTCTTATGAGTCAGTCCATTTCCTTAATACCATTGCAAAGATAGCAGGTTATCCATGTGTACCATTGAAGCCGCCAGTATGTTAGGTATAGATCTTCAATGCACGAGACCCACCAAGAGTTGTACACATCACGAGAATCAGTTGATAAATGTTATGCTCTTCACTTTCTCATATTAATTATATTAAAAAAACAAATTATGGAGCTTCTTTGAGAACCTCGAGGACTCTATAGGGGAGAAAAGCCCAATCTGGCGCATTGGGCCCAAGGCCCTATCCGAGGACCACTGTTCGTCCGAGGAGACCAAGACACCCTGTCAGAAGCCCATGTAAAAGGGAAATGTCTGGAGATGAGTACGTGCACTGTCCGAGGAGATGTTCATATGTCCGAGGAGGCCGATACCCTCGGACCCGACGAGGCTTTTGTCCGACACGTGTCAAGCGATCTGTTTGATAAGTGTTAAGGGAGAAAGGGAGCCTCGGACACAAGAAGGTAACAGGAACAGAGAAATATCAAGGAGACAGACTTCAATCACCGCATTTAATGCACTGCACCTACCCTCCTGGCCGCATTTATGTGGAGAAGACCCCTGAACAGTGCATCCTCAGCTACCGCCACTCAGACAGGGCTAAAGGGGGAGTGTGATGGGACATGCACTCAAGTGGACGTCCAGATGGTGAACAAGTGGACGGTGGAGATGGAGAAAGGCAGTACTATATAAGAGAGAGAGGTCTCTGATAGAGGGGGATCGAAAAATAAGAGAGAGAGAAGAGCATATTATTTTACTGTAGCTCCAGCATTTGTAACCTAAGTTCATCAATGAAAATCACCTCCTTGGACGAGACATTCACCTCTGTCCGAGCACAAACTAAATCAATTCTTCCTGTCATCATTGCCGTTTAATACTGTTATTTTCATTATTAGCCTAGCTCTTTCACCCACTCTCTACAAATTTATTGTTTTGGGTTCAGTGGGCTCCAAATCCACATCTTCTTGGGCTTGGGCTGCAGAATCTGACCACACAATTGGCGCCGTCTGTGGGGAGAGCTTGTGCAAGAGTGAAAACAATAGTTGACAATGGCAGAACAAGGTGAACAACAAGCAGAATCCAGGGCATCCCAACACGTGGACCATTTTGTCAACTTAGAGAGGAGACAAAACCGTGAGGGCAGTGTACACACTGTGCGCCTTAGCCAGAGCCAATCACAGAGCGGAAGTCACATGTCCCATGCAGAGAAGAACCGTGACTTACAACTGGAAGTGGAAAAACTAAAGAGGGAGTTGCGACACGCAAAGAGGAAGCGGGCTTCCTCGTACTCTGAAGATGATCTTGATGACGAGCAGGACGTCTCTTATCAACACAAGTCCAAGACACCAGCTAGCGAGTCCTACACCTATGTAGAGGAGTCCCATCGTAAAAGGGAGCGTAGGAGCCCATCACGCGAGGACATGGAGAATGATGCCATGAACAGGGCTCTAAATCAGATATCTAGATCACCCTTCACGCGCAGGATAGAGGAGGCCAGACTCCCTCGGCGCTTTAACCAGCCAACGTTCACCGTCTACAATGGTAAAACTGACCCCGTGGAGCATGTGAGTCATTTTAACCAGAAGATGGCTGTCTACTCCAGAGATGAAGCTCTGATGTGCAAGGCTTTCCCTTCCAGTCTTGGGCCCGTTGCTATGAGATGGTTTGATGGTTTGAAGGCGAGCTCCATCAACTCCTTCAAAGAGCTCACTCAGGCATTCGGCTCCCGTTTTGTTACGTGCCGAAGAGTGGCCAGGCCTCTCTCTTCCCTGCTATCCTTGTCCATGCAGGAAGGCGAGTCCTTGAAGGCATATTCAGACAGATATTGGGAGATGTTCAATGAGGTGGAGGGCAACAACGATGCAATGGCCCTCAGCACGTTCAAGCTCGGCCTCCCTACTGACCACGGTTTGAGGGGATCCCTATCTGGCAAACCAGTCACAAACGTGCGACAACTGATGGACCGCATAGAGAAGTATAAGAGGGTTGAAGAAGATCAGCAGCAGGGCAAGGGAAAGGATAAGATTATCCCTCAGGAGAGGAGAGATTCGCGGTCGGACCGGTACAATTACAACAAACCGCGGAGGGATTTTGCCGGACAATCAGGATCGATGAATCCTCAATCGGTCAACACCGTGTTCAAAGAGCCAGTACATCAGGTCCTGGAAAAGATTAAGAATGAATCATTCTTCAGGTGGCCGAACAAGATGGTAGGAAACCCCGAGAGACGCAACCACAATCTCTACTGCCAGTACCATCAAGACCATGGGCATACAACGGAAGATTGCAGGAGTCTGTGGGATCACCTAGACCAGTTGGTTCGCGATGGTAAACTGAAACATCTTCTGCACCCCTCCAGCGGCCGAGGGCAGACAGGCTCGGGGCCACGCAGGGACGACCCCTCAAAGCCACCGCTTGGGACTATAAACGTCGTCTTCGCTGCGCTGGGAAGAACAGGGTCCTGGCCTTTGAAAGTTATGTCAGTAGGCCGACCACTCGCAGGGGAGTCGAGCCGAGGACCGAAGAGAGCTAGGTCTGGTGCCCCGCTGGTTATGGGATTCTCGGACGAGGACATGATCGGCACCATCCAACCCCATGATGATGCACTAGTCATCACCCTCAGAATAGGAGGGTACGATGTAAAGAGGGTGATGGTGGACCAGGGCAGTGCCGTGGAGATAATGTACCCGGACCTCTACAAGGGGCTAGGCCTAAAACCCCAGGATCTGACGCCATACGATTCCCCCTTATTCACCTTTGAAGGAAGGCCTGTCATCCCGAAAGGCCGGATACGCTTACCTGTGCAGTCCGGCTCCGAGGTGGTGGAGCTGGATTTTATCGTCGTGGACGCATATTCTCCTTACACGGCACTTGTAGGCAGACCTTGGATTCACGCACTTGGGGCTGTCCCCTCTACTTTGCACCAGAAGGTCAAATATCCATCAGGTGGACAGATACATGAGATCCGAGGAGACCAGTCTGTTGCTAGACAGTGCTTGGTAGCCGCCATTCAGCATGAGGCCCCAGCCGAGTCCTCGGACGTGGCTGGGAGGGATTTATAGCAACTACAGTCTCGGGGAGTGCCTTCTGAAGAATCGGATGAAAGCACTCGATGTGAGGACCTGACGAAAGTGATCATTGGAGATGATCCTGACAGGTTCTTTCTAGTCGGATCTCAACTGCCTCTTCAAGAGAAGGAGGAGCTGATAGAGTTCCTCAAGCGAAATCTCGATGTGTTTGCCTGGAGTGCTTACGAGGCCCCAGGTGTGGACCCGGAGTTTATATGCCATTACTTGAAGGTGAATCCACTGGTCACCCCCAAGCAGCAACCTATTCGGCGCCCATCCAAGGAACATACCGACGCAGTGAGAGACGAGGTGGCGAAACTCAAAGCAGCTGGGGCTATCAAAGAGGTTTTTTATCCCGAATGGTTGGCGAATACCGTGGTGGTAAAGAAGAAGAGTGGGAAGTGGTGAGTATGCGTTGACTTCACGAATCTGAATAGGGCATGCCCCAAAGACCCGTTCCCTATGCCGAAAATCGACCAGCTGGTTGATGCCACTGTCGGTCACCCTCGGATGAGCTTCCTAGACGCCTTCCAAGGCTACCACCAGATACCATTAGCCCTGGAGGACCAGAAGAAAACTGCTTTCGTCACTCCTATTGGTAACTACCACTATAAAGTGATGCCGTTTGGCTTAAAGAACGCGAGGGCTACCTACCAGAGGATGATGACGAGAATGTTCGAGCCACAGCTGGGCAAGAACATCGAGATTTACATAGATGACATGGTGGTGAAGAGCAAAGTTATAGCCGAGCATGTGAAGGACCTTGAAAGTACCTTTGAGATTCTGCGGAAGTACAAACTACGACTAAATGCTTCTAAGTGCTCATTTGGGGTAGGGTCCGGCAAGTTCTTGGGGTACATGGTCACCCACAGAGGAATTGAGGTCAACCCCGACCAGATAAAGGCCATCAACAACCTCCGAGCTCCTCGGAATCCCAAGGAGGTTCAAAAACTGACCGGAATGACTGCTGCCCTCAGTCGGTTCATCTCTAGATCAGCAGACAGGTGTCGGCCCTTTTTCTCTCTGCTCAACAAGTGGAAGGGATTCGAATGGACGGAGGAATGTGCTTTGGCTTTCCAGCAACTCAAGGATTATCTGTCTCGGCCACCAATCATGTCCAGTCCTGAGCCAGACGAGGTACTGTTCGCCTACATCGCTGTAGCTCCCTATGCGGTGAGCCTGGTGTTGATACGGTCAGACTCTGGTGTACAAAAGCCCGTCTATTACGTAAGCAAGTCGCTGCATGAGGCTGAGATTCGTTACTTGCCACTGGAGAAGGCTATCTTAGCAGTAGTGCTTGGCACACGGAAGCTACCTCACTACTTCCAAGCCCACACGGTGATCGTTCTCACACAACTCCCACTCAAAGCTGTACTCCGAAGTGCTGATTATACTGGTCGGATTGCCAAGTGGGGTACAATCTTAGGGGCTTTCGATATAAGGTATATGCCCCGCACATCGGTCAAAGGACAGGTCCTCGCAGATTTGGTGGCTGAGTTCACGGAGCCCCAGCTAGAAGAGGTAAAGCCCACGTCGGGCATGGATGAAAAATCAGTTGCCGTGATCTCTCAACAGAACCCCTCCCATTGGGAAGTGTACGTCGATGGCGCGGCAAACCAAAGAGGTTCTGGAGTTGGGCTGGTATTGATATCCCCCGAGAAAATCATTATCGAGAAATCGTTAAGGCTGGACTTCTCGGCTACAAACAATGAAGCGGAGTATGAGGCCCTACTGATGGGGATGACTATGGTCCGCAGAATGGGTGGGAAGTCCATAGAGTTGTTCTCGGACTCAAGATTGGTAGTAGGTCAAGTACAAGGCGAGTTCGAGGCAAAGGACGAAAGAATGCAGGGATACTTGGGTCGTGTTAGACATCTGCAATCAGAGTTCGAATTTTTCAGTTTGCTGCACATCCCCAGGAGTGGCAACTCGCATGCTGACTCCTTGGCCACGCTAGCCACCTCTTCGGCATAGGACTTGCCGAGGGTCATCCTCGTCGAGGACCTGCACAGGCCTACAGAGACGAGGTCAGGGGGAGTCCAGGTTCACCAGATCAGGGCCGGGCCGTGCTGGATGGACCCGTTAATCAAATTTATCAAAGAAGATATATTGCCTGAAGAGAAGGCAGAAGCCGATAAAGTTCGGAGGAAGGCGACCAAGTTCTGGTTGTCCGAAGACCAGAAACTATACAAACGCTCCTATTCGGGACCATATTTGTTATGCGTACATCCCGAGGCGACTGAGACACTGCTAGAAGAGCTGCACGAAGGAATCTGTGGGAGCCACACTGGAGGCAGGTCCTTGGCTCACCGAGCCCTCACCCAAGGCTATTGGTGGCCTAACATGCAGAAGGAGGCACACGAGTACGTCAAAAAGTGCGATCAATGTCAGCGCTTCGCTCCAAACATTCACCAGCCAGGGGGAAACCTTAATCCACTATCTAGCCCCTGGCCCTTTGCCCAGTGGGGCTTGGATATTGTGGGACCCTTCCCCAAAGCTGCAGGAAACAAGAAGTACCTCCTGGTCGGAACAGACTATTTCACCAAATGGGTTGAAGCCGAGCCACTAGCCAATATTAGAGACGTTGATGTGCAAAAGTTCGTGTGGAAGAACATTGTCACACGGTTTGGAGTTCCTCACACCCTCATCTCGGACAACGGTTTACAGTTCGACAGCAAGGCATTCAGGAATTACTGCAGCGAGCTGGGAATTACGAACAGATACTCCACTCCAGCCTATCCCCAGGGTAATGGCCAAGCAGAAGCTTCCAATAAGGTCATACTGAACGGCTTAAAGAAGAGGCTAGATGATGCAAAGGGCAAATGGGTAGAAGAGTTGCCACATGTGCTTTGGGCTTACAGAACTACGCCCCGCAGGTCCACTGGAGAGACCCCCTTCTCGATGACCTATGGGGCTGAAGCTGTCATCCCTCTGGAAACAGGGTTCCCAACACTAAGGACTAGCTCATTCAGTCCAGCCGACAACGATGAGCAGCTACAGAAGAGCTTAGACTTGATTGAGGAAAGAAGGGAGAATGCAATGGTTCGGCTGGCACACTACCAGCAAAAGCTCAGACAAGGCTACGACGCCAACGTGAAGCTGAGGCCTTTAGAGCCCGGTGATCTGGTGCTGAGGAAAGTTGTGGGCACCGCGAAGAACCCAGCTTGGGGAAAATTAGGACCCAATTGGGAAGGACCATATCGTATCACTTCAGGCGCTGGTATTGGAGCATATTTCTTAGAGGACCTGGATAGTCATGTAATCCCTCGCCCTTGGAATGTAAATAACCTCAAGAGGTACTTCTATTAATCAAGTCTTCTTTTCGATTGATATACCTATTCGCTGCGTAAAGTTTTCTCTCAAGTGTTTAAACTCAAATCCAATCATGCCTGTAGTCCTCGGACCAGATGATTAGGGTTAGTTAACACTCATCCACCGTTTTCTCTCAAGTGTTTAAACTTAAATCCAATCATGCCTGTAGTCCTCGGACCAGATGATTAGGGTTAGTTAACACTCATTCGCCACCAGCTTAGGTGTTTAAACTTAAATCCAATCATGCCTGTAGTCCTCGGACCAGATGATTAGGGTTAGTTAACACCGTTAGCTCAAGTGTTTAAACTTAAATCCAATCATGCCTGTAGTCCTCGGACCAGATGATTCGGGTTAGTTAGCACTCAGTTACGGTTCTATAGTGTTTAAACTTAAATCCAATCATGCCTGTAGTCCTCGGACCAGATGATTTGGGTTAGTTAGCACTCAGTTACGGTTCTATAGTGTTTAAACTTAAATCCAATCATGCCTGTAGTCCTCGGACCAGATGATTCGGGTTAGTTAGCACTCAGTTGCGGTTCTATAGTGCTTAAACTTAAATCCAATCATGCCTGTAGTCCTCGGACCAGATGATTAGGGTTAGTTAACACTGATACGGTTCGTGTTTAAACTTAAATCCAGTCATGCCTGCAGTCCTCGGACCAGATGACTAGGGTTAGTTAACACTCGAGTACATTCGAATCCTATAATCCTTGAACTAAGCGACAGGGAGCACGGGGTCTGCAGCCTGGCCTATCCGAGCAGTCGCTTCAGGGGCTCGGTCCTTGGGCTCAGAAGGAATTTTCTCTTCGCCTGACCCTTGGCCTTTCTCTTTGGCTGGTTCAGTTGGCTTATCCTTGCCGCTTGGCTGACCAGTTTCCTTGCTTGCACCGAGAGCAAGTGGAGGGGCATGGCCGACCAAAATTGGCTCCGAGGCCTCTGGAAGCTGTGGAGCAGGAGGGAGGTCAGTTCCTGGGAGCTCTCGAATATCAGGATCATAGTATACGCTCCCAGGCAGCCTCAGCTCCGAGTCGGCAGGGACTCCAGCTGCATCCAGGGCTTTGCCCCAACTTATGTTGCAGTAATCTCGGCTGACCGAGACGAACTGCTCTAGAAGCTGGGACGTGGCCATCTCTACCCCCAACTGGTAAGCTGTCTTCTTTTCAGCCTCAGTCGCCTCCTGGGCCAGCTGAGCTTTCTCCTCGGCATATCGGGCGCTGTCTTTGGCTTTTCGGAGTTCATCCCTTAGCCCATTTACCAGCTCCCTCTCGGTCTTCAGATTGGCCTCTGCCGCCTTTAGCAACTTACGCTGATCCTCAGCCTGCTTCTCAGCGTTCTTTATCCCAGCGTCAAGGCTTTTCTTCTGGCTGGTCATATCCGCGAGCTCCCTGGACAGACGGGTATAATCGTCTTTCAGTTGGCCCAGAGATTTCTCCGCCTCATCTCGGGAGCAGAGCGCCGCCTGGGTTTCAAGGCGATTCTTCTTGTCCCACTCCTCGGCTACGTAAATCTGCTGAGTGACCTGCATGATGGAAACTCTAAGTGTCAAACACAGAAAAATAGGAAAGGCAAAAGTCAATGATTCAGCTAATCGAATTGAGGTTACTTACGATGGCTAAATCCCTCTTCAGGGATCGAAAGAGCTCCGGCTGATTGAAACGCCTGAAGGACTCCATGTCATGAGGGAGGAGAAGTGGTTGCTGCAGGGCCTCAGCAACGTAGCCGGCCCTCCCTCCATCATAATTCCTGAGGGAGGTCTCCCAGAGGATTGGAGCGCCCTCCAACTCCAGTTTTGGAGATCAAATCCGCGGTCCCCCTCCTCCTCGGCGCACCTCTGCCACTGTGCCCTCGTCTCGACTTTCAGTAGACGGAGCCCTGCGAGTTCGGTTGTCCTGTGCCACCTTTTGCTGCTTGGCCCCCTTGGTTGGTGGCACCTGTTTTTCCTCAACCTCAGTGTGGGGTCTCTTCTTCTGCAGTTTTAGCGTGGGCTTCAAGTTGGGGTCAGGGATCTGGGTAGGCACCGAAGGAAGTGTCACCACCGTTTTAGATGTCCCAGCATCTTTCGGGTCTGACCTTTTGCCTCTCCCCTTCATCAAATTCCTCAGATCCATATCTTCGTCCGAGGAGTCTTCTAAATGAGTGGCTAACAAATTAAGCTGGGCGCCTGACTGCTCGTAGGCCTCTTCCTCAGCGTCTGAGATCTCTACCACCTGATTTACCCTTGAAGCTTCTCCCTCAAACTGAAATTCGTCTATCTGTTCTTCTAGCGAGGAAGTAGAAGAGCTAGCCCCCTCACCTTCAATCTCCTGTCCGAGGGGAACTTGCTGGAGTGGTTGGATAAGGGGAGGTGCAGCCCGAGGAATTGGACGGGGTACAGGCTCAAGATCGTCTGGCGCCAAGAAGCCCTTCCGACCGACGTCAATACGCGCAAGGCGATAGGCTCCCTGGACGATTGCGTTACCGACCGGTTGAAAACCCTTTAACTTCGCTGTATATCCAAGAATCAGGGGAGCAGATCGTAGTTGCCCGTCCTCGCTCACGAAGATCTCCGACCTTAAAAGGTAGTTGAGGGCATTAACATTTGTTAGGCTGAGCCGAGGAGAAACTTGTCTCTTATCTGTTGCAAGTAAAAGAAAAAATGGTTAGAAGCTCAGAAATAGCGACCGAAGAGAAATCAAAGACAGTTAAAAGACGGGAGCCCTAAGCCTATGGTCAGTACGCCTAAATCTACATGTCACACCTGGCTTCCCAGGCTTGGTTGGGCAACCAGGGCCGTCACGCCAGGCACCCGAGACGATCACATAGTCGTCTTTCATCCCTTTGTTGGATTTGGGAAGGCAGGAAATGAGCCTGACGACATCCGACCGGGATTTTAAGTAGTACCCAGCATCTTCCTGGCTATGGCACTCGTACATATGTACCACATCAAGCCAGGTGAGTCCCAGCCCCAAGTGACGCTCAAGGTCCTCAATCGCTCCTAGGATCCTAAACATATTGGGCGCGCACTGCCAGGGAGTAAGCCTATGGTTCCGAAGGTAATTGGCGGTGATGGGGCCCATGGGGATTGTCATTCCCCCTTCTTTGAAGGCGATGAGGGGGATAACCACCTCTCCCGTCTTCCGGTCTGTTAGTATTTTTTCTGGGGGGCAATACCTCACACCCACGTTAGGGGGTATGCGATACGTGGTCCTAAACGCCTCTATTTGCTCAGGGCTATCCATCATGTTCTCGAGTTTTCCCATGGTGCTTAAGTGAAACGGATGGCCGAAGAGAAAACTAAAAGATTCGGTGGGCGACGACTTACAAGGGCTAGACCGGAGAAGCGATTGCAGGCTCGTAGGAGGACTCGTGAGGATTCTGAGTAAGATTGGCACCGGCGACTGAGAGATTCGGACGGAGAGATGTGGACGGAGTGGCGCGTCTGTTCTTGCTGGAGCGTCTGAAGATTTGCAAAGTGAGGAAGAAATGATTTCCTCTGAAGCTTTATACGGGGTCAAGCAAAGGGTCAGGGGCACTCCCGCCCAAATCCTGAAGAAAAACCACAGCCGTTTGATCAATCAGCCACCGTTGGATGCGAAGGACGAAACGTCACCTGGTGCAGTTAATGCAGCGCCTTGGGAATAAGGAAACCGCAGCGGCATTAATGAGGCGTCTGTTCCCACGTTTACACACGTGCCAGCTCGGTTGTGCGTGTTTCCAAGCTTTTGCTCCGTGGCAAGTCAAAATCCCACTTTTTCTCCTCGGGTGCGAGGGAAAAACTACAATTTTGAGGGGCTATTGTGGGGGAGAAAAGCCCAACCTGGCGCATTGGGCCCAAGGCCCTATCCGAGGACCACTGTTCGTCCGAGGAGACCAAGACACCCTGTCAGAAGCCCATGTAAAAGGGAAATGTCTGGAGATGAGTACGTGCACTGTCCGAGGAGATGTTCATATGTCTGAGGAGGCCGATACCCTCGGACCCGACGAGGTTTTTGTCCGACACGTGTCAAGCGATCTGTTTGACAAGTGTTAAGGGAGAAAGGGAGCCTCGGACACAAGAAGGTAACAGGAACAGAGAAATATCAAGGAGACAGACTTCAACCACCGCATTTAATGCACTGCACCTACCCTCCTGGCCGCATTTATGTGGAGAAGACCCCTGAACAGTGCATCCTCAGCTACCGCCACTCAGACAGGGCTAAAGGGGGAGTGTGATGGGACATGCACTCAAGTGGACGTCCAGATGGTGAACAAGTGGACGGTGGAGATGGAGAAAGGCAGTACTATATAAGAGAGAGAGGTCTCTGATAGAGGGGGATCGAAAAATAAGAGAGAGAGAAGAGCATATTATTTTACTGTAGCTCCAGCATTTGTAACCTAAGTTCATCAATGAAAATCACCCCCTCGGACGAGACATTCACCTTTGTTCGAGCACATATTAAATCAAGTCTTCCTGTCATCATTGCCGTTTAATACTGTTATTTTCATTATTAGCCTAGCTCTTTCACCCACTCTCTACAAATTTATTGTTTTGGGTTCAGTGGGCTCCAAATCCACATCTTCTTGGGCTTGGGCTGCAGAATCTGACCCCACAATACTCTTGTTACATAATATGTAAAAAATAGATTTATTTGTACTAATTAAATAATATAAAATTTACCACATCATATATATAAATTTATATTATTATAATGTAAAAATTACAATAGTGTACATATAAATTTAATTAGGCAAATGATTTGGCATCATCAGCACTCCTGCCGGAGCAACAATTCGAGTAACAAAGAATATTTGTGTCTGTGTGGACTGCCACATAGCAATTAAGTTTATATCAAAGATTTTCTAAAAAAAAAAAAAGTTTATATCAAAGATAGTTGGTAGAGAGATCATTGTGAGGGATAATAGCTGATTTCACAATTTCAAGGATGGAAGGTGTTCTTGCAGTGATTACTGGTGACATGGCATAAAGATCATGTCTATCGAATTTCACAATAGATCACGTTAAAAAAAAAAAAGAAGAAAAAAAAAGAAGAGAGGAGAACCTGGACGGTGTGCTGAAGGTAAGATGAGAAGATGAGAAAAAGTGATAAGGAAAGTCTTCAGGTGGGGTAGGTGAAGGGCATGAATGAGGGTAGGTGGGAGGGCATTACGGTAAAATAACATTGAGGCAGTTTTCTCCCATTGATTTTCCTCCTAATTTGGGAGGAAAAAATTTGTGGGCCTGTTCTCCTGGGTTTTCCACTCTTCTTATTTTCTTCCCATTCCCAAACAGAGGAAAACTTAGTTTTCCACCCCATTTTCCTTCTTATATTTTCCATCATTCCTAAATTTTACCCAACCAAACACAGTGTTAAGGTTGTGAATGATCCCAGGTAGATAGGATTGACACAAAAGATTAACCTCAAGCCAAGCTTTGATTATCGATGGCTGCTCAACGTAAAAAAAAAAAAAAAAAAAAATGATGTTTGGGTTTTTATTTTTATTATAAATGCTATAATTAGGTTCTTATAATAGTTTTATTTTTAAATTACCATTTCAGGCCACAATCTGAGAACCCAAATATTGCTTTTAGTTTGTTATGCATAATCATTGTACTCACCTCACAGAATCGAAAATCAAAGCCATAATTTAAACCAACACAAAGTCTGAATTGTAGAGGTAGGACCGAAGCTATCAGATTGTAAAGATTAGGATTGATAGAACTTATCAAATTTGGTCCTAATGTTATAATTTGTTTGTAATTTAAACTCTTCTCTATTCAAATTTCAGATTTTATTTTATTTTCAAAATTTTATGACCATGGACCAACAAAATCAGTGATGCAGGGCTTGCACCAGAGTTAGGCCTCAGATGTGGCAAAGATAAATGATTTAGTATAAATATAGCAGGTGATGAAGAAGAATAGAGAGCTTCATTTAACAAAGTTGTACCTTGACTTTTGGTATGGATGATGGTGATTTCATTCGGATTTTTAGTCATAATTTGAACTATTTAATTTTTGCTTTATTTAGGTTTTTGTTGTTGTTGTTGAGAAAATGCTTTATTTAGGTTGAATGTTTAAGGGACAAAATGGGCTTTTGCCCTTTTCAACCAAACTAATTAGCCTTATGCCTTCATTCCCAAACTAAATAGGGAAATGCCCCTATTTTAAAACTCGATTTTTGATAAATCGAGTTAGGTCCTATAGCGGCGTTTTTAAGGACCTATAGTGACGTTTTTCAAGACCTATAGTGGCGTTTTGTAACTCGATTTATATGAAATCGAGTTATAGGTAAAAAAATTAAAAAAATTGCCTATAACTCGATTTAATGGAAGTCGAGTTAAAAAACGTCACTATAGGTCTTGAAAACGTCACTATAGGTCCTTAAAAACGCCGCTATAGGGCTCCAGATTTTTTTTTTTTATAACTCGATTTATCAAAAATCGAGTTTTAAAAGAAGGGCATTTCCCTATTTAGTTTGGGAAGGAGGGTATAAGACTAATTAATTTGGTTGAAAAGGGCAAAAGCCCATTTTGTCCATGTTTAAGGATTTCATTCTTAGAGAAGATGGATGTAAGATAGATTTATTAATTTTAAACTAAGTTTGATGGAAGAAATTTATGTTTGGGGGATTGTAGGCATCTCATTTCATACCCCTTACGATTGGGCGCTTGCGCCCATAGATATATAATATGATATTTCATTATTTTGTGAATTTATTTTGTAATTGTATGCCAAAAAAAAAAAAAAATTGCTCTATTTTTTAAATGAAATATGTTAGCCATAGAGAATAAACCTAAGATGTTATAATTAAATTTACCTCGATAAATCATTTTATCTTGATATTATTTTTGCACAAAAATTGATCATTTCTACACCATCTTCTTTTATATGGTGGAATCTATTAAAATAAATAAATAAACGATTTATATGATAGAAACAATAATTCCCTCAATGACACACAATAGTGACATGTGTCATTTTGAAAATTCATAAAACAATGATACATATAAAGTAGGAAAGATAACGTTATAATAATTATTGGTAAATGTCAATTTTTTTTCCACGTGTCAACAATAAATTTCACCTTTTTAATAAATATCCACTACAAGCTCTTTTAAATACTCTAGCAATACATTTTTTTCCATTTTTTTTCTTTAAGTTTTTTTTTTTTTTTGTGTGTGTGTAACCTAATAGGTATGTGTTCATTTTTTAGAATAACCTAAAAGACATTAAAATATGCTGAATATTGGTAATGTAGTACCATAATAAATTACAAACACTATTATAATACACAACTTAAAGGATTTAAAAAAAAAAAAAAAAACTGCCAAATATATTTTGTTGACGTCTAAATATATATCTAATAATCTAATTATATATTATATATCAATTGTATTAGAAAACAAAGAGTCATTCTTACTATAAAAATGACCTTTTGTTTTCCAAAAAAAAAGAGTTTTAGGTTTTAATTTATTAATTGTTATCAATAAATCACAATAATCATTCAAATAATAGTTACATTCTTGTTCACCTATATCTATGAGCAAACCATAACTTGGAGTTCACAAGTATGAGACTCATATTCAATTGTACAAAATATTTATTTAAAGTTTTGTTTTCCTTTCATTTTTCTACATTTTTTTATTATTTTTATTATGTCAATTTGAATTCATTATTTTTGAAAAAGCTATGTTTGCATATATGTGATATATTTTTTATAGCTGATTTAAATAATTTCTTGACAACTTTTTTTTGAATAATATGATTAGTTATGTTATATATATCTTTGGTTAATTTTTAAAGTAATGGTAGTTTATTAAGTTAAGATTTTTCTTTTGGCCATTCACAAAATGAACCTGTAGGGATCGGTTTCGGGCACTTCTACGGATTGAGAGAGTGGACCCAAGCCCAGCTAACCCTGCAATAAATTTATAGAGTATGGGTTCAAGAGCTAGGCCCTAGTGAGGAATGCAACGGCCATGCATGGTAGTACGTGAGTGTCTAATAACTTAAACGTTAACTGGGATGCACAATAATGCTCCTCGGACGTGCCTTACAGAGCTTGGAGTTCTTATTATTTCTTTGAAGAAAGGTTACAAGGTTTGAGAGAATACAAGCTGCTACAGTATTTCTTTTCTCTGGTTTTTCCGTCCTCCCCCCTGCAAGAGGGACTTCTTACATTATATACATCTTTCTCAGTTGATCCTAGCCCTACATTTGTTGATCAACCAGGCCACCACTTGAGTGCCTGTCCCATCAGCCGCATTCCCATCCCTCCTGTGGGTTGCAACGCCCAAGACGGCACTGTTCAGGGGTCCTATCCTCATTAATGCGGCCAGGGCGTTAGTTGAGGGCATTTAATGTGGAGGTGACAGTTCATCTGGGACTTGCTCCTCCACCATGCTTCCATGTCCGGCGCTTGGTACTTGCTATTTGCCTTTTGGATGCTCGGGGAGGCTCACCTTGATGGTGTGCTGCTTGCTCCCTTTCTGATCTCGGACGTCTGAGGAAGTTATCGTCTTCGGCACTGTTTCCTGGGCAGCTGGGCTTTACACTTTAGTCCTCGGACCTTGGATGCGTCCTCGGCGTGGGCCTTTGCGCCTGGTTCGAAGTGGGCCGGGGTTGCCTGACTCTTTCTGGCCCTACAGAACCATAAACACTTCTTATTATAAAATTTTTACTTTCAAATAAGTTTAACCAAAACTTAATTTCGTTTTATTTCTAAACACCTATTTCTTATCTCTCTTTTATCTCTCTGAATTTGTCAAGGTTTCTTCTTTATTAACTTCTTCCATCCCTACATAAAAATCCAAAAGTTTATGGCTAAGCAAATAGACATTGAATTCAAACAAAAATTCTCAAGATAAATGCAAATCTTATTTTACTTATTATTAAAAAATTATATATTTATCTTTCTAAATTATGCATACAATTTAATCTATAAATTTCTGCAACACATTCATTCAATTTACATATATTTTTATCCATTATAATAAATACTACTATTGTACACTTGATTTTAACTTTCCACTTAATTTTTATTTTGCATATATATATATATATATATATATTATATTTGTTCTATTTCAACATAATTCATTTAAACTTTTGATTTAATTGTGTAAATATTAAATAATTGCTATAAATAAAATTTCGTGTGTATGAGAATATAAGTGAAAGTTGTATATATCTAAAAAAATATATTTTAAAAGACTTAAAAAATCTGATCTTTAATTCATTATCTTTTGAATTATTACATATTATATTCTATGAGACAACAATAGTGAAACCAGTTAATTTCTTCCAATAAATGCTTTTGATAGTCCAAATAAAATAATAATAATAATAATAATAACAATAATATGAAAATATAAAATCTAACGTTTTTGGTAGTTCAAGTAAAAGAGAAAAGAAAAGAAACAATGAAGCTAGAAATATGTAATTAAGTTTAAAATGGGAAAGCCAAAGGCCTTGTAGCTGAATTGACACCTCCTCGTGTACAAAGTGCTTGGGGGCCTAGGAGAAAAAGGGTTCGAGCTGTGGGGTTAGTAGCATATTGTAATTATCTCTAAAAAAAAAAGTTTAAAATGGGAAATATGAGAATGCATACAATGATGACACATGTACATTTCTCAAAGCATTTGAGAATGACACATGATAAAGTCCTTAAAATCTAATTCTATTTCAGAAATATAATTAGTAAAAAAATAATAAAGACAATTAATTTTTCTTCCCATAAACATTTTAGCAAAAAAACCCAATAGGAAAAAAAACTAATAACGATAGGTTACAATTAACCAAATCTTGTGTGTTTAGTACTACTAATTTTTTTAATAAAAAAGTACTACTAAACTTTCCCATAAACGATTAGGAAGTCTAAGAGTGAAAAGAAAACAACTTTAATAATATTAACTAGTCGTTAATCCGTGCAATGCACTGGATAGTTAAATAAAAATTAAAAGTATTTATTTTGCTTAAAACTTTATGACTTGATTTAAAAAAAAAAAATGTATAACTTGAAAATGAATGAAAATAAGTAACTTTTTGTTCAACATAATGGTTTAGAAAAATTCTTTTTCTTTCATATCATTGGTTCCACATAACACATCCCAGCATGGGCTATTCTATGGTGATAACTTCACACAATACTCAATTGCAATTAAGTCTACTATCCACCACCAATGTAATCTATGTTATCTTAATAGTAGATCTAAAAAATGCATTCTCCTATCTTCCATCATTTAGAAGGTAATTGAAGTAATGATTGTATGTAATGTATAAATTTTATTCTTTTACAATATAAAATTATTAAAATAAAATCTAATGTTTTGGAAAATTTTTGACATAGAATTTTAAATTTCTTAAAGCCTAGTTAATAAAGTTTCTATTTTACTTAAAAGTGAACTATCACAATTAATGGGAATTTAACCATTTTCAGCAAAGAGAAGATAACCATAGGTCCAATTTTTTATTTTATAGCATAGGATTTTACATCTAAATCTGTTCTATGTGTTTTCAGATTGTACTTTAGTTCTTTTTCCTTTTATGTTTCATCAAACTTTTTCTAATTGACCAAAATATCTCTCATATATGTTAACATTAAACTTGAAAAGAAAATTTTACATACCTTTTGTTTTGAAGGTTCTCCAAGAACCAAAATCAATGTAAGAGACTATACAACAGAGTAGTGTTGGAAGAATAATCCAAAAAAAAACTATTTAAAATATAATATAAGAATGAAAAGCTGAGTTGAAATTGTTACAAATAATCCCTAAAAAAAAACTATTTATAATATAATATAGGGTTATGGATTCCTAACGTAGAGTTCATTTGATATAAAATTTAAATCCTATTGAAATTAAAAATGATATATATTTGTTGAGTCTCATTTGATATAATTATAGAGTTTAAATTCTATTGAAATTATAATTTAGTATTACCGTAAATTTAATTTGTAGATTTATACGGCATTGTACTTTTGAAGTGTTGTACAATTTTCCAAAAATTTGACGCGTGTTGTTATTAGGCCCATGGTTTAAGTTTGATTTTAATTTTGGTGTAGGGTGAGAACACACTGTTGGTATATTTAGGAGGAAACCATTGGAAATATAAGGAATTGAAGTGCGGCTTTTAGTAGGCGCAAATAATTCATGTAACAAAGATTGGATGGAAGATAAAAATGAGATTGTCCCAACCTATAGAATCAAATTAATGGAGATATATTCCTTTTTTTTTGGGATAGATTTATATTAATGGAGTTATTATATAGTTTGTTAGGATTATCTACCGTGATAATTTAGGTCTCTTTAAGTATAGTTGTTGTATGACACCAAACAACTAAATTTCTTTCTCCAAAAAAAAAAAAAAAACTAAATTAAATTTTTTAAAAAGAAATTTAATAAATTTTCTGCAATTTGGTGCTATAAAATTAAAATAATTAAATAAAGAATGCTGATGTGAAAAATTGTGGAGAGGTCAACCAAAAGTCAAAGGTTTCGGTTATATATATATATATATATATTATAGATTACAAAATATTGTGCGTTTAATGCTACTAAAATTAATGGTGTATTAATTAAAAGATGGTGTATTTTTATTATTATTTGTCAAAACAATTTGATAGTATATATTACTAATAATATTTTTAGTAAATGTAATAACTAATAATTAGAAATTAGAAATGCATAAAGACTAAATAGTTACAAAAAAAAAAAAAAAAACTAAAAATATTCTTTTGGTATTGCATTACCCTATAATTAAAAATAAATCCAAAATGAAATAATGGATCATTAAACTAATAGTACAAGTACATTAGTTTCCATGCATCCCAATAATAATAATAATACTAATTTTATAAAAGAAACTTAAAAAAAAAAAAAAATCATGCAACGCACGAGTCTATCACTAGTAATATATAAAAGCCAAAGATAAGATAAACTTCAAATTTGAAACCCGAAAATGCTTTTGTTATAGTATAATCTAAGATTTTTCCAAGTGATCATTCCTTGAGAAGAAAAAAATCAAAAGATTGCATTTATGTTAATATATAGATTAATTAGAATTTATTAATGAGGTAAATGCATTTATTTTCATGTATTAATTTTCTATAGAGGTGCAATGATTAATTATATAGTTATTTTTATAAAAATTTAAATAAGAATACTTATTATCAAAAAGAAAAAAAAAAATTGGAATGTGATATTCTTCCTCATGTTTAATTGCTTTGACAACAATTGAACCCAAAACCATTAAAAGTCTAAAGCAAATTTAATAACAAATGCAATAAGAAATAATTTTATTCTTAAATTAGTTGAAATCATCAAATATTTGCGAATTCACTAATGTAATATTTTCATATTTTTAATTATATCAATCTTAAAATTTAAATTCTTAAATCATTTTAATGACATATTATATAATATATATATATATATATATAGCCTAATTATTTAAGCAAAGTATTAATAGTTACTTGCATTTATTTTCATGTATTTATTATTTATAAATCATGCATATTAATTATTTTATGTAAAATGAATTTTTTATGATTATTTTTTTTTAAATTTATATTAGAAATAATTGATTGGAAAATGACATTTTTACTCAAATTGAGTTGCTTTGGCAACAATCGAAATCAAGTAAAAAAAGGGTAGAAGCAATTTTAATTACATGCAATTAAGAATATATGAGATTTTTTTTTTGTTTGTTTGTAAAAATATAAAAGATAATTGTACATTTAAAGTAGTAGAAACAATTAAATATTTGCCAATTAACTTAAGCAATTGGTTCATATTATTGACTACCCTTGTTTTCTAATGGCATGTAATATAATTGGAATTTATAAATGTTATAACACGTAATAAGTATTAGAGCATTCACATAAGACTAGCTAAACTAGTCTGATGATAAAAATTTAGCTAAACACAAATAAAAATGCATGCATCAGAGACTCAACAAACTAACCAACACAATTTAACAATGAAAATTCTACACCACATGTGGTGATTTATGTTGAAAACAAAACCCAATGTTAAGGGCCAAAATGATTTTTTATTTTTATTTTTTATAATTTACCTATCTATGGTTTGATCAAAATTTAAGTTGCTTACCTGTAGTTTGAAATTTGACACTTTACCCACTTGAGGCTAGCTTAGTTGGAATTATGTAACCCACCTCTGTTAAAAATAGGGGTAAATATATAATTTTACTCCACTTTTATGTCTCTCTCTTTCCAAAACAAAAAACACATATAGAAACAAGACAAACAAGATAACAAAGTGAGGATTTTGTAAGATTTAATATTTGGAACCTATATTCAAAACTCCTAACAAAAATTACAAAAATGTAACAAATCAAACAAAAAAACCAACAGTAAATCTAAGCACTTAGCAATAAAAATGTGGTATTGGTCTCTCTCTTAAACTCACATAGATGTTAAACAAGAACATAAACCCCAAAAAATAAAACCCAATTCAACTCCACAAATCTCATATTACCCTTCTTTCTCTTGCTTGGAGCAATTGCCTTGCATGGCTGAAGTGAATTTGAAAATAAAGAAAGCTTACTGACCTCCAGAGATTGTGAAATTGAATCCATGCTTGGAGTATGTAAATTACCTCTTTTTGCCATGGATTAAGGTGTTTTTAATAGAGCGCAGTGTAGCGAATGGTGGTGATAAGTAAGTCATAGGAATTTTATTACGAAAACTTTACTTGTATTATTTTTTAATGCTAAGACATCTGCTTTTCCACCTAATTGATCCCTTGCATCTTGTTGAAATTGCTTGCTCCTTAAATTAGTACTGTTGTCTTAGCTATTTTTTAGAATTTACTTTCGTCAGGAATATTAACTTAAACTGTTGTCTTCCATATGTAGGATGCCCTTTATCCAAGAGATTCGAACGTTGAATTTCTTCTTTGTTATTGAACCCTTCTCTCTCTTTTTGCTTCGTGGTTTCTCTCTCTCTCTCTCTCTCTCTCTCTCTCTCTCTCTCTCTCTCTCTCTCTCTCTCTCTCTCTCTTTGTGTTTGAGGTTCCCTGTTGTGGGTTGATCTGATTTGAGGTTCTTTGTTTGAGGTTCATTAGCAACTTTTGACTAAAGCATGACTTTATCTCCCCTTCGTTTTGGTGGGTTTTGTTTGCATTTATTTTTTTGTTTTTTAATTTGGAGTGGAAGGCTTGGCGGTGGACAAATAGTGCTTGTAGAAAGATTCATTTCCAACATAAACAAAGAAGTTCTTTTGGCTGGAGTTTTGATGAATGGGATGCGGAGGAGAAGAGATTATGATGGTTCTTAATTTTTACAAAACCCTCTCCTTTTGATCTTGTTTTGTCTTGTTTTTGTGTGTTTTTTTTTTTTTTTTTGGGAAGAGAGAGACATAAAAGTGGAGCAAAATTATATATTTAGCCCTATTTTTAATAGAGGTGAGTTACAGAATTCTAATTGAGCTAACATCAGGTGGGTAAAGTGTCAAATTTCAAATCATAGGTGGCAACTTAAATTTCGGTCAAACTATATGTGAAATTGTGATTTGCCCAAAATTTTTAAATGTTAAAGGCCATAATGAAAACAACCTCAAACATATTGAGAGCCAAAAATGTACTTTAGTTTTTTTTTTAGTTGAAGATTTTAGTTTTTCTAAGGTATGGGGCATAGTTCAGTGTTGGTGAGGGGTGGGACTTTGGGGTGTTTGGGCTTTGTTTGGCTATTGTGGAGGTTCGAGACTTCAGCAAGTTTGGTTGGCGATGGGTCTAATAGATTTTGGGTTGTTGGTGATTTATGTTGGAAAATAGGATTGGGTTTGCTCGGATACCAAGTTGATGTCGAACATAGTAAAGAATGGGATACAAAGGGGAGAAGAATAAGAATTCAGGAAAAACAATTAAATAAAAAAATAAAGATAGGACCAAAGAATCATCACTTAGGGTATGTTTGATTGGAATAATTTTAGGGAGGATCGAAAAAAAGAGTGGAAAATAGGAGGGAAAATGAGTGGAAGGGTTGTTTGGTTGAAAGGGGGAGAGGGAGATAAAAATGGTGGAAGCCGCATGAAAGTTTATGAAATTTTCATTTTTTGGGATATCTTTGTATTATATGGACAATTTGCCGCAAGAGGAATAACTATACTTTTAACTATACATAAAAGCATATTTTTATAGCTATTTGCTTTAGGAAATTGCATTGTGATTAATTTGTTCTTAGTTTCCATTGCTCACTCTTATGAACGTTGAAGTCTAACTGGATGAGAGGATGTATGATAATCATCCTATGTGTTTGTTCTTCTTGAATAAAATCTCATTATTATTGAAGAAAAGGTTAAAATATTAATAGTGAAGAAAAATATTTATGTTGTTATATGTATTACAATTATGGTCTGCTCATAGAAACTAGGATGTAGTATCAGTTTGTTTACTTCTGTCAAGATGAATCGTATGGGAGAAGTTAATGCTTTGTTAAGCCCCTCAAATTTTATAATGAAAAAAATTTGGCAACAAAGTTGATTGTAGTTTAAGGCTATAACTCCACTTGATATCTTTGTATTAGATATGAATTTTAACAAATCCACCATTAGATTACATTTTCTTCTTATTTCTTTTATGTTTGCAAAATTTTCAAAAAATTAAAGATTAATAGCTATGTCATCAATTAATTGTTTAAATTTCAAGTTTTCTTAGTCTAAAATTATGCATAAAAAAATAAGTTTATGAATCGAATAGTGAAAAATAGCCAATTAGCATGAAATTTGACATATGTATTTACTATTAAGAACATAAAGAACATGTAATCTAATGGTTAGATTTTCAAAATATATAGTCATGTTAATTTGTTTAGAGGAAGTTGTAGCCAAATTTTTTATCCTTTTATTATTTTAAAGTTGTTGAGGACTCTTTTTTCACGCCACATGACATTATTTCATTAGCAATCTGTGCCATATCAGCATTATCATGGATTTTGGGTAAATCTCCTTTAAAACCCAAAAATGTTCATATTTTATTAAATTACAAGTGTGCGCACCAAAAACTGAAACCCGTTGGGCTGGGCCTCACTTGGACTCACAACTTATTTGTATAGTGGGTTTGGATTTCCCACAATGGGTCGTTCTAAACACCAAGGCTCAACTGAAGCGCTTTCCTCTCCTCGGGGACCTGATCCAATTCCTTACTCAGCTCTCTCTGTTTACACTCTTCCTCCCCTCAATTCTCCAACCCCTGTCTTCTTCAAACTTCTCGTATTTATAGTCCATAGTTTAGTGGAGAGCCATAATTACTTGCCAGTAGGTACAACCGGCGGTCCAGTATTATCGATGGTAAGTGGGTGGTTAGGTGGGAGTGGGAAGTGGTGACGGTGGCGTTGGAACTTGGTTCCCACTTCCACGATAGTTCTCGGCAGCGGTGCCTCCCCGAGACACGGCCGGGTAGGTACAGGGCGGGATTTACCGCGAGTATATTATCAATCAATGCTCGGTAAGGTGTCGCCGATGAATGACGAAGATGCCAGGCTTGGGCCAGCAACACGCGTGGTCCGGGGGTGGGCCGCGAGGTAGAGGGAGGCTGGCCTTATGGGCCATATACCCAGGCCAGGGTCCAAGGCCCAATATAGGACACAGTGCGGGGGCCGTACAATAGCCCCCCCTTGATTCACTCCCCATTCCCGGGGATGAATCAAGGATCATCAGGGGTAAACACCCGTTGGGGAAGTCGAAAGGTCAGCGCCCGGCCGTTGATTGTCTCATTAATGCGCGTCTCAAAAGACGCGTCTGGAACTGACTGACGACCTACCCGTCATCATTGCCTGACGGTTCGTGAACCGAGGCGTTACGCGCGTGGCAGTTGGAGCGACGGTTCGTGTGGTCTCCTGCCAGTGGGTTATTAAATGCTTCCCACTTCATCCCCCACGTCTATAAATAGTCCCTCCAGTCGCTGATCCTCACTTTTGCATTCCTCCTCTTACAAAATCTTACTCTGCCGAGCATCCCCTCCTCGTGGTTCACCCTCTGGCCCAGAACACACTTCCTCCCTAGAGCCCACAGTAAGTTCCTCTTCCTCTTCGTGCTTTTTCTATTTAGGCCAGTTCAATCTATTCGTTGTTAATCATAGCATTTCCTTTCTCGATTTTCCTTGGAAAACACTTTCTTTGAAAAATGAGTTACTCTTATCTCCTCTCTTCCGAACATGCTTTGGCTAGATTTAGGGAAGTATATAATGTTCCGAGTGACGTAGATATCGCCTACTGCAATATGGGCGATATCGACATTCAGAGGCGCCGTGGGGAGAACACGGTGTTCTTTCCCTTGATGGCCATTTTAGAGGGCGGGCTTAGGTTCTCGGTTGACCCTCTAGTTCTCGGCACCCTTAGATATTATGGCCTTTGTCCCGACCAACTTCCCCCCAACTTTTACCGGGTAGTGAGTTGCGTGAGTACACTGAACCGGTTGTACGGGTTGGAACTTAACCACCATGACATTAACCAGATGTATAGTTTGTGCGGCAAGATTGAGTTCGATTATTACCTAAAGACTAGGGACGCGAGGGTACGGCTTATTTCATGCCTGCCGGACTCGAACCGTAACTCGGCCAAAGATTTTGTTCGGGTGAGCGGCAATTGGTTTGCCGAGGGGTTCCCCTGTGCGTTTTCGCCGCGCGACGTTGGTCGGTGACTAGCCTCCATTTACTTAGATGCTTTTCTATTTCGGTCCGGTTATGTAGTCTCTAACCCTTATTTCCTTTGTGCAGAGAGCAAAAGATTCAAGCCGGACATCAGAGTGGTACACGTTCGGGACTTGAACTTCGTACTCAGGTCGGAAATATTCGTGCACACGGACGGACAACTCCGAGCGTCCCACCTCATCCTCGGCGTCAGTCCCGTCTACTCAACTTGGCAGTCGTTCGGCCAAGCTTTGCTAGTCGACAGTCCTCTCATCTCATATATCGACGTCTGGCACGCAAACTTCCTCCCCCCAAGGCTAACAGTAGGCGAGGCGCGTGAGCACGGCCCCCGGTACATTTGTTCAGACGAGCGACCGCCCGTCCGTGACGAATCAGCCGAGCGCGTATCTGCCGAGCGTAGGAGGCGAGCTCACGAGCAAATCCACCAAGCTCCTGCTCAGCCTGAGAGAACCGTAGAGCCCGGGGCAACTGTTCGGGAAGGGGAGGTTGTAGCCGCAGAACCGACAGACTCTTCGAAAACAGGATCCGATCAGGGTAACGCAATGGTGGCCAGGAGGAAGATGACAATAGACCGCTTCGTCCCGAGTGCCCGGCCAACCGGGCAGCAACAACAAGCACCCGCCCGAGATGCCTCCCCTCCCGCTGCACCACCGACCCGAGTTCGAAAAAGGCCGCGCACCACCGATCAAACACAGACGGGCTCGGGCAATGTGCCCATCCGACCCTCGGCCGGTATCGTCATCCGGGAACCGGTAGCGCAAACCGGGATAGACCTGGCGTCTACTTCCCGGGCTCCGGCAGCATGGCGACCCTCCTTCCAAATTGGCGGTGAGCCTCTCCCGTCGACGGCCAGCGCCCGAGTGTGGGATAAGGGGCATGGCGGCTACGTGGCGCAGAGTCTGGCGCGCGGCATCCTCTTGCCCGAGGACTTGCATGCCTTCACGGAATCGACGGCTGAGTCCTTGGGGAGACGTTTGCAGTGGCACACCATAGCGGTAACTATTTCACTTTTCTCTATGATTCTCGGTTTCCCTCTCGCTTGTGTATGTGTTCTTTCCACTTTTCCTTACAAAGCGGATATTGTGTGGTCAGGCTGCGCAAATGTCGTACGTGGTGGACGGGAGGATGAAGGAGCTGTCCGAGGACGTTGAGCGGGAAAAGGCTCTGAAGGAAGTTGCCGAGGCCACGGCGAAGGAGCAGTTGAAAATTGCCGAGGAGGCAAAGGATAAGATTGCTACAGCCGTGAAGGCCCAGGCGCTTGCCGAAACAAAGCGCGAGGAACTGGAACTCCAGTTGGGGGGCACCGAGCTTAAGTTGGCCGAGGCTCAAAGCTTGAATACCATGCTGGAGGGGCAGCTGACCGACTTGAAGGCGGCGCTGGAGGCTTGCGAAACCAAGTGGTATAACGAGGGGTTCGCGGATGCTGAGAATTCGGCGGAACCGATCATTCGCCAGGCCCATAAGCTCGGATATGAGGAGGGTTGGTTCACCGCTCTCCAAGCCCTGGGGGTTCCCGAGGATTCCCCATTGAGGGATCGCAGCAGGATTCCTTTCCCGAGCATCCCCAACACCGAGAATCCTGCGCCTCTTGTCATCGATGAGGAAGAGACCTCCAGCATGAGGGAACTGGTGAATGCCATTGACTCTCATGCAGTGCCGACCGACATGGAGGGGACCAGCCATCCCAATGCCGGGGACCGAACCGGGGAGGACATCCAGCCGCCAACTCCTCACACCGACCAACACTCCCAAGAGGACGCATCCTCCGCCCATGCGGCGGACATCTGAAGCCGACAGCCAGCCCTTCTTTACTTTTCCCTTGTTTGAGAATTTTGAATAAACGGAATTGCCTATGTCACCGGGATGTGGTGACGGGATAATTTGTTTACGTTGTCTTTTCTTTATTTTGAGTTGCCGGGTTTTGGCAACAAAACGCTAATTTAAGTTTCACATTGTAATATGAATGCCTTACCGCGTTGCTTTTTCGTATTAACCGAGTAATGAATTCTTCTTGGTTGCCTTTTTATTGTGATGTGTCCGACCATGGTAAGGCCTCCAAACGCTAATTTAAGTTTCACGTGCTCGGTGATAAGATCGAGCCGAGGGTCGGGCTCCCGCCCTTAAGAGTTGATCGTCAGGTTTCCACCTGCTCGGAGGTTAGGGTCTAACCGAGAGTCAGGTTTCTGTCCTTAGAATTAATCGTTCAGGTGTCCACCTGCTCGGTGATAGGGATCGAACCGAGGGTCAGGCTTCTGTCCTTGAAACGAAAAAGCTAAGGTTTCCACCTGCTCGGTGATAGGGATCGAACCGAGAGTCAGGTTTCTGTCCTTATAGTGAGTCGTTCAGGTTTCCACCTGCTCGGTGATAGGATCGAACCGAGGGTCAGGTTTCTGTCCTTATAGTGAGTCGTTCAGGTTTCCACCTGCTCGGTGATAGGATCGAACCGAGGGTCAGGTTTCTGTCCTTATAGTGAGTCGTTCAGGTTTCCACCTGCTCGGTGATAGGATCGAACCGAGGGTCAGGCTTTTGTCCATGAAACGAAAAGGCCAAGGTTTCCACCTGCTCGGTGATAGGGATCGAACCGAGAGTCAGGTTTCTGTCCTTATAGTGAGTCGTTCAGGTTTCCACCTGCTCGGTGATAGGATCGAACCGAGGGTCAGGCTTCTGTCCATGAAACGAAAAGGCTAAGGTTTCCACCTGCTCGGTGATAGGGATCGAACCGAGAGTCAGGTTTCTGTCCTTATAGTGAGTCGTTCAGGTTTCCACCTGCTCGGCGATAGGATCGAACCGAGGGTCAGGCTTCTGTCCATGAAACGAAAAGGCTAAGGTTTCCACCTGCTCGGTGATAGGGATCGAACCGAGAGTCAGGTTTCTGTCCTTAGAACGGGCAGATAAGGTTTCCGCGTGCTCGGCGATGAATCGAACCGAGGATCAGGCTTCTGTTTTTAGAACGCATCGGCTAAGAATGAACATTGCTCGGTGACTGGGATCGAACCGAGAATTTTGGTTAGAACTGCGCGATTCTGCATGAAAGACATCATTAGTACAACTAGCAAAACATATGCAACATTACCAACAAAACATATACAACATGTTGCGGTTAACTCTATGCTCGGAGAACCGCCCATCAATGATAGTACTTCTTCAGGTTATGCACGTTCCATGGTCGGGGAAGTTGTCTCTCGTCCAGGTCTTCCAAGAAATAAGCCCCGGTGCCGGCCACTGCCGTGACCCTATAAGGTCCCTCCCATGTCTGTGCCAATTTCCCGGCACCAGTGTCTCGCATGTTGCCCACGACTCTTCTGAGAACCAAATCCCCGGAGACAAACTCCCTCGTTCTCACACCTCGGTTGTATCTCCGGGCGAGCTTCTGCTGATACTCCGCGAGCCGTATTGTCACCAACTCGCGGTACTCTTCCACCTTGTCCAAATACCCTACCATCATTTCATCGTTTTGGGCCTGATCGAAACCCGCTACTCTTGCACTGCACAGATTCACCTCGGTGGGGATCACGGCTTCCACTCCGTACGTGAGAGAGAATGGGGTCTCCCCGGTGGACCGTCTAGGAGTGGTGCGGTATGCCCACAGGACTTTGGGAAGTTCCTCGGCCCAGTTTCCCTTTGATCCCTCCAGCCTTTTCTTCAGCCCTCCCACAATCACCTTATTCACGGCCTCGGCCTGCCCGTTGCCCTGTGGGTAAGCAGGAGTTGAGTACCTGTTCTTGATGCCGAGACCGCTGCAAAATTCTCGGAAGGCCCGGCTGTCAAACTGTAGCCCGTTGTCAGATATGATAGTGTTCGGTACCCCGAACCTGGTGATGACATTTTTCCATATGAACTTCTTCACTTCCACATCCCGTATGTTGGCCAACGCTTCCGCCTCCGCCCACTTGGTAAAATAGTCGACGGCCACCAAAACGAACTTTCGGCCGCCAGTCGCCTTCGGGAACGGGCCGATGATGTCCAGCCCCCACTGCGCAAAAGGCCAAGGACTGCTGATCGGGTTCAGATGGCCCGCGGGCTGATGGATCAGAGGGGCGTGCTTTTGACACTGCTCACACTTAAGCACATACTCGGCGGCATCCTTCTGCATCTGAGGCCACCAGAACCCCTGAGTCATGGCTCGGTGCGCCAATGAGCGTCCCCCGACATGGCCGCCGCACACCCCAGAGTGGAGCTCCGCCAAGAGCTCGCCCACCTTCTCCGGGCGTAAGCACAAGAGGTACGGCCCTCCGAAAGACCTTCGATACAAAGTCCGGTCTTCTGCCAACCAATACCGAGGAGCCATCCTACGGATCTTGACGCCCTCCTTCTCGTCACTCGGCAGTCGGTCGTCGGCCAGAAAGTCGACAATGGGGTCGATCCAGCACGTGGCAGGGGCTGCGATTGCCGTGACGTTGATCCCTGTAGTTCCCGAGTTGCTCGTTACACTCACGCTCGGCTCCGAAATAAGCTCGACTTTGATCTGCCGTGGTATCTCCTCGGCCACTGAGGACGCCAGCGTGGCTAGGGAGTCAGCGTGTCTGTTCTGGGTTCGGGCTACGTGGAAAACTTTCACCATGTTGAAGCTGGTCATAACTAGCCTTGCTTGTTCTAGGTATGCTTTCATCCGGGGATCTCGGGCCTCAAAACTGCCCTGCACCTGATTAACCACCAGACGCGAATCCGAGTATAGCTCAATATCCCGAGCCCCCAGGTTCGAAGCTACCCTCAGTCCGGCCAAGAAAGCCTCGTATTCCGCCTCGTTGTTGGATGCCCTGAAACTCAATCTAAACGAGTGTTCCAGCCGTATTCCTTCGGGGGTAATCATGACTACTCCTGAACCGGCCCCCGTGGAGCTCGAAGCGCCGTCCACAAATATCTTCCACGGTCGAACCTCCAGTCGACAAACCATCTCTCCCTTCTCTCTGGGCGAAAATTCAGCGATAAAGTCCGCAAGGACCTGGCCTTTCACCGAGCTTCGAGGCCTGTACCGTATGTCAAAGGAACCGAGTCGAGTCCCCCATTTGGCTATGCGGCCCGTGAAATCAGACCTCTTCAATAACGACTGTAATGGGTACTCGGTCAAGACGTGTACGGTGTGAGCTTGGAAATAGTGCGGCAACTTCCTTGTGGCGTGTATCAGGGCCAGTACGAGCTTCTCCAAGGGCAAGTACCTCGTCTCGGCGTCGACGAGAGTTTTGCTGATGTAGTATACGGGTTGCTGGATCCCTTTGTCCCTCAGCAGCACGGCACTCACGGCATGCTCGGATACCGCCAGATACATGAATAAGTCCTCACCTGCCTCCGGTGCCGCGAGCATGGGCGCTCGCGCTAAATAAATCTTCAGATCCACAAAGGCCTGTTCGCACTCCTCGGTCCACCGAAACCCCGTCCATTTCTTCAGCAGTTGGTAGAATGGTCGGCATCGGTCTGCGAGTTTTAAGATGAATCGGTTAAGGGCGGCCAGCATCCCGGTTAGTATTTGCACTTCCTTCGGGTTGCTCGGTGGCTTCAGTCTTCTCACAACCTCTATCTGGTCCGGGTTGACTTCAATCCCCCGTGTACTGATTAGGTACCCCAAGAACTTCCCGGCCCCTACGCCAAACGCGCACTTCTCCGCATTAAGGCGCAACTTGTGCCGTCGGAGAACCTCGAAGACCTCCAGGAGGTCCCCCATATGCAAGGCTTCCTATTTGCTTTTAACCACCATGTCGTCGATGTATACCTCGACCGTGCGCCCTATCTTGTCCCGGAACATTCTTGTCATCATTCGTTGGTAAGTGGCCCCGGCGTTCTTCAGTCCGAAGGGCATCCTTGTGTAGTGGTAATTTGCCTCCGGGGAAATGAACGCCGTTTTCTCTTGATCCTCGGGCGCTAGGGCGATCTGGTGATACCCTTGGAAAGCGTCCAGAAAGCTCATCCTCGGGTGCCCACACGTGGCGTCCACCAGCTGATCAATTTTCGGCACGGGAAAAGGGTCTTTCGGGCAGGCTCTGTTCAGATCGGTAAAATCGACGCAGACCCTCCACTTGCCGTTCTTCTTCTTCACTACCACGGTGTTCGCCAACCAATCCGGGAAGATGATCTCCCGAATCACCCCCGCCTCCTTCAATCTCTGAACTTCCACTTTTACTGCCTCGGAGTGCTCCCAGGCTGATCTCCTCGGCCTCTGCTTTTTAGGGGTGAATGAGGGGTCAACTCCAAGTCTATGCATGATGAATTCGGGATCCACCCCGGGTACCTCGTACGGACTCCAAGCGAATACGTCCACATTCTGTATTAGGAGCAGCAACATCTCTACTTTTTCCCGGTCCTCCATGCTCTCCCCTATTTGGAAGTACTTGTCCATGTCCGGCAACACCTTCACCCTCAGCATGTTCTCGGCACGCGCGACCTCCTTCTCTGGCGGGCCCTGTAACTGCTATAAAGGCGTCCCTGACGACGAACATTTGGGATCGGCCTGACCCTCCCGGTCGGTTTGCTCCTTCTTCCAATCGACCATGGCGATCAAACATTGCCTGGCCGCCTGCTGACTCCCTTGTATCACCGTGACACCATAATCAGTATGAAACTTGACCCTCATGTGCAGAGTGGACGGGACAGCCCCCATTGCATGTATCCATGGCCTCCCTAGAATCGCCGTGTAGGGGGAGTATGATGTAACTGCGAAGAAGCTTACCATCACCTCCTTGCCCCCCATGTTCACAGGCAGAGAGATTTGCCCCTCGGGCGCCACCATCTTCCCATCTAACCCAACCAGGGGAGTGTTGTTCTTCGACAGGTCCTCATCCCTCAACCCGAGCCCCCTGAATAGGTCCGGGTACATAACATCCGCTCCGCTTCCCTGGTCTATCATTATCCTCTTCACAACGAAGCCGCCAACCCTTGCCGTTACTATCAATGCGTCGTCGTGCGGCTGAATGGTTCCTTCTAGATCACTGTCGTCGAAAGAGATCGGCTCCCGGGTAGGTCTGATCCTCTTCGCGGCAGGCGGCACGCCCGTACTCCCCTCTACCGATATCATCGTCAGCACCTCCTTCCCCTTTGCCGTTGAAATGCCCCTCGGGGCGACGTGGATAACATCAATTATCCCAAGAGGGGGCGGAAGGGGATTCCCTCTGTGTGGGGCGCCATGCCCCGTTCCTCTATCCCCGGCGTCCGTCACAAAATCCTTGAGGTGTCCTGCTTTAGCCAACTGCCCGAGATGGTCCTTTAGCACTCGGCACTGCTCGGTAGTATGCCCCCGGTCTTTGTGGTAGGTGCAGTACAGGTTCTGATTTCTCCTAGAGGGGTCGCCAGCCATCCGGTTCGGCCATCTGAAGTACGGCTCGTGCTTGATCTTATCCACGATTTTATGCACGGGCTCCTTGAACGTCACGTTCACCTCCCCTGCTGGTGCTGCTGGCTCTTGAATCCTCAAATTTCCCCGTGCCCTCTGTTGAAAACTGCTCAGCCGAGGACGATCAGCTACCTGTGCTTTGCCTTTGCTCTGTATCTTATCGTCTTCCAACCGCTTGTACTCCTCGATGCGCCTCATCAGCTGCCTCATGTCCTCGGGAGGCTTCTTAGTTAACGAATCTCTCAACCCCGAGTCGTCAGGCAATCCCAATCTGAAGGTGCTCGCCGCAATCTTCTCGTTCCCTCCGCCAATCTCGTTGTAGAGCTCCCAGTATCGGTTAGCGTAATCCCGGAGGGTTTCCCCTGCCCTCATCTTCATAGACAACAGCGCGTCCACCGGTTGTTGCTCCCGGCTGCACGTCACGAAACGGGAACCGAACTCCTGTATTAGCTCGGCGAAACTGTGAATGGAGCCCTTGCGCAACCCGTTGAACCACCTTAAGGCCGTGGGACCAAGGCTGGAGGGAAAAACCTTGCACATCAGAGCGTCATTGCGGGTATGCAAAGACATCATCTGGATATAGTGGCTGACATGCTCTACGGGGTCTGTTTTCCCACCATACGAATTGAACGGCGGGCGTGTAAACCTGTCCGGCATCGGTGCACGCTCGATATCTGCTGAGAATGGTGACCGAGCAGCCCTGCGCAATGCGCGGCTCATAGCATCCATGGCCGCATTCCTCGGCCGTCCCTCTGGAGACTCCGAGCCCCGATTCCCGTATTCCCGCGACCGAGAGCGATTTCGCCGCTGATGAGACTCTGCTGAATGGGAACGGTCTCGGCGGCGACGGGACTCCCTCGAGTGCGAGCGCTCCCTGTGGTGGCGGGATCCTGATTGATTCGATCCCACCCCGCGTCTTTCTCCCTCGGCGCCTGGCCCTCTCTCTCGGTCGTCTTGACCGGCTAGGCGGCGCTCGTTTTGGGCTTCCAACTCCAGGTCTTGTACTTGCCTCCGCAGCCGCTCAAGCTCTTCATCCCTGACGTCGGGCTGCCTATGCCGGGAAGCATGGGATGCCGTTCTCCCCGTTTGATACGACCCTTCTCCAAGGCCGGACCGCTCTTCCAGTTGCTCGTGAAACGGATCCTCGCGTCTCTTCTGCCTCTGTTCCCGCCAGGTGGAGCCCCTGGAAGACCCTGCCGAGCCACTCTCGGCGTTACCTCCAGACATCTTTCCTGTATACGAGTCTTGGCAGAACCACTGCTTAGTAGGATTTCCCACAGACGGCGCCAATTGTGCGCACCAAAAACTGAAACCCGTTGGGCTGGGCCTCACTTGGACTCACAACTTATTTGTATAGTGGGTTTGGATTTCCCACAATGGGTCGTTCTAAACACCAAGGCTCAACTGAAGCGCTTTCCTCTCCTCGGGGACCTGATCCAATTCCTTACTCAGCTCTCTCTGTTTACACTCTTCCTCCCCTCAATTCTCCAACCCCTGTCTTCTTCAAACTTCTCGTATTTATAGTCCATAGTTTAGTGGAGAGCCATAATTACTTGCCAGTAGGTACAACCGGCGGTCCAGTATTATCGATGGTAAGTGGGTGGTTAGGTGGGAGTGGGAAGCGGTGACGGTGGCGTTGGAACTTGGTTCCCACTTCCACGATAGTTCTCGGCAGCGGTGCCTCCCCGAGACACGGCCGGGTAGGTACAGGGCGGGATTTACCGCGAGTATATTATCAATCAATGCTCGGTAAGGTGTCGCCGATAAATGACGAAGATGCCAGGCTTGGGCCAGCAACACGCGTGGCCCGGGGGTGGGCCGCGAGGTAGAGGGAGGCTGGCCTTATGGGCCATATACCCAGGCCAGGGTCCAAGGCCCAATATAGGACACGGTGCGGGGGCCGTACAACAAGGATTGGGCTCACATGGTCCACAAAATCTTCACTTCAAGAGGTAAATTCATGGTCCACATTTCCTCTTCATCAATTGGGCTCATAACCCACAACATCATTGACATCAATATATAGATTGGGCTTAAGAAATGAATCAAAGCTCATGACCCATATTATCGCTCTTATACTCATGGAAAGCGGCTTTTCCAACGAAAGCCCATATTTACACAAAACGACATCAATGCCGATGACATGTTTTCTCATCAAATCCCATGGTAAGCCATCTCATTTTCAAATCATGATCCAAACTTATGAGTCTCTTTGGGGAAACTTTGGGAGTTGTGGTTTGGAGGGTCAAGAAGTATGCTTAGTAAAGCTCTAGCAGTTTAAATTTGATAAAAGAAACATGTTGCTTGGCATGTTTTTTCCAACTCCTTGAACTCTAATGAGTCAATGTGTAGTTGGTAACATCTGGTAAGCTTCCTTATCATATAACACTTAAAATGATAAAACTCAACAATGCTCTTTACCTAAAACTTAATATTCATTATATGACAAATACTCTATAGCTCTAGCCATCTAAATGCTGATCAAGTAACTATTCATTCAATCTCCAGCTATTCCTATACGAATTTAGAAACCTAATCATATTATTTCACATAAACTACATTATTATTTTTAGCTAAAATCCAACTCAAACACATGGCTAAATATAATTGGCTATCTTTAATCTTCAAATATAAAATATTCATAATATCTTTGATATCCAATTGCAATCTACCATAATCTCAAACCTGATCCAGCATTAAATGCAAGATTAGATCAAATATTCCCCTGCCAACTCCTTGATCAAAGCATTAAATGCTATTCTTGCTCACCAAGATTAAGTCACAACACAATGAGACCTTGACTATATCTCTAAATCTTCATTAACTATCAATCCATCATTTTATTACTTACTAAAATTGTATTATAATGAAATTATGGACCAAAAATATAAATACACAAATGAGGAAACATTTCTAATAGATCACTAGCAGTGTATTCAGCATTTGACATCTAGCTGACAGTAACATCACCAGCCATTTAATGCTCAATCCTAATAGCTAGCTACTATACCCAAAACAACAAGATACCCTTAAAATGGATCTTACCATTTTCAGCCATAATCCATTAAATAAATGCTGAATATTCTCCCTAGTAGATGACATCATCTAGTTGACCTCATCACCATACCTCATATTATTCACTATAACAACTTTAATGTAGTTATAATCTCATATCTTTACTATCTTTAATCTCCATATCTCTCATACATACTTCCCATATCTTTAAACTCCATGTCTCACAAAGTATCTATATACAAATTTTATATCTCACTAAATACTCATATATATCTCTCATACATCCTACAAATTACATCTCTCATAAATTATCCATACATATTTCTCACATATATATATATGTATGTATGTATGTATTATAAACCCATCTCTCACCAAGTATCCATACTTATTATCTATACATATTACAAATACTATAATTCACAAAACATCTATATCTTTTACCATTTCCATACTTCTCAAGAGATATCAAACATTCATACTAAAAATCCTTCTCATGGAAGACATAAACTTCTAATATTAAAGCCTTTCTCCTAGAAGGCACAAAGACCTCATACTAAAACCCCTTCTTATGAAAGGCATAAGCTTATCTTACAAAAGACTTTCTCATGGAAGGTAATATCACACATTTTTCACTAAGATTAAAAGAGCATTATCACGGGGAAGTTCATGATAAGGGGGATAAACTTAACTAGCCTCTACACACGGTTGGACATGCTCTCTCCCCCTCTAGTTGCACCCATTTTTCTCCGCCAATCTTGAAGTAATCATGGAAGGATTTATCACAGCATACTGCCTCTCCACCGCTAGTGTCATGTCTCTGGAATGTTATTAGCTCACTAATGCTATAAAACTGGAGCTACAAACCATACAAAGATAAGTGACTATGTTTCCATATCTCTAAATTTACATTATTGTTTACATGATTACTTCACTTTTAAATACAAATTACTTTAATATTACATAACTATTTAATAAATACAATTTCACTAGTGTTTCACTAATAAACACATTTACTAATAAATTGTTATGTCATTGTTGAACATATATTATTTGAACTCATATATTATTTGAACATAAACCTCTATTAGACATATATTATTTGAACATAAGCCTTTGCTGGACATACATTATTCAGACATGCTCCACTGCTGGACATATATTATTTGAACATTGTTCGGGGCCATTTTTCGGTTGCCCAGCCACGTGTGATTTGTTGGAGGGATGACCATACTAGGCCCAGGTTCTTTTTGGGGAGTTGCGCCCGGAACTCAACATTGGGCGACGTGGTCCAACGGCTACCGATGTATTATTAAGCCTAACAATCATTAAGGCCAAAATCTAAGAATCACGACAATTGTTGAGTAAATATGTAATATGCGTTTGATATGGTAGCTTTGATTAGCTGTAATAACGGTTGAAACAAAGTAGTATTTATTTAGAGGTAAAGTAATCGTGTACTCAACGATGTAAATTTAAAAATAAGGAAGCAAAGTCACTTATCTTTGTATGGTTTGTAACCCCAACTGTATAACTTCTGTGAGTTGATAATATCCCAGCAAAGTGCCAGCGGCAGAGAGGCAGTTTGCCAGCTGTTGAATGAGTTTAAGCCCTTTGTATGGTTTATAGCTCCAGCTGTGTAGCATCAGTGAACTGACAGGATTCCAGCAGGATGCCAGCGGTAGAGGCTAGTTAAGCTTGCCCCTCTTGTCATGCATTTAAATGAGTTTAAGCCTTGGTTAATAGTTGTAATAGTAATTTGAATAAAGTAATATGTATTTAAATGTAAAGTAATCATGTAATGATATAAATTAAAAGGTAAGGAAACAGAGTCACTTATCTTTGATGGTTTGCAACCCAGCTGTGTAGTATCAGTGAGCTGATAAGATTCTAGCAGAATGCCAGCGGTAGTTTGCCATGATGATTTCAAGATTGAAGGGAAAAAATGGGTGCAATTGGAGGGAGAGAGAGTATGCCCAACTGTGTGTAGGGTTTGGTTAAGCTTACTCCTCTTATCATGCACTTAAATGAGTTTTCCCATTGACAATACTCTTTTAGTTCTTGTGAAGTTATGAATAGTGTTGCCTTACATGAGAAGGGCTTTTGTATGGAGTAAATGTGCCTTCTAAGAGAAGGGCTTTATGTAAGAAGTAATTATGCCTTCTAAGAGAAGGGCTTTGATATGAGATCTTGGTGCCTTCTAGGGGAAGGGCTTTAGTAATAGAAGTTCATGTCTTCCATGAAAAGGACTTCTAGTATGAGTGCTTGGCATCTCTTAAGAAGTATGGAGATGGTAAAATATATAGATGTGTTGTGAGATGTAGTATTTGTAAGATGTGTGATATATGGAAGTATGAGAGATATGGTAGTTAAAGATAGTAAAAATATAAGATCATAACTGCTGGAGAAGTTGTAGAGATTGCTTTCCAAGATGAGAGATTTTGTAAGAGAAGAGTATGAAGATGTGTTTATGGGCATCAAGATATGTGTATTTTCATAATACGGAGAGTGAGAGAACGAGTATAAGAAAGTAATAGTATTGTAGTGTGTTTAGCAAAGCTGTTGAGAATTTCTGCTGGAGGATGCATGAGAGCTTATGAAGGCATTTATGAGCTAAGGGCTGAAGAGTTTAGCTCCTAATATGGAAACCTAAAACTCAGAAGCTCAGTACTTCATTAAAAGATTTTGAAGATAATTAGAGGGAGAAAGAAGTTTATGAGAGAGTTCCCCCCCATTGGTGTCCCCCCTCCTGAGGTGTTGAGGAAGGGTCCCCTTTAGAGCTAAGTTTAAGGGGGTATTTTAGCAAAGAATTTGGCCAAAAATGGTGGGTTTAGCTTTAAGGCATTCTTACTATTTCGGGTAAGAGTTGCTGGGGAAAAAGTACCAGAAAAGGAAAGCATTTTAGTAAGAGAAAGATAGTTTCAATAGTTGATTTTGGTTTTAGCCAAAAGTGAAAAAATCAGTAATGCTCAGGCTATTGGTTCAGCTGTCACAGCTATTTTGAAAAGGCTGTCCCAGCTGTCAGGAAAAGCTGTCACAGCTATTATGAAAAAGTTGTCCCAGTTGTCAGGAAAAGCTGTGACAGCTATCATGAAAAAGCTGTTTGCTTTGGGCAGAACCAATGAGGTCAAATAGGTCATTTCGGACTGCTGGAGAGGTCATTTCAAGGATTTGGCTGAAAAATGGTAAGATCTCTTTGGAGGGTATCTTGTTATTTTGGGTATAACAGCTGGCTGTTGGGATCTTAGCATTAAATGGCTGATGATGTCACTCCCAACCAGGTGTCAAGTTCTGAATACACTGCTGGGATTCAGCTGGAAATGCTTCCTTCTTTGGGTGTTTGTGTTTTCGGTGCAAAGTTCCATTACAACACATTTCTAGTAAATAATAGAAGGATTGGTTGAAAGATAATGAAGCCTTAGAGATTTAGTCAAGGCCTCATTGTGTTGTGACATAATCTTGGTGAGCAAGAAGAGTATTTAATGCTCTGCTCTGGCAGCTGACAGAGAAATATATGGTCAGATTGTGGCAGACACCAGCTGAGTATTCAGAGATATCATGAATATTTTGCATAGAGAGAGATTTAAAGATAGCCAATCAGATTAGGCCATGTGTTTGAGCTGGATTTTAGCTGAAAGAAGTAATGAGATTTATGTAGAATGATATAATGAAGTTTCTAAATATGTGTAGCAATAGCTAGGGATTGAATGAACAGTAATCTTCCCAGCAGTTAGATGGCTAGAGATATTGAGCATTTGTCATATAGTGAATATCAAATTTTTAGGAAAATAGCAATGGGGAATTTTATCATCTAAAGTGTTATGTGATAAGAGATGCTTACCATATGTTACCCGCTACACACGGACTCGTCAGAGTTTAGGGAGTTGAAGAAGACACGTCAAGTAACATGTTTCTTTTATCAACTTTAAATCGCTGGAGCTTTACTGAACATACCTCTTGGCCCTCCAAACCACGACTCCCAAAGTTTCCCCAAAGAGACTTATGAGCTTGGATCATAAGCCGAAGGTGAGATGATGTACCTCGGGTTTTGTTGTCATTTTGTGTAAATATAGGCTCTTGTTGAAGAAGCCGCTTGACATGAGTGTAACTAGAGATATTGAGCATTTGTCATATGATGAATATCAAATTTTTAGGAAAAGAGCAATGGGGAATTTTATCATCTAAAGTGCTACGTGATAAGAGATGCTTACCATATATTACCCGCTACACACAGACTCGTCAGAGTTTAGGGAGTTGAAGAAGACACACCAAGCAACATGTTTCTTTTATCAACTTTAAACCGCTGGAGCTTTACTGAACATACCTCTTGGCCCTCCAAACCATGACTCCCAAAGTTTCCCCAAAGAGACTTATGAGCTTGGATCATAAGCCGAAGGTGAGTTGACGTATCTCGGGTTTTGTTGTCATTTTGTGTAAATATGGGCTCTTGTTGAAGAAGCCGCTTGCCACGAGTGTAAGAGAGGTAATATGGGCCATGATCTTTGATTCATTGCTTAAGCCCGATCCATATGTTGATGTTGATGATGTCACGGGGTTATGATCCCAATTGATGAAGAGGAAATGTGGACCATGGACCCGTCTCGTAAAGTAAGGATCTTGTGGGCCATGTGAGCCCAATCCATGTAGTTGAATGAGATATGAGCTTATTTTGGGCCTTAAATAGATTTACCCATAAAATTAATAATATGTTGATGTGGCATGGGTTGCCAATGAAGTAATCCCACGTGGGCCGAAAAAATGGTCCTCAACAAACATAAACCACAATTCGACATAGACTATTTTGGATGCATACTATTGCTGGAAATATGACAATTAATTATTCCCTAATATTGGACATCCCTCAAAATACATCATTAAGAACTTTAACTCATAACTTAAACAATGCTATTATGTTAAATACATATTAATTTATTTCAACTATTATTACAACCATTAATCAAAGCTATTATATTAAACAAATATTATTTATTTATTTTAACCTTTATCATGATTCTTAGATATTGGGCTTTACCTATTTTGTAAGCCTAAAAATGCACCGAAAGCCATTGGTTTATATGGCCCAATGTTGAGTTTCGTACTCAACTCCCCAACAAATCCAGTCTACCAAAGTCACCCCTCCAGCGGATGACACGAGGCTGCGCACAAAAAATGGCCCCCAAAAAGAAGCAAAGATATTAGTTTAAACTGAAGTTGATGGATGCACAAATTCCTCGTACAAAGGGAAAAGAAAAACATTGGTCCCTACATGTGTGATATGTTCCATCATGGATTAGAATATCCTCTTTTTTTTTTTTCCACAGTGTATCCTCATAGCTTTCAACCAGAGAAGAGACTAATTATTGTTTGCGACAGGTGGGCCCTAGTGGGGTAAATCACTAGCCCAGGGAGTTTTTTCAAAGTGCAGGTACCCGAACTCAAACTGGGGAGTATATCCAGTCGAACCTAGGATAAGCACTTTAAGACCGCGGGCCCAACCACTCAACCAACTTACCTGGGTTTAGAATATCTATTTCTACTAGTGGAAGCCTTTTAGAGAAAAACACATTTTTAATTTTCAAAGAGATGTTATTGCGATTCTAAACTAATGTGTCAAGAGATTACAGATTCCTCGTAAAATTATTTTTTCATCATAAATTTTCCCTGATTGACTAGTACACACCCTGTCTATATGTTCTTGCCGTTGTCCATTTATAAAATTCAAGTCCTTTATTTGTGTTGTTCATTCTCATTTGCCCCAAAGCACTGAACACAATTGCAAACCTAGTCTCCATGTCAACATCATTGCATTATTTTCATGTTTCCATTTTTACCTCGAATATTTTTTTTCATCCTTCAATTGACAACAGTGACCTTTTTAACACACAAATAAAATGTAAAGGACTAAAATAAAATATTTTTCAACACCTGAGAAAAGGTCTTTCCCAAGTCTTGTTGAGCACCTTATTATTGAGGATCTCTGTTTGTAATGCTCTTGCTTTGTCTCTCTGTTGTATTTCAATTTCAGTTGAATGAAATTCACATATTTTCCATAAAAAAAAAAAAAAAAAACAAATAAAATGTGAAGGACTAAAATAAAATATTTAAAAGGATATAGACCATTTTGAAACTGGAGTTAAAAGGTTAATGACCAAAATTGTAATTAAACCTTCCAAATTATCTTGTAAGATTATTTAAGGCATAAATACCTTTTTTTGTCCTTGTATTTTGGCCTTATTTCTATTTTAGTCCCTATATTTTTTATATTTATTTTACTGCTTTTAGTATCTAAGATGAAAAACACATTATATATTAGTTCTTATTGTTATTTTGTTAACGAAAATTGTTTACGTGACAGACAAAGTACATTATTGACATACTAAATACTAACGTGGCCATTAAAACAATAATAAAAAATTTATTTGGCATTTTGAAAATGCGATGTCAGATCCTTGTCAACATATAAATTAAAAAATTAATTTATCAATTTTAACTAAATAAAAAAATAAAATTAAAAACCCAAAATCACATGAGTTGAAATCGAAGATAAACAAGAACAACGAGAACACAGCCCCAGAAAATTCAAAACCCAGAATTGAGATCTAGATGGACTTTAGAATCATTTGAAGAACACAAAAGTAAGAAAAGAAAAAAAAAGTACCTAAATTCTACAACACACGCAGATTCAAACACACACAATAGACAACTTGCAATCTTGCAATGGCAGTTGGCAATAGTATTAAGTTATATAAAACTAACTGATCAGCCTTCCAAGTATTGGAACAAAGAGTGTAACAATTTAACTATCACAATGAGTGTTTCTAGAATCAAACCAGCTAAAGCATTCCACGAACAGTGGAAATCAAGTAAAATATCACACAATTTGGTTCTGCAGAATCATTCAAACACACGCGCAGAGGCAAAACCCAGAAATCCAATAGATTGGTTACAAAATTAAAAAAAAAAAAAAAAAAAAAAATCTGAATGTGAGATAAGGGGAAAAGTAAACCAATATTGAGCAGGAAAAAAAAACCAGATCGGCATTTTGCAGAACAAACTTTGCAACCGAAACCACATTGTTCTTCCTACTCTTCATCTCTCTAGCTAAACTCTACACCCAAAACTTAAAGAATATAAACCCAGAAAATTAACACAATTAACACAAACACAAAAAATTACCACAAGATATGGGCCACAACAAGAAGATCGGCGGAACAAAAACCACCACTCCCAATACATCAAAACCCACATACAACAACCCACACTTCTTTAATCGCCAAACCTACTTTGAAACCCAGATCCCACGTGCCACCTTGAACCCATTTTGACCTCACTAGTTTTTCATCGCGCCACCACCGGCCATAACGCCGCCAGCAATCGATCTCAGCCTCTTTCTCTTATCCGGATCAAACCGATCTCAGCCTCTCTCTATCTCTAACCCAGATCAAACCCATCAAATCAAGATCCAAAACCTTTGAGAGAAAAGGTTTCAAGAGAGAGAGACACCAAAATAGGAAAATGAAAGTGTGGCCATGTGGGGGTTTTATTTTGGATTTAAGATAAAGAAGCTACCAACAATTTTGACAACGTTTATTTTTTATTTTTTAAAGATAATATGTTTTTGGATTTGAATTTTCTGGATTTGTGTTTTTTCGTGATCTTGTTCAAAATAAACTTAAATATGAATTTAGGTGAAAATGGCCTACTACTATTGTTTCTCGAAAATTTTTGTAATATATCATTGTTTTGGAAATATGTAGGGATTTATCACCTTTTTTGAAACTCGCGTTCCAAAAACTCGAGTTTTTTGAAAAAATGTACTTAGAAAAATTTTGAAAATTTTTCTATGGTACTCGAGTTCCATAAACTCGAATACCATAGAAAACTCGATTTTGGAACTTGAGTACCATGGAAAATTCGATTTCGTCACACTCGAGTGTTCAAAAAGTGGTAGATCATTATATATTTTCAAAACAGTGATAGATTGCAACATAATTTGCAAAAATGTACTATTTAGCTATTTTCACTTTTGAATTCATGTTATTTTTGGTTTTTAATTCTGTTTTTTCCTTTTTTATTTAGTTAAAATTGATAAATTAATTTTTTAAATTTATATGTTGACGTGGATCTGACTTGGCATTTTTAAAATGCCAAATAATTTTTTTTATTATTTTAATGTCCACGTTAACATTTAGTATGCCAACAGTGCATTCCATCTGCCACATAGACAATTTTCGTTAGTGAGATGACAGTAGGGACTATAATAGAATATGTTTTTCATTTTAGGGACTATATATGGTAAAATAAAAAAGTAGGGACAAAAATGGGAATGAGGCGAAAATGTAGGGATGAAAAAAGTACTTCCGCCATTATCTAATGCTTGCATGCCCAATAATGTTTGTTATTTAAACTCATGAGAATTGAGTCTTTAGTTGATTTTCCATGATCATTTGAGAACCAATTAAAATGCTAAAATGCAAAATTCATCTTCTATGTTTCACCAAAATTCATTTAAGTGCTCTAACTCTGCTTTTGTTCATTTCGATCTTCTAACTTTCAAATTTATTCAATTAAAAATTTTCCATCAACTTTTTTATATACTATGGTTAATTTTCCAATTTTTTAAAATTTTCTTCAATTTTTTTAAATAAAAAAATTCAATTAATGATTGAAAAGTATTTTCCAAATCTTTTTTTCAAAATATTTTAACAAAAGTTGACGGAAAGACCTTAAATTCCTTGATTGAATAAATATGAAACTTAGAGAATTGAAATGAACGAAAACAAAATTAGATTATGGGTTTTGCATTTTAGACTAAAACAAATATTAACTAATCTTAATCTCATACATATATGTCTATTGTAAGCTCTTTTATTGACCAATGAAAATTATGCCTTCGTATTATATTGTTTACAATCTCGATTTAAACTTAGAAAGAGACAATTACGCCCTTAAATTCCATGTGGAACTATTTTAATGTGGATTTTAACCTCAAGCCACTTTTAGGACTTTCAAAAAAAAAAAGTGAAATGATCATTTTGCTATTGGGCATCAATTTACGCACAAAAATAATCCTTGATGGCTGCGAAATATGGAGTTTCTATGTAGTTCTTATACTTGAGACTATATCATTTTTAACCATATTAAATCCACATCGCTCTAATTAGTGTTTTTATTTATTTATTTATTTAATTTTTATAAAAAAAAGATATTAAATTACCAATTCATTTTTAAAAAATTATTTTTCATCTTTTTTAAATATTAAACTATGTCATGTTCAATCTCTTTAATCCGCAAGTAAATAGACATAAGCATGTAAAACTATTAACACAGAGAGAAAGAGAGCAAAAACTAAAGTCTTACCAGAAATATAATTAATTCCGAGGAGCTTAAATTTGTTGCGTGCAAACCAATGGGGCCATTGTTTTAGAGTACGATATACGCATAGTTGCAAACAATTACCATAACAAACTTCATATATAGCAAGCCAACGTCCAAAGTGGAATTCACATTTATCATAACAAAATCCTTTGCAATTTCTTAAACTTCATTTGTGCTGTTTCTATGTAGTTCTTTTGCTTGAGATAATGTCATTTTTAACCATATTAAATCCACATCAGCCATTAATAATTTTTTTTTTAAAATTAAAACACCAATTCATTTAAAACAGCAAGAATAAGTTCCAGTTAGCTCAATTGGTAAAATATTTGATGGTTAAATAAGAGATCTGGAGTTCAATCTCTGCCTACAAAAAAAAAAAAAAAAAAAAAACCAACCAATTGGTGTGTTGGTTTAATGATAAAAGAGAGAGAATAAAAATTAATGTCTTACCGGATATAGAATTAGTTCCCAAAATCTTCATATTTTTTAAATGTTTCCCAATGGGGCCATTTTTCTATAGTATGACTGTATGATATACGAATGGCAGTTAACTTTTGTCCAAACATTCTTCATACACAGCAGGCCAACGTTTAAAGTGGAATTCACATCTATGACGACAATATCCTTTGCAATATTTTAAAGTTCGATGGTAACGGTAATGATACTTAAGGGCAGGGATGGAACCACCTTTGGACTAGGGGGGCAATGGCCCTCGTAGATTTTTAAAAATATATTATATATAGATATATATATGTGTACTAATTTTAGTAATTTTGTTCTATAAAATTACATATCTTTAACAATATCATTGATTCTTTTAAGAGTAATGTTATACTTACAAATATTTTTATAACATTTTTACAAACTGTTTTGGTAGCAAATTATTATTGGTTCGCATATGGGCACATCACTCATATTATTTTTGTACTTACCAATAACCACTTATCACATCAGTAATTTATAAAAAACTTATAGCTCGAGCATTTTTATCATTTTAGTGACCATAAAAAAAATTTATAGATCTAAAATCTAAAACAAAATATCCAAGTCAAAAAAAAAAAAAAAAAAAAAAGCTCAACAACAAAAATTACTAGTAAAACTAAAAACAAAATTAAGCTCAATTAACAAATTTTATCCAAAATAAATAACCCTTCTCTTTAAAAAATTCTAAACAAAATTTTTTTTGCTCTTACCCACAAAAAGAAAAAGGCGAAAAACCCATTTTCGTCCCTACATTTTCACGCGATTCCCACTTTGGTCCCTATCTTTTTTTTCCACCGCTTTTAGTCCCTATTCTAGAAAACGCGTCTCGTTTTAGTCCTTTCTATTAGTGCCCTAACGGCCTCGTCCTACGTGGCAGACGAAACTATTAAAATAATAAAAAAAAAATTTATTTTCGCATTAAAAAATGCCACGTCAGCATCTAAATTAAAAAAATTAATTTATTAATTTTAATTAAATAAAAAAAATAAAAAACATAATTAAAAACCAAAAATCACATGAATTGAGATCTAAGTGAGTCTTGAACAAGAACAACAAAAACACAAATCCAGATCTAAGAACACAAACCCAAATCTAAGAACACAAACCTAGAGCTCTTCTAAAAAAAAAACAAAGAACATAAACCCAGAAATTAAAATCCAAAAATTAAAAATCTCAAAATCACCATTTTCTCAAACCCAGCAAAATCATCAAATCCTAAAGCCTCAAAGTATCAAATCAATCCAAAAATACAACATAACCAATCCAAACAAAAAAATCTCAAACTCAGAAAAACCCATCTCAAGCTAGTTGAACCCAGTAAACCCACCTCAAGCAAACCCAGATCCAGTGGCCATGCTCCCCGCCAACGAGCTCTTCTCCGACGGAAAGCTCGTTCCACTACAGCTCTCGTCGGATAAACCTCAAGTCAATGACGCCACCATTGGATAGTCGATCGGTAAGGGAGTTGACTAAGGACCTCGATCAACACATAACCGAGTTTTGACCAGATCGAATCATCCGGATCTTTTTCTCTTTTGCAACATGGATACAGCATCGGATCCTCTGATGAATCTTCTACTCTTCTTTTGCAACGCGAACCAAAAAAATGGGTTGTGTTCGCCAACCAAAAACGTGAGAGAGCACATCCACCTGAAAATCGCAGAGCCCATCCACCTGAAAACCATCGGCCCATCGTGAACCCCTTAGCCTGACTAGATCAGGTCCAAGGCGGCGGCACGGTGTCGGTGAGTTCTCTTTCTCTCCCTCTTTTGCATTTGGCTTTTGTCCTTGGTCTTGGATTTTTGGGGGGGTTTTTGTTGATTGTGTTTGTTGGAGTGGGCCACGGTGTTTGTTCTAAATTCATGGGTTTCATGGGTTAATTTTTGTTGGGTTGTGGTTCCAATTTGGGTCAAGGTGGCAGTGGTTGGTGGTTCCGATCTGGGTTTGGTTTGTGGCTTGCTTTGTGGTTTGGTTCTTTATTTGTGGTTTGGTTTGTGATTTATTGGTGGGTTTGGTCACTGTGATTGTCCCTGGGTTCGTGACTTGCTTCAGACATGTTGGTTGATGGGTTTTTTATGAGTTTGAGATTTTTTTTGTTTGGATTGGTTGTGTTGTATTTTTGGATTGATTTGGTACTTTTGAAATTTTTAATTTTTGGATTTTAATTTCTGGGTTTGTGTTCTTAGATCTGGGTTTGTGTTCTTGTTCAAGACACATTTAGATCTCAATTCATGTGATTTTTGGTTTTTAATTCTGTTTTTAATTTTTTTTTATTTAGTTAAAATTAATTTTTTAATTTAGATGCTGACGTGGCATTTTTTAATGCCAAAATAAAATTTATTATTATTATTTTAATAGTTCTGTCTGCCACGTAAGATAGGGTCGTTATGGCATTGACGGAAAGGACTAAAACGAGACGCGTTTTCCTGGATAGGGACTAAAAGTGGTGGAAAAAAAGGATAGGGACCAAAGTGGGAATCGCGTGAAAATGTAGGGGCGAAAATAGTATTTCCGCCAAAGAAAAAATCTCAGTAGCTAAGTAGCAGAATCAGAGGTTGAAACTGCCGCACACAGCTAACAGTAAAACCGCCCCCCCCCCCCCTTCCCCAACTCAAAGTTTTGGCTTCGTCCCTGCTTAAGGGTCAGAAAGACATAACCAGGAAGGTTGGAAAAGGTATTAGGCAGAGGCTTTGGGGGCTTAGCTTGTACTAAAATAAGTATAAGTATTGAGAAGTCATGTTGTTATGTATGGCTTTATTTAGTGACAAAACTTTATATGTAATGTATTTTATTGGTGATGTATTGTTTTTTGGGTTTTCATGTAAGTTACGGTAGTGTACTTGAGCCTTTCCTTGAAGACTGGAAGTTGCATCAACTCAAGATCTCATGGCTTGGAGGTGACCAGCTCGCGACCTAAGCTACCTGTGAAGTCCACATGGTAGGTGTTTGTCTAAGAGTGCAGACGTGCACATCGTGACCATCTCGAGACCTTAAGGGGCAAACAAGTTGCAAGTTGCACGATCTATGTACTCTGCAAACTGCATAAACCACTGTTTTTCTGCCAATACACACACAAGTATTATGTTGTCCAGACCAATTTCCAGTGCAAGCTCTATCGCTATTTGTGCTGCCAGTGCCTCAATCTCGATCATAGTGGCTGGCAGGGGGAGTTGTTGCGTTAGTGAAGCCATCACGAGACCTTCACTGTTTCGGATTACAACTTCCAGGCCAGCTTTGTTGTCTTTGGCAAAAGTTGTTGCATCATAGTTGATCTTGTATCGCGGGGCTTTCGGAGGAGACCAAGACGCCTGCTATTGGCTTCGGTGTAGTGAGGAGGTTGCTGGAGAGGTAAGGGCTTCAGTTTGTCGTTCCTGAGAGTGCTCTAGTATTTTGTCGAGGGGCAGAGCCGCCTTGCCTAATCGAAGATTGTTTCGGTGATTCCACAAGTTACAAATGACAAGGGAGAACAGCTCCGGATCCTTATTACCTGCAAAAAAAAATTCAATAAGGTCAGTGAATGTCCTGCTGCCCTTGAGTGCATTAGGGTTCCACATTGGAATTTGTCTCCATATGGAAACCAACATAGGGCAGCAGTAAAGGGTGTGATTTGTGTCTTCCTGGTGCATTCTGCAAATATCACATAAGCTGTTAGTGATGATTTTGCGGCGGACCAGCTTTGCTTTGGTAGGAAGGAAATCGTGCAAGCTCGCCAAACCAGGTTCTTAACCTTGTTAGGAAATTCTAGGCCTTATTTTTTTTTTTCCACAAAGGTTTCATGGATTCCGTGTTTGATGGCCTTGGTTGTTCTTCCTGTAAGAATTGGTATCTAGACTTGACTGAGTACTCTCCGTTTAGATTGAAAGGCCAGATCATAACATCTTCTTGAATGGAGCAACAAAGATAGATATTCTTTATGATAGCTGCCTCAAAATCATAGAAAACCTGGTCAATCACTTCCTCCCTCCATGTTCTATAAACTGGGTTAATCAGGTCACTAACCCAAACCATGCCTCCCTCCTCAAGCTTCGGAGATATTATTCTAGAGTTGTTCTTCACAGGGAGCTAGTTATCTCCCCAAACTTGAATTGAATTCCCTAGGCCGATTCTCCACACTGCTCCTTGCTTAATAATGTCCCTCCCTTTAATTATGCTCTTCTAGGCAAAAGATGCATTATTCGGAGTTTTGGCTTCCATCACAATAGTAGTTGGAAAAAATTTGGCTTTGAAAACTCTATAGAACTGTGACAGAGTATCATGTAGGAGCCTCCAAGTTTGCTTGGCCAAAAGTGCATCACTGAACATGGCTAAGTCTTTAAAACCCATACCTCCCTGCAATTTGGGTTTACATAAATCTGACCATTTTACCCAATGAATCTTTCTATTATCACCTCTTTGTCCCCAAAAAAATTTATGGATTAGGGACGCAATCTCATTACACAGTGTAAGTGGAACACCAGAGTGCTTTTATGTCTAACCGCTTGATTTCAGATAATATTTTGGTGGCATTCGAAACCTTGCACTACATGAGAAATCATAATAAGGGTAAGACATGTTTTATGGCTTTGAAACTGGATATGAGCAAGGCATATGACAGGGTGGAATGGTCTTTTATGGAGAAAGTCTTGGTGAAGATGGGTTTTCAAGATAGTTAGGTGAAACTGATGATGGTATGCATTACCACAGCATCATATTCAGTATTGATAAATGGAGAACCTCATGGTCATATCACCCCCTCCAGGGGACTTAGACAAGGAGATTCGCTCTCTCCATATCTTTTCCTCATGTGCACTGAGAGGCTACATGGACTAACAAATAAAGCAGCAACCCATGGAGATATCAGAGGAGTGTCCATATGTCACAATGGGCCTAAAATAACTCATTTACTTTTTGCAGAAGATAGCTTAATTTTTTTGCAGGGCCAAGGAAAGTGAGTGCCAGACCTTGTTGAATGTTCTTGCTAAATATGAGCATGCCTCCGGACAACAAATCAATAGAGCAAAAACCACAGTCTTCTTCAGTAAACCCACCACAGCTGATATGCAAAACATGATCAAAGATATGCTTGCAGTAACGGTAGTACAGCAATATGAAAAATACTTGGGTCTCCCCTCCCTCGTCGGTAGAAACAAGAAAGAGAGCTTCACACACATCAAGCAACAGATTTGGAAGAAACTACAAGGTTGGGAATCTAAATTTTTGTCCCAAGCAGATAGAGAAATTTTGATTAAAGCTATAGCCCAAGCTCTCCCCACATTAATTTTTTTTTTAATGTGTGATAATGGGGCCAAATTTCTATAGTATGATGTACGCATGGTAGCAAACATTTATCCAAACATTCTATGTGTAGAGCAGGATAACGTTTAAAGTGAAATTCACATCTATGAAGACAATATCCTTTGTAAAATTCTAAAGCCCTAGGGTAAAGGCAATGATACTTAAGGGTTGGAAAGACATAACTAGGAAGTTTGGAATAGGTATTAGGCGGAGGCTTTGGGTGCTTAGCTTGTACTACAGTAAGTACAGGCAATGTCATTGTAATCAAAGCAAGCTATTGCATAGTTCTCTTGCCCATCTTTATTTATTTTTTTGGGGGGGGGGTGGGGGAGATAACTTGGAAGTTAAATATAAAGAGATCGAGTCCTTATATAATGAGTGTTCAGATAATTTTAAATAAAATATTGTTTGAATGTCAATTCATCTTGCAATTAGATTTTATTTAATCAACAATTTTGATTTAGAACAAGAGCCATTTGAAAATGGTAGATTTTTGGGAAACCTTGAAGCCAAACAAAATTTGGTTAAGTAACTGTATGTAATTTTGTTATTTTGTTATTTAGTAGCTTGTGACTCCAAATGGAAAAAAACAGGCCAAGATAGGGGAAGATAATTTTAAATAAAAAATATAATTTGAATATCAATTATCTTGCAAATATATTTTTATACAATATACGTGAACTTTTGATTTAGAAAAGGAGCCATTATAAAATGTGAGGCCGTTTGGTAATGTTGTCTGTATTTTTTGGAAATACGTGTGGATGAAAAAGTGTGAAAAAATGCGTGTAATGTTGTTTAAAAACTAAAAACATGTGTTTAAACACATGTACCAAATGGCTTAACTTTAGGGAAACCTTGAAACCAAATGAAAATGAAATTTGGTTAAATCATGTTTGATTTTTTTTTAGAAGAATGTTTGAAATTGATTAGGGGTCGTGAATTTTATTTTGTATTTATTTGCAATCTTGTGGCTCCAAGGTCAAAGGAAGGAGTTGAGAGGGGGCAAATAATTCAAAGTGTAATTTTTTTTGAATGTCAATTCATCTTCCCTTATTAAGGGCAATCATGGTGAATACTAGGAAAGTATTTTGTTAAGTTGTGATTTTTTTTTCTTGTTAGTTTGTTTGGCTTTATCTGTGACAATTCACTTGTAATTCTTTCAACCATTTACTTGTATTTTGTGGGATTTATTGTACATAGGTTTAGTCTCAAGTTGGTGAAGAATTGCTCAAAACTGTGAAGCTCGTGACTTGCTCTTGACTGAAGTACCTGCGAAAGGCCTCGTGAAGAGTACATGTAGAAGATTGAAATTTAGTTATGCCAGGGTGGCTCATGACTTGGTTGCGAGTAGGCTAACCCATGAGTGAGTTGCAAAACCTTTTGCCAGCTATTAAAAGTACAATATGTTAATACAGTCAAAATTAAAAAATTAATTCCAATTTTCCAACCTATTCTTTACCATCTAGAACCATGACGGTATACACATCAGTCATAATGTCCGGTACTTTAGTTCTATTCTTTGTAAATTCTTGTCTTTCCAAATTGAAAATCCACGTTTATTATATTGCAATTAATCGACAATGCTTTGGAAATAGTCTTGTCATCGATGCAATCATGCAACTCTCTTCTTGCCTACTACTTTAGACATTTCTTATAATCAGCTATATAGTGTAGTGGATTAAGAGTTAATGAATGCGAGTGTCATATACTTAAGGGGCTACTTTTACAACAACTTATTGGTGCTTTATCATTCATACTTCATACTTATGTATCATGGGTCCCTAGCAAAATTTTATCTACAAAAGTGTCCATAATTTTTCTGTATCCGTACTTGTTGGTGCTTTATCATTCATACTTCATACTTATGTATCATGGAATTTTTAACTAGCTTCATTTTCATCAATCATGGGAATCATCTTTTGCAATGTGAAATATATATGTGGATGATTGTAACTATTTCTGGTTTTTCTGACTACTGTCAATCAGAGTTCTTAAATGACTACATAATTGCTTACACAACAGAAAAATTGGTTAGGAACTTGGCTTTTCTCTCCCACCAAAAAGTGGCAAAAGTTGGGTAGAAAAAGCACAACATCCAATTTGGGTCCCCATCAAATATCATGCTTGCTCCGTCACTACTCACTAGCTTGGGTTTCGGCTTGGCTAGATTTATGTATAGAAAAGCTATTGTCGTTTATTAGTTTTTTTTTTTTTTTTTTTTTTTGAAGTGATATAAGCGTTTATTAGATTTTGAACAAAGGAATGGAGGTCACATATAAAAAGTAAACCTTTGAAATTGATATCTTCATGTATAAAAGCCAAAATTGAGAGAAAGTACTATTTTAAAACACTAAAATGCCTTTAGGTTATCTATACTCTATATAATATATAAAAGTCAAAGATAAGATAAACTTCAAATTTGAAACTTTAAAATGCTTTCGTCATAGTATAATCTAAGATGATTTTGGTTTACCTTTAGTACTTTTTTAACTGGACATCTTCTGTTGTTTTAAATATACAATGACAAATGGTATTAAGTTTTAATCTCCACATTTAATTTAGTTAGTGAGTGATGTGACAGTTTCTTATTAAAACAAAATGAGATATTTGTTAAAAATGTACTGGAGGTAAGCCAAACCCATATAATATTTTGCCAAGTGATCATTCCTTAAGAAGAAATAAAAATTCTCTTATTTAGCCCTCCACCTCATCAAAATCAAAAGATTGCATTTATGTTAATTTATAGATTAATTTCAATTTATTAAGTAGTTAAATGCATTTATTTTCATGTATTAAATTTCTATAGATGTTGCAGTGATTATTTTATTATATTTATTTTTTTGAGAATCTGGACAAACATTTTATTAAGGTAATGTGCTAAAATCAACATGTAGAACATGAGTGACATTTGTATTCGAAGTTTGTAAGTCATTTTTGGCGTACTCTTTGGAGGAAGCTTGGAACTACACTTCAACTCAGCTCTTCTTACCATCAACAAACAGATGGACAAACTGAAGTTGTGAATCGAAGTTTGGGAAATCTCCTGAGAAGCTTTGTGGGGAATTTGAATGACTGGTGGATTATGTTATCCCTTGAAGTACAATGTAGATGCTCTAAATATTAAGTGAAAAGTTATATCAAGAATGTAAAGAAACAAGAATGAAAAGAAAGATGAAAGTTTTTGTTTAAAAGTTTAGTTGGTTCTTGTTAATATCAGGTTTAAGTTTGATATTAACATGCCAGTTATGATCACAAATCTAGGTATCGGGTTTGGGACGTGACACACCATCTCTAGTAAAATGTAGTAAAAGTTGGGTGGAAAAAGCTCACCATCTCTTGTAAAATGTGGTAAAAATTGGGTGGAAAAAGCAAAACATCTAATTTGGATCCCAGTCAAATGACCCCACAAATATGTCATCAGCACCATCACTACTCACTAGCTTGAGTTTTGGCTTGGCTAGATTTACGTATAGAATAGCTATTGTTTTGTTTTGAAGTGCTTGAGGTTTAGTTTTTTAAATGATATAAGTGTTCATTAGATTTTGTCACGAAGGAATGGAGTTCATTGATTTTATTTTATTTTGCTTAGTTAAAAATTTTATTCCAAAAAGAAAAAGTAAAACGTGACATTTGGTGTTGCAAATTTGTAATTGTGAACACACATCAGTGTTAAACTTTTTAACGAATTGTATTTCTCGGTTTTTTTTTGTAGAAGAGAAGCAATTATGTTTGATTTATCAATGGTTGATACTCGATCATAGGGTATTTTGTTCAATCACACAATGAATGACCTTAGTGGTTTAGTGGACAAAATTGCAAAATGCCCCTTTTGGGCAAACTAAGCAGCGTTTTGCCCTCTTTCTCAAACTAATTAGGGAAATACCCCTCTTTTGAAAATCGATTTAGGCCATATAGCGGTGTTTTTAAGGAGACTATAATGACGTTTTCAAGACCTATAGTGACGTTTTGTAACTCGATTTATAAAAAAATCGAGTTATAGGTAAAAAAAATTGCCTATAACTCGATTTAATGGAAGTCGAGTTACAAAACGTCACTATAGGTCCTGAAAACGTCACTATAGGTCCTTAAAAACGCCGCTATAGGGCTCCAGAAATTTTTTTTTTATAACTCGATTTTGAGAAAATCGAGTTTCAAAAGAGGGGCATTTCCCTAATTAGTTTGAGAAAGCGGGCAAACTAAGCAGCATTTTGCCCGAAAGGGGCATTTTGCAATTTTGTCTGTGGTTTAGTTCCAAACAATCCTCAAAAAGAGTACTTTTAACTCACACTCATTCTCAATCCTTGGCGTTGTGAGACAAGGCCCATGATACTTCATACTATTTATGAAATGTCTTTGATCCTTAGCATCTCAGGTGCGAATGAATGCCTCTATGACTATGAGCCTATATGCAACATTAGTTTTTTTTTTTTTTTGAGATAATATGCAACATTAGTTGGATCTCTAAAACATGATCTTTTAAATTTTTTTTTTTATAGAAATTTTCAGTAGGAGAGAGAGAGGCGCCTCTTTGGTGAGAAGGTTACTATTGGGTTTTTAAAATGAGATCGAATCTTGTGGCTTGAGTTGTTGTATTTAAATTTAATATACAGTGTTGATCATTTCAGTAGTGATTGAGACTTCTTCATCATCAAGACCAGGAATCTCGGGTATAAAGTAAGATGTCTATAGTTTCCTTCCTTTTCACTATGCCTCTTCTAAAAATAAAAGTTAAAAGACTAAAAAAGACAATCCATTTGTTTCGCACTTATAATATCTACATCTAAATTGAAGGTTTGAAATTTAACCCATTGTACCAAAATTTATATTTCCAAAATTGAGGATTATTTGATAATGGAATAGTATGATTAAAGGTTGAGACACCACTTCATATTATTTTAAAAAAATGAATATTATTTTTTTATTATTAGAAAAATTAAAAATACACACAAACAGAGAGTAAGACTCCGTGGATAAGGCTATTATATATACAGAGTAGAAAGTAGAGAGAGACAGCTAGGCTAAGCCAAGATGAAAAGACACGAAACATCCACAAGCAAACAAGGCAATGCCACACGCCCAACCCACACCAACACGTGCATTCATGGTGCAGAGCCTCGGACCGCCACTTTTTCACCTTATAAATAGTTAAATACTTCACAATACTGCCAACACACCAACCAGTCAAAAATCTCAGTTTCACTACACCAACCAGTCCCACCTTCCCTTCTTAATTTCCTTCTCTCGCTCTCTAAATTCCCACATCGAATTTTTCTCCTTCTATATATATAATAAATTTTCTACCACACCATGTTGTCAAACAAGGTTCTTGCAAAACGACAAGACATTAGTAGTAGTAGCAGTAGTAGTGACATGGAAGGAATGAAGCTGATGCTTCACTTGCTACTACCACTCTGTGTTCATTGGATCGCTGAGGAAATGACTGTTTCGGTTCTTGTTGATGTTATTACTAAAGCTCTATGTCCAGGAGACTCAACCTGTACAGAAGCTATTTATCTTAATGGTCTTCAACAAACGGTATGTAACAAATTCTGTCTTTTTTGTTTTTTTGGTTTAGCTACTGAGAAAAAAAAAAAATGGGGGAAAAATGTTTAGTTGGTTAAAAACCTCGTACCAAATTTCCAATTCAAACGTGGGATATTAAAAAAATGCTGTTGTTGTGTTATATCTGTTTAAAAAATTATGGTTGTCGAATTTGGCGCTTTCTTGTTCTTTGTAACATGTTTGAGTCTTGTTTTTTTTTTTTAATAGACACCAAGACACTGAAACTCGAAAGAGTTGAAAGTTTCGCTTAATTTGTTCTTCCTAAGGCCAAAAAAAGGTTTAATTTTCTTTTCTATACGTATTGTCTTGGAAACCAAACGGGAGCCTGCATGATGATCTGCTTTCCTAGACTCATAGTTCTTGATTTTTTTATTTATTTGGTGGACATTTATTTTGGAGTTGATTCATAAGTGTTTATAATTATATAGTGCTAAGCAGGGAAAATGATCCATTTCTCACTTAATTTTACTTTATGTTTTTTATGCTCAAAGAATCGAATCAAGTTCATAATTCTCCTTTCTCTCACTGTTTGTTTGAATTTTCATCGACACCCAAACAGCCCCAACTAATGGTCCCAAAAGGAATAAAAGAATTAAAAAGAAAAGGGCCTTGCATTGTCCATCATATTCCTGGAATTTATCATTGATAGTAATACTTTGTTATCCTTAAAGTTTCAAGGATTTTTAGATGGATTAGACGTTGATTTCTTTAGAAAAACAGAGTGTCAATGTCAACTTTTCTTTTTACGCTTTCATAAATGAAATAGTGGTTGGAGAATTTTTAATATATTAGTTTGAAATCTACGTAAGCAAATAATTGCAATTGAATGAAAACGAGTAACGACCCACAAAACTTGTTAGTCATTGGTTCTTACTCTACTTTCCCTTTGGGAAATAAAACTGATGACAGTTTATAGATATTCAAAAACTACAGGAATCTAAAAATGATTCCACATGTCGTACTCTCTACGTAAAATTTAAAAAAAAAAAAAAAAAAAATTCAATTATCCCTTTATTAATTGGGCCAAGCTAGTCTAAAATAAAATGATTATTTTGTCAATTTCCACGTATAGAAATTAGAAGCTTCTTAAAGTAAATTGATTTATAATATAAAAGTATTATTATATACCATTATCTTTTTTTAATTAAGGTTACGATTCAGTTAGAACCTTTCACTCATGATCATGGGTTATGCATGGTATATACAAAGTTAGTAAAATATTATGTTTTCATACAAACAATATCTGATACCTATGGCTCCTTATAAATAGATCACCAAGATTGATGGACTAGCAAAACCCATGTAATAAATTTACAAAGTAGTAGAGAGAGAGAGAGAGATTTTAAAAGAAAATAATTATATGGGTAAGTGGCATTAATTATAGGTTAATTGAGGTCTTTCCTATCATCATTTACACTCCCAAAATTATGCGTGAAGATAGGTAGGATATGATAAGACTAGATGCTCTATTAGGTACGTAAGTTGGCAAAATAAAAGAAATATGCTTGTATGATTTTGATTTGGAAATGTCTTTAATTTTGAGAACTGTATTTCTAATTTTGTAATGGCACTATAATTGTTCCTTGCAAGCAATGTTCACATCTTTTAATTTCGGGTGTGGGGCCTAGAGATGTCATATTCATGATCTGCTTTTTTTTTGGGTTTGTTATTGGCCTCTTGAATTTTAATCTATTTTGGAATATTCATCTTTTGTAAAAAAAAAAAAAAAACTCAAAAAGTTGGAATAATTATTGTTGTTTCCTTCATCTTTAATATGGTAGAGTAATGAATAAATATGAGACAAAAAGTTATGATTGTAGACTTGTAGTAGTGCCTTCATCAATGTGACCAAGTTGTGTACCAATATATAAAAAAGACAAGTATTCCATCAAATATATATATATAAAGACAAGTAACCAGGGTCCCTCGCCTTCTAGCTTTTCTCTTATCCTCTCAGTCTCACATTAGTATGTCTTTTTTTATAATTTGGTTCTCGATATATATAGACAAGCCGCACACTTATCAAGACACCTGAAAGGGACAACTTATGGTCCTTTTAAACTGTTCTCAGCTCAACTTTAACCTGAAAGGTCGCATGCTATTTTACTATAGGCCTTCATATACCCTTTCTCATCACTGTGTGGCTTTATGACGTGTAGTTTCCTTCAATAACCTTAGAGTTTACTATAGGCCTTCATGTGATACCCTTTCTCATCATTGTGTGGCTTACCACATGTAGTTTCCTTCAATAACCTGAGTCACAAATCTTTTCGAGGATAATTAATAAAGTGTTGTTAATAATTGGTTCAAATAAGAACCAATTACAACTTCGCAACTTAACAGTTCTGAAATTTACTATGAAAAATATTATGTATAATATTTGTTAGGTCCTGTTAACGGGTACCCTTGGTGTAATTGTTAACAAATTATTTTATGAAAGTTTTGACACCACTTTTATGAGAAATAGAAAAAATTGTCAAAACATTATTATTTTTTTTCTTATAAAAACTTTTTAAAAAATAGTTCACTAACAAAAGCCCCAAGGGCTAACAAATTCCCTTAGCCCCAACCGTTAACATTTCCCATACTTGTTTTACTTTATGCTCCTCAATTAAATTTCAATTTTTTGATTGCATTGAGTCAGAAAGCAGTTTCTTGTCAACGTGAGATGCAGAAGAAGACTAGGAAAGACAACAGGGAAAATTTTTCTTTAAATTAAGTTTTGACATATATATTTTAAATGCGTGCAGGTGGTTGGAATTTTCAAAATGGTGCTTTCATTGTTAGGTCAGCTTGCAGATGAGTATGGGCGTAAACCGATGCTCCTTCTTACCATATCCACATCTATATTCCCTTTTGGTATGTTTCATTTAACTTACTTGGTTATGTGAAGTTAAATGTACAAACTGTTAAGTATTTACTTCTGAACCTTTTTTTTTAGAAACATTTACTTCTGAACTTTGAGAATAAAGGATATGAAACCCCAAATATGTATGTCACTTTAAGTGTGCATTAGCTATTTCACAATTATGGTCTTTTTTTTAAATAAAAAATTAATATTTTAGAAAAAAATTAATGTGATTCAGTCTATGAAATTTACAAATACTTTTAAAGGCAGTGGATGGGATACTATAGACCATTTGCATGTCAAAAGATTGATGGTTTAGCATTCAAACCTATAAACCATTTCTAAGGCATGAATATGGCTTCAGGCTAAACTAATTTGACAGAGTCTGGCCAAGAACCTTTTTTAAAAAAGAAAAAGGGTAAAAGGTGATCTTTTTTGTTTTTGGTGGATTATACATCTGAAAACATGGAAAATTTTGAATTCCAGCTGATTCTGATTGAATGAATGGATACTGATGACACCATTCATCCGAAACTAATCTAGAGTAAGGTAAGCATCCTAAATGATGTATGAAAGATGAGAGACAAAGAAGAGTTAAATGTAATTATAGTTCAACTATGCATGTTGAAAGAATAAATATGTAAGGAAAAAAAGGGGGAATTTCCATTACAACTATACATGATTACCTTCTAAAATTGTGAATGATATTAATGCTTACTTTGTATGATGCTACTAGCATTACATTAATGATACTGTCAAGACCATCAAGTGAATTTACAAATATGATTTTTCTGTCTTCTATTTTCAGCTATACTTGCCTGCAATCAGTCTACAGGATTTGTATATGCTTACTATGTTCTTCGTACAATATCTTATATTCTAAGTCAAGGGAGTATTTTCTGCATTGCCGTTGCTTATGCGGTAAGACTTGTTCCTCAATGATTGATGATCATGAATAGGGAATATTGGGGGTCACATTTTCCCTTCCTTTGTAGGCGGATGTTGTTGAAGAGAATAAGAGGGCAGCAGCTTTTAGTTGGATAACAGGCCTTTGTTCTGCTTCACATGTCTTGGGAAATCTTTTGGCACTTTTTCTCCCAGAAAAGTACATTTTTCCGGTATGCTGCTGCTCTAAATTGAGCATTAGCCATACAGCCTTAATTCTGTCATCTTTTTCTGTAAAATCATTTTTACCAATTCAACCTTTTGTTTCAGGTTTCAATAGCTCTCTTGATCTTATCTCCGATTTATATTCAACTCTTTCTGGTTGAGACAGTTAAGCGGGCTCCAAACTGGGACCAAGATTCAGCTTGCTTAGATAAGACAATTAAAATTATCCAGAAACGATACAAATCAATGAAAGATGCTGCTACAATAGTTATGAGCAGGTAATTTTGTCTATAATCAAGACAGCTTAAAATATCCTCATCCTGCATTACGTAAAAACCATATCTGGAATCTCTTAGGCAGTATAAGCATCCAAACCTTTATACCTGCAAAACATTATAAATAAATTGTCTTTGTCTGGCTAAAAGTGCTTCGTTTTTCTTTTACAGTCCAACTTTAAGGGGCATTTCTCTGGTTTCTTTCTTCTATGAGTTGGGAATGTCTGGCATCACCTATGTCTTGATGGTATGTTTCCTATTAATTTATCATTTTCACAAGCAAATAGATGGTTGCATGCTGACAATTTCCTCTTGGTACCATCATACAGCATCAGATATTTTAAATATATATATATATATATATAAAATTTTCTTTCCCTTTTTCCATAATTATTTTTTTCTTTTTGACAAACGACATATTCTTTCAGCCTTTTCAGAATAGTTTCAGTCAGAATCTTAAGACCTTGCATGGAACTGAAAGCTTTTGTGATGCTTATTGTTGCTACCAATCTTAGTTTGGCCAAAATCTAATTGTCATTATAAATCAGTAATTGGCACATTGTGTGATTTGGGGTTGAAAAAGAGGAGGAGAAAATAAAGAAAAGGGAGAAGGGGAATGCCCAGTAAACATAACTTGTTGGGTTACGATTTGTATGCGATGTGCTTACCCCAAAAATATATAAAAATAATTTTGTTTATTATATAGAGACAAAGATGTCCATTTTTGAAGGAAATATTTTAAAGATCTTATACAAATAGAATGTGGAAGGACTTGGGGAAAGAGAAATTGGTAGAGACTTAGACATGAAGCAGGAGACCCTAGAGAGCTTTATTCAGGAGAGTATAAATCAGAGGAGTCATGACTTAGTTGGTTAGCAGTTGTCATTGGCAAACAGGTCAAGCACATGTCCTGAACCCACCAAAGTAATGGGAGAAATTTTGCGCTGAAACTCGTGCAGAAAAAGAAAAGGTGTGAGAGCTTCAGACTTCCTAGAGACTACAAAGCCAAAGGCTTTCTTAATCAATAGTTTAGGATAAGATAGTGCTAGATTTATCATCTCATAAGATAATTGCAACTAAACCAATCCATGAAGTTGAGTAATGAAAATTTATGAAACATTGTTTCTGTTTTGATTCAATGAATTGATGGTTATGCCACTACCTGTGCAGTACTATCTGAAGGCTGCTTTTGGTTTCGATAAAAATCAGTTCTCAGAAATTCTGATGCTCGTGGGAATAGGTTCAATTGTTTCACAGGTGAAGTATATTATGGAGCTAAAGTTTCCTTATATTTACTTAAAAGAGTTTGATATACCTTTATACTGAAGATTGTGAATTACTCTCATCTTTTCCTCTCAATCAAGGCAGCATATCAATATTTGCTAGTATGTTATTAACTTTATCTGCTTGGCATATGCCAGAGTTTTCCTATAAATCCTCTGCTTTGTTGCTCAGAAGTTATCAAAAGAATAATTCTTCCAGTTGGTGTTGTAATGGTTGATAATCTGTCTTCTCAACTAGAAAACAATACAAAGGCATCATGGTTATAGAAATGAAACTATTCTTAGGGTCATATTCTGTTTAATTGTCTTCCATTAATGAGCACATTTTTTTTTCGTTTGAAAATTTTGACAATTAAAAAGTTTATTTTATGAGTTCTGGAATTGAGAATACTGTGCCTTTTAGTACTCGATTCCTAATTGCTTATAATCCTTTCAGAGTCTTTGGAATTGAGAGTATTGTTCAGTGCTCATACTATCAGCATGAATGAAACCTCTTTTGTCAAAAATATTCCATATGATAATTGTGTTGAGCTTGTTGTTTTCCTTTATGAAGATATTAAATTCCTTCAGGAATGCTCTTCCTATAACATGTTGGTTTGTGGTTCCAGATGTTGGTGCTTCCACTAATAAATCCATTGGTTGGAGAGAAAGTGATATTGTGCATAGGTTTACTTGCATCAATAGCTTATGTAAGTCTCTTATATTCATTTCCTTTAATCCTTCCAGCATAAATTACAAAATAAAATAAAAACTAATGATTGTTTTTGCTGTGCAGGCATTATTCAATGGCCTTGCATGGGCGGCATGGGTATGTACATACTTTATGAATGCGTTATTTAATTCTATGCTAAAGGAAAATTTTCTGACACAAACATTTGAGTTGGCTTGCAAGCAAATATTTTGCCTTAAATGATTTTTGGATATATCAATGTTATTTCTATTTTCTTACATGAATAATGTTTAGATACGTAATTTGTAGTTTGAAAATTTTAAATTTTGAAAACAACTTTGTAAAACATACTACATGAGGAATATAAAAATCACTCTATGCTCTAAGAGTTTCACGTGCATGTAGGGAACTTGAGTGCTTCTTTTATGAAATAATCTGTGGTTCAAAAAGCACTAGTGACATTGATCAGAAACTTTTCTTTCTTTTCTTTTTTCTTTAGGCTATTTTGAATTTTTTAATTTCCATTCCGCATATGGAGTAATAAATTCGATCATGTGTTAATCGAGGCTTTGTGAAAGTAAAACTAAAGTTTCCTAGTTCTGTTTATTATTTTTCAACTGTGGATACATTTCTCAGTCAGTAACAATGCAACATTGCCACAATGCAGGTACCATTCATGAGTGCCACATTTAAAGTTGTAGTTGTCCTTGTAAGACCTGCTGTAAGTATTGGAATCATAAATTTTTTCATAAAATAATATTCAATGTGGTTATTCAGTTCACCTTTAATTCTAATGGTGTTTCAATTTTGCCTGTCAAATTATATGCAGACTTATGCAATTATTTCAAGAGCATCAAGCTCAAAAAATCAGGTTTGGAAAATACATGTGATCCCATTACCTATAATTCTGCATTCCATAGTTCTTAATATTCTTTCTAGCAACCAAAAAATAATAATCTTCTACTCTTACTGTCAATACAAGGAAAGTCCTGGTTTCTGTATTTTCACCTTTCGGTATTATTATACATAGGGAGAGGCTGCTGAATTTGATAAAGTTGTTTGAGTAAAGCTAATGCATCTCATAAGTCACACTACTCATCTAGAACTGGTTGTTTTCTACTTCTTTAGATTGACTTTGAACTCAATTAAAAAAAAAAGAGCCAGGTTCATCAACATGTGTTCAGAATGAATCAGATCAGCATGTGTCCAGTAGTGAGTTTTGGGTTTAAAATGGTGGCTTTCTACGAAAATTGGTCCAATGATTTTTATCTTTTGTTCAATTATTTACGGTTATCAGATGCTTTATGCCACGAAAATTTCTACTTTTAAACCCAAAATTGCTGCATTCACTTAACTGATGGAGAATTTCAGGAGTATGCCAAACAAAAAAGAAATAAATGAAGACATAGGGTTCTTCCACATCAAAATAATTTGTTCTATGTTGAGTTAGTTCTTGAGCTAAATACAGTACAAAGCATATGACCGTGGTCATTCCATTGACATGTATGTTCGATTGTTTGTGAAGGGAAAAGCACAAGGATTTGTGGCTGGTGTGGAATCAATAGCAAGTTTGTTATCACCGCTCGTAATGAGTCCATTGACTTGTGAGCGGACTAACTCATCATTTTTTTTAGTTGAGTGTTAGAATCAATTCATATGTATTGCTAACAAGCTAGATTTTTATCTCAGCATGGTTCTTATCTAGTAGTGCTCCTTTCAATTGCAAAGGTTTCAGTATTGTATGTGTATCTGTATGCATGGTAAGCATATACTCCCCCTTCTCTCTCTCTCTCTCTCTCTCTCTCTCTCTCTCTCTTAACTAACTCTGCATCTAATTCTCCTCAGATGATTTCATTATGTTATGCTTGCCTGCTTAAACCTGGGGTGCCTTCAAGCTGTGATTCAGAGGATGACATTGAAGCACCATTGCTAAGTGAGAGTTGATTGTTTGTCCCGAGTAATTTAAAATATTTTTTCTATGATGGCTGATGTAAATATTTGGGGTCCCTTGCATAGAGCAATGTAATTGTATTAGTGCAAACAAGCTTCCAATGTGTTTATCCCTCAGAAAGTTCTCTTAAACTTTATGAACTTGAGCTGCAGAGGATAACATTGAAGCTTCACCTCCAAGTGTTATAGTTCATTGTTGTATTTCCCAAGCATTTTGTAATAGCTTTTATAGGCGGTGATGTGTATATGCATCCCTTTGGTAAAGTAAGAATGTAATTATATTGACACATAAATTTTGACCATGCATTTTACCTCAAAAATTTGGTTCAACCTATGGTACCCTATGACATTCTAGCCATCCTTCACCCTTTTATCGGACCAGTTTGATTTTTCCCTTACAAATCCGCTATTAGTTGGTATCAGAGCTTTGGTTCAATGGCTGGACATCATCGACATGGGAATAATGTTGAGAAACCTAAGAGTGATCATCAAGATTTTGAAATGGATGATTTAAGGAGGCAATTTTAGCAACTCTAGGAGCATTTGGAGTTTTACAAGAATCAAGGACAAGGTCCTAGATATCATAATTCAAAATCTAAAGCTGTTAGCGATGATGAAAAGGAGAATCCACTTCATCGTGCTCATAGTCATTCCTCCGGCAGGAGCACTCCACCCCATCCTCATCATATCATAAACTTACAACAAAGTTATGATATAAAGGTAGACATTTCAAAATTTGTAGGGAATATGCCACCTGATAATTTCATTGATTGGATAACTACTGTTGAGCGAACCTTTGATTTCAAAGATATTCCAAAAAATCGCAAAGTAAAGATTGTTGCTATCAAGCTAAGGAAACATGCTATGATTTGGTGGGAGCATCTTAAGAGGCAGCGACAACGTGAAGTAAGAGATTGTATTGTGACATGGGAAAAGATAAGAGAGCTCAGGAGAAAATACTTTCTTGACCACTACAAGTAAGATGCTTTTATGAAATTTCATAATTTCAAGCAAAAAGAGCTTTCTGTGGAGAATACATCGAAGTTTGATCATCTTATGATTCGATGTGATAATGTAGAACCAGATGAGCAAATGATAGCTCACTATCTTGGGGGGTTACGTGCTGAACTCAGTGATGTGGTCTAGTTACAACCCTATTGGACTTACAATGATGTTTGCAAGCTTGCTATGAAAGTGGAGAAGCAATTGAAGGAAAGGCAAAGTAGTGGCTTTTGATATTATAATCGAGAGGGGGTTTCTAACTGAGGGAGTGGTTCCACTTCTAAGTCCGTTGCACTATCCAAGACAGCCACTATCAAGCAACCACCAAGGAATGAATCAACATTAGGTCCTAATCGTCCCAACACCTCTGGTACATGTCGTAGATGTTTTAAATGTCAAGGCCTTGGACATATTGCTTATAATTTTCCAAATCGCAAGATAGTTTCTCTTGTGGAGAAAGATGTGGGAATAAAGTATGAAGATGAGTTAGCATTAGTATTTCATGAACATGCTGATTTCGATGAGGAGGTGATCTATGTTGATCAAAGCGAGTCACTTGTTTAAAGAAGTCTCAAGGTAGCCTATGCAGAAGATGAATGGCTTCGGAACAATATATTCCATACTAGATGCACTTCTCATGGAAATTTTTGTGATGTTATCATTGATGGGGGAAGTTGTGAGAATGTTGTTGCAGCAACCATGGTGGAGAAGTTGAGATTAGAAACTGAAAATCATCCTCAGCCATACAAACTCCATTGCCTTTGTTACTGAATGTTTGAAGGGAGGAAGGTTTTAGTGGAATTAAGAAGCCCAAAAGAGGGCTCAAGAAAAAGGTTACAGAAACTCCAATTCTTGTACTCTAAAATTTCAACAAGTTTTTTGAAGTTGATTGTAATGCTTCAGGTGTGGGAATTTGTGTTGTGCTTAGCCAAGAGGGTAAACTTATTGCTTTCTTTAGTGAGAAATTGAATGAATGCAAGAAAAAAAATATTCTACTTATGATAAATATTTTTATGCAATTATTCATCATTTATTCATGCTTTGGATCATTGGAGTCATTATCTCCTTCTAAATGAGTTTCTACTTCATTCTAATCATGAATCTTTGAAGTGTTTGAATAGTCGACATGCCAGATGGGTTGAATCAAGTGGCTGATACATTAAGTAGAAGACATTCTTAGCTAACCACTATGGAGATGTAGATGTTAGGTTTTGAAGTTCTCAAGGAGTTGTATAATGATGATCCAGTCTTTGGTAATGTGTGGAACGATTGTTCCAAGGGTTTTGTTAACCATTTTTTGAATTTTTTTTCCAAAGATAACAAATTGTCATTCCTCAGTCTTCTTGCAAAGAGTAATTATTCAAGAAGCTCATGGAGTAGGTCTTGCTGGACACTTTGGAAGAGACAAAACTCTTGCTCTTGTGCAAGAAAATTTCTATTAGCTTGAGTTGACTCATGATATTATGTCTCTTGTGAGAAGTTGCGAAACCTGCCAAATTGCTAAGAGTCACAATCAGAACACCAGTTATGCACACCATTACCAGTTCTCAAGGCTCTATGAGAAGATATCAGTTTAGATTTTGTTTTGGGTTTGCCTCTAACTCAAAGAAACAAGGATTCTATTATGGTGGTAGTTGATCAATTTTCAAAGATGGCTCATTTTGTTCCTTGTAACGAGACTGCAGATGCATCTTCTATTGTTGTTTTGTATTTCAGAGAGATAGTTAAGCTTCATGCTGTTCCAAAAACTATCAATTCTTATCGTGATTCGAAGTTTGTAAGTCATTTTTGGCGTATTCTTTGGAGGAAACTTGGAACTACACTTCAACTCAGCTCTTCTTACCATCCACAAACAGATGGACAAACTAAAGTTGTGAATCAAAGTTTGGGAAATATCCTAAGAAGCTTTGTGGGGAATTTGAATGACTGGTGGATTATGTTATCCCTTGAAGTACAATGTAGATACTCTGAATATCAAATGAAAAGTTATATCAAGAATGTAAAGAAACAAGAATGAATAGAAAGATGAAAGTTTTTGTTTATAAGTTTAGTTGGTTCTTGTTAATATCAGGTTTAAGCTAATTGTTAACATTTCGGTCATGGTCATAAATCTAGGTATCGGATTTGGGACGTGACACACCATTTCTAGTAAAATGTAGTAAAAGTTAGGTGGAAAAGCTCACCATCTCTTGTAAAATGTGGTAAAAATTGGGCGGAAAAAGCAAAACATCCAATTTAGTTCCCAATCAAATGACTCGACAAATATGTCATCAGCACCATCACTAATCACAAGCAAAATGTGACATTTGGTGTTGCAAATTTGTAATTGTGAACACACATCAGTGTCAAACTTTTTAACGAATTGTATTTCTTGGTTTTTTTTGTAGAAGAGAAGCAATTATGTTTGATTTATCAATGGTTATACTCGATCATAGGGTATTTTGTTCAATTACATAATGAACGACCTTAGTGGTTTTGTTCCAAACAATCCTCAAACAGAGTACTTTTAACTCACACTCATTATCAATGCCTAGCGTTGTGAGACAAGGCTAGGGCTGTCCACGGGTCGGTCCGGGTCGGGTTTGTGCCCAACCCGCGACCGACTCGATCAGCTCGGGTGGACGAAATCTCAACCCGCCGCCGACCGAAAGGATGATCGGATCGGGCGGGTTGAAACTTCAACAGGATTCGGGCGGGTCAGTCGGGGTCGAAAATCTGGAAAACTGCGAGAATCAGGCATAGATCCGGCGAGAATCCGGCATGAAAATGGAGAAAAATGGCCAAAATCCTTGATGTCTCACCAAATCCGGCCTAATCTAGGCCATTTTCGGCAAGATCTGGGCTAGATCCGGCGAAATCTCGCCAAGATCTTGACGAAAATGGTATAGATCTCGCTGGATCTACTAAATATCACCGGAAATTTTCTGGGTTGGTCGGATCGGGTTGAACGGATTTTGGAGGAAGGAAAACTGACACCCGACCTGGAAAACTCAGGTTTTGGAGGAATAAACCCGTCACCAACCGCATGAGAAGTCGGTTTGGTCGGCGGCGGGTCGGGTCCGGTCGGCGGTGGCGGGTGGGTCGGGTTGATCGGGTCTCTGGACAGCCCTAGACAAAGCCCATGATACTTCATGCTATTTATGAAATGTCTTTGATCCTTAGCATCTCAGGTGCGAATGAATGCCTCTATGACTATAAGCCTATATGCTACATTAGTTGGATCTCTAAAACATGATCTTTTAAATATATTTATATATATATATATATATATTTATAGAAATTTTCAGTAGGAGAGAGAGGCGCCTCTTTGGTGAGAAGGTTACTATTGGGTTTGAAAAATGGGATCGAATCTTGTGGCTTGAGTTGTTGTATTTAAATTTAATATACAGTGTTGATCATTTCAGTAGTGATTGAGACTTCTTCATCATCAAGACCAGGGATCTCGGGTATAAGCCGAAACAAAATAAGATGTCTATAGTTTCCTTCCTTTTCACTGTGCCTCTTCTAAAAATAAAAGTTATAAGACTAAAAAAGACAATCCATTTGTTTCACACTTAAAAAATATCTGCATCTAAATTGAAGGTTTGAAATTTAATCCATTGTACCAAAATTTATATTTCTAAAATTGAGGATTATTTGATAATGGAATAGTCTGATTAAACGTTGAGACACCATTTCATTTTATTTAAAAAATGAATATTGTTTTATTATCATTAGAAAAATTAAGACTACACACAAGCATGGTGCAGAGCCTCCGACCCCCACAAGATCTTCCACTTTTTCACTTTATAAATACTTCCCAACACACCAACCAGTCAAAAATCTCAGTTTCACTACACCAACCAGTCCCACCTTCCCTTCTTAATTTCCTTCTCTCGATCTCTAAATTCCCACCTCGAATTTTTCTCCTTCTATGTGTGTATATATATATATATATATATATATATATTAAATTTTCTACTAAACCATGTTGTCAAACAAGGTTCTTGCAAAACGACAAGGCATTAGTAGTAGCAGCAGCAGTAGTGACATGGAAGGAATGAAGCTCATGTTTCACTTGCTACTACCACTCTGTGTTCATTGGATCGCTGAGGAAATGACTGTTACTGTTCTTGTTGATGTTATTACTGATGCTCTATGTCCAGGAGACGCAACCTGTACAGAAGCTATTTATCTTAATGGTCTTCAACAAACGGTATGTAACAAATTCTGTCTTTTTTGTTTTTTTGGTTTTTGGATGGACTTTGTTGGGTTTAGCTGCTAGCTCCTGAGAAAAAAAAAATGGAGGAAAAATGAGCCATGTTTAGTTGGTTAAAAACTTCGTACCAAATATCCAATTCAAACATGGCGTGGGATATTAAAAAAATGTTGTTGTTGTGTTATATCTGTTTAAAAAATTATGGTTGTCGAATTTGGCTTTTTCTTGTTCTTTGTGACATGTTTGAGTCTTGCTTTTTTTTTTTTTTTTTTAGACACCAAGACACTGAAACTCAAAAAAGAGTAGAAAATTTTCTTTTTTGTATTTTCTCAGAAACCAAACGGGGTGCCTGCATGATGATCTGCTGCCTAGTTCTTGATTTTTTTTTTTTTTTTTTTTTTTTGTTTGGTGGACATGATTTGGAGTTGATCATACGAGTACTGTTTAAAATGGTCATTTTTTCTTGTATTTAATTTAATTTTATGTATTTTATGCTCAAAGAATCAAATCAAGTTCATAATTCTCCGTTCTCTCATTGTTTGTTAGAATTTTCATCGACACCTAACAGCCCCAACTAATGGTCCCAAAAGGAATAAAAGAATTTTAGAAAAAATGGCCTCGCATGTTGTCCATCATATTCCTGGAATTTATCGTTGATGGTAATACTTTTTTATCCTTAAAGTTTCAAGGATTTTGAGATGGTTAAATTTAGACATTGATTTTTTCAGAAAAACAATGTCAATGTCAACTTTCCTTTTCTCGCTTTCAGAGATGAAATAGTGGTCGGAGAACTTCAATAACTTGGTCTGGAATCTACGTAAACAATTAAATGCAAATGGATGAAAATGATCCACAAAACTTGTTAGGTTATTACTCATTATTGGTTCTTATTCTACTTTCCTTTCGAGAAATAAAAATGATGACACTCTAGATATTTATGAGCTACACGAATCTTTTTTATTTTTTATTTTTTTGAGAATCTAATTGCGCAAAAATCATGTCGTACTCTACATAAAAAAAATTCAATTATCCACTTATTAATGGGTTAAGAGTGCATTTAGTATTGATTATTTTTGCCCGCTTATTTTATTATTCAGTTTATTTTATAGGTCTCACTGTACTTTTTGTTACTATTTATGAGTCACATGGTACTATTTTAAAAGTACTATTTCAACTAATTTTTATTTACATTACTTTCAATAAAAAGTTTTCAGTTTCAGTTAAATAAGCCGTTTCTAAAAGGACAATTAGTCGGTCTAAATAAAATGATTACTTTGTCAACTTCCACATATAGAAATTAGAAGCTTCTTATAGTAAATTAATTAACAATATAATAGTATTATTATGTTCGCTTATCTTTTTCTTTTAATTAAGGTTACGATTCAATTAGAATCTTTGACTCATGGTCATGGGTTATGCATGGTATATACAAAGTTAGTAAAATATCATCTTTCATACAAACAATATATGATACCTATGGCTCCTTTCATAAATAGATCATCAAGGTTGATGGATCAGCAAAACTCAATTAATAAATTTACAAAGTAGTAAAAAGAGAGATTCTAAAAAATATATATATTTACAAGGGTAAGTGGCATTCATTAATTATAGGTTACGCAATTGAGAGTGAAGGTAGGATATGATAGGTAATTAAGTAAGTTGGCAAAATAAAGGAAATATGCTTATATGATTTTGATTTGGAAATGTCTTTAATTTTGAGCTCTGTAATTGTAAATTATGTAAAAGCACTGTAATTGTTCCTTGTAAGCAATGTTTACATCTTTTAATTTCGGGTGTGGGTCCTAGAGATGCCATATTCATGATATGCTTTTCTTTTTTAATTGATTTGTTATTTTGGCCTCCTGAATTTTAATTTATTTTGTAATATTCATCTTTTGTATAAAAAAAAGAAAAAAAAAAAGAGAGAAGAAGAAAGAAAATAACCTTAAAAAGTGGGAGTAATTATTGTTTTGGTTGTAGACTTGTAGTTGTAGTAGTACCTTCATCAATGTGACCATGTTGTGTACCAATATATAAAAAGACAAGTAACCATCATCAAAAAAAAAAAAAAGGACAAGTAACCGGGGTCCCCCTCCTTCTAGCTTTACTCTTACCCTCTCAGTCTCACATTAGTATTTTTATTTTTATAATTTGGTTTTTGAAATAGAGACAAGCGGCACACTTATCAAGACACTTGGGAGGGACAACTTATGGTCCTTCAAACTGTTCTCAGCTCAACTTTAACTTGAAAGGTCGCATGCTATTATACTATAGGCCTTCATGTGATACCCTTTCTCATCATTGTGTGGCTTTACGACATGTAGTTTCCTTCAATAACCATGGAGTCACCAAATATTTCAAGGATAGTTAATAATGGGTTCAAAGAAGAATCAATTACAACTTAACAACTCAACAGTTCTGAAATTTATTATGAAATATTGTGTATAATACTTGTTGGTTCTTGTTAGTTGTGCCTTTAGGGCAATTGTTGACAAATCATTTTATAAAAGTTTTGATATAACTTTTATGAAAAATAGAAAAAACTGTTAAAATATATATATATATTTTTTTTTTCCATAAATTTTTTCATAAAATGATTTACTAACAAATGCCCTTAGCCATTAAGGCATCCATTAACATTTTTCATACTTGTTTTACTTTATGCTCTTCAATTAAATTTCAATTATTTGATTGCATTGAGCATGAGTCAGAAAGCAGTTTCTTGTTAAAATGAGATGCAGAAGAAGACTGGGAAAGACAACATGGAAAACTTTCTTTAAATTAAGGTTTGACATATATATTTTAAATGAATGCAGGTGGTTGGAATTTTCAAAATGGTGGTGCTTCCACTGTTAGGTCAGCTTGCAGATGAGTATGGGCGTAAACCAATGCTCCTTCTTACCATATCCACATCTATAGTCCCTTTTGGTATGTTTCATTTAAATAACCTACTTGATTATGTGAAGTAATATGTACAACACTGTTAGATAATTTACTTCTGAACTTTGAGAATTAAGGATATGAAACCCCAAATATGTATCGCACTATGTGTGTGCATTAGCTATTTCACAATTATGGTTTTTTTTTTTTTTTTTTAATTAACATTTTAGAAAAAATTTAATGTGAAATGTGATTCAGTCTAAGAAATTTACAAATGCTTTTGAAGACAGTGGATGGGATATTATAGACCATGTGCATTTCAAAAGATTAATGGTTTAGCATTCAAGCCTACAAATCATTTCTAAGGCATGAATTTGGCTTCAGGCTAAACGAATTTGACAGAGTCTGGACAAGAACCTTTTTTTAAAAAAAACAAAAAAGGGTAAAAGGTGATCTTTTTTGTTTATGATGGATATATATCTGAAAAACACAAAATTTTGAATTCCAGCTGATTTTGATTGAATGGCTACAGATGCCGCCATTCATCTGAAACTGATCTAAAGTAAGATAAGCACCCTAAATGATGTATGAAAGATGAGAGACAAAGAAAAGTTAAATGTAATTATAGTTCAACTATACATTTCGAAAGAATAAATTTATTAGGAAAATAAAAAAAAGGAAATTCCATTACAACTATACATGATTACCTTCTAAAATTTTGAATGACATTAATGATTTCTTTGTATGATGCTACTAGCAATACATTAATGATACTGTCAAGATCATCAAGTGAATTTACAAATTTGATTTTTCTGTCTTCTATTTTCAGCTATACTTGCCTGGAATCAGTCTAGAGGATTTGTATATGCTTACTATGTTCTTCGTACAATATCTTATATTCTAAGTCAAGGGAGTATTTTCTGCATTTCCGTTGCTTATGCGGTAAGACTTGTTCCTCAATGATTGATGATCATGAATAGGGAATATTGGGGGTCACATTTTCCCTTCCTTTGTAGGCGGATGTTGTTGAAGAGAATAAGAGGGCAGCAGCTTTTAGTTGGATAACAGGACTTTATTCTGCTTCGCATGTCTTGGGAAATCTTCTAGCACTTTTTCTCCCAGAAAAGTACATTTTTCTGGTATGTTGCTGCTCTAAATTCAGCATTAGCCATACAGCCTAAATTCTGTCATCTTTTTCTATAAAATCATTTTTACCAATTCAGCCTTTTGTTTCAGGTTTCAATAGCTCTCTTGATCTTATCTCCGATTTATTTTCAAATCTTTTTGGTTGAGACAGTTAAGCGGGCTCCAAACAGGGACCAAGATTCAGCTTGCTTAGCTAAGACAATTAAAATTATCCAGAAACGATACAAATCAATGAAAGATGCTGCTACATTAGTTATGAGCAGGTAATATTGTCTATAATCGAGACATCTTAAAATATCCTCATCCTGCATTACGTAAAAACCATATCTGGAATCTCTTAGGCAGTCCGAGCATCCAAACCTTTATACCTGCAAAACATTATACATAAATTGTATTTGTCTGGCTAAAAGTGCTTCGTTTTTATTTTACAGTCCGACTTTAAGGGGCATTTCTCTGGTTTCTTTCTTCTATGAGTTGGGAATGTCTGGCATCACCTACGTCTTGAATGTATGTTTCCTATTAATTTATCATTTTCACAAGCATACAGATGGTTGCATGCTGACAATTTCCTCTTGGTACCATCATACAGCATCAGATATTTTAAATATATAGATATATATATATATATATATATATATATAATTTTCTTTCCCTTTTTCCATAATTATTTATTTCTTTTTGACAAACGACATATTCTTTCAGCCTTTTCAGAATAGTTTCAGTCAGAATCTTTAAAGCAAATATTTTGAAAGAAAATCTTGCATAGAACTGAAAGCTTTTGTGATGCTTATTGTTGCTACCAATCTTAGTTTGGCCAAAATCCAATTGTCATTATAAATCAGTAATTGGCACATTGTGTGATTTGGGGTTGAAAGACGAGGATAAAACAAAGAAAAGGGAGAAGGGGAAATGCCCACTAAATGTACCTTGCTGGAGTAGGATTTGTATGCAATGTGCAAACTCAAAAAATATATAAAAATAATTTTGCTTGTTATATAAAGCCAAAGATGTCCAGTTTTGAAGTTCTAAGACCTTATACAAATAGAATGTGGAAATACTTGGAGAAAGAGAAATTGGTAGAGGCTTAAACATGAAGCAGGAGACCCTAGAGAGCTTTATTCAGGGGAGTTTGAATCAGAGGAGTCATGACTTTGTTGGTTAGCAGTTGTCATTGGCAAAAAGATCAAGCACATGTCCTGAACCCACCAAAGTAATGGGAGAAATTTTTTGATGAAACTCTTGCAGAAAAAGAAAAGGTGTGAGAACTTCAGACTTGCTAGAGACCCAAAGCCAAAGGCTTTCTTAATCAATAGTTTAGGATAAGATAGTGCTACATTTATCATCTCATAAGATAACTGTGACTAAACCGATCCATGAAGTAGAGTAATGAAAATTTATGAAAAAAATGTTTTTATTTTTATTCAATGAGTTGATGGTTATGCTACAACCTGTGCAGTACTATCTGAAGGCTGCTTTTGGTTTCAACAAAAATCAATTCTCAGAAATTCTGATGCTTGTGGGAGTAGGTTCAATTGTTTCACAGGTAAAGTATATTATGAAGCTAAAGTTTCCTGATATTCACTTAAAAGAGTTTGATATACCTTTATGCTGAAGATTGTGAATTATTCTTATCTTTCGCCATCAATCAAGGCAGCATATCAATATCTGTTAGTATGTTATTAACTTTGTTATCTGCTTGGCATATATGCCAGAGTTTTCCTATAAATCCTCTGCTTTGTTGCTCAGAAGTTATCAAAAGAATAATTCTTCCAGTTGGTGTTGTAATGGTTGATAATCTGTCTTCTCAACTAGAAAACAATACAAAGGCATTGTGATTATAGAAATGAAACTATTCTTAGGGTCATATTCTGTTAAATTGTCTTCCCTTAATGAGCACATTGTTTTTCGTATGAAAATTTTGACAATTAAAAAGTTTATTTTATGAGTTCTGGAATTGAGAGTACTGTACCTTTTAGTACTCGATTCCTAATTGCTCATAATCCTTTCAAAGTATTTGGAATTGAGAGTACTGTTCGGTGCTCATACTATCAGCATGAATGAAACCTCTTTTGTCAAAAATATTCCGTATGATGATTGTGTTGAGCTTGTTGTTTTCCTTTATGAAAATTTTAAAATCCTTCAGAAATGCTCCTCCTATAACATGTTGGTTTGTGGTTCCAGATGTTGGTGCTTCCACTAATAAATCCATTGGTTGGAGAGAAAGTGATATTGTGCATAGGTTTACTTGCATCAATAGCTTATGTAAGTCTCTTATAATCATTTCTTTTAATCCATCCAGCGCAAATTACAAAATAAAATAAAAAAATAATGATTCTTTTTGCTGTGCAGGCATTATTCAATGGCCTTGCATGGGCGCCATGGGCATGTACATACTTTATGAATGCGTTATTTAATTCTATGCTAATGGAAAAATTTTTGACACATAAAAACTTGAGTTGGCTTGCAAGCAAATATTTAGCCTTAGATGATTTTTGGACATATCAATGTCATTTGTATTTTGTTACATGAATCATGTTTAGATACGTAATTTGTAGTTTGAAAATATTAAATTTTTGAAACAACTTTGTAAAAGGTAAAACATGAGGAATATATAAATCACTCTATGCTCTAAGAGTTTCACGTGCATTTAGGGAAATTGAGTGCTTATTTTATGAAAGAATCAGTGGTTCAAAAAGCACTTGACATTGATCAAAATCTTTTCTTTTTGTTCTTTTTTCTTTAGGCTATTTTTAATTTTTTAATTTCCATTTCTCATTTGGAGTTCTAAATTCAATCATGTGTTAATCGTGGCTTTGTGAAAGTAAAACTGAAGATTCCTATTTCTGTTTACTATTTTTCAACTGTGGATGCATTTATCTGTCAGTAACGATGCAACATGGCCACAATGCAGGTACCATTCATGAGTACCACATTTAAAGTTGTAGTTGCCCTTGTAAGCCCTGCTGTAAGTATTGGAATCATAAATTTTTTCATAAAATAATATTCAATGTGGTTATTCAGTTCACCTTTAATTCTAATGGTGTTTCAATTTTGCCTGTCAAATTATATGCAGACTTATGCAATTATTTCAAGAGCATCGAGCTCAAAAAATCAGGTTTGGAAATACATGTGATCCCATTACCTACAGTTCTACATTCCATAGTTCTTAATATTCTTTCTAGCAACCAAATAATAATAATAATAATAATCTTCTACTCTTACTGTCAATACAAGGAAAGTCCTAGTTTCTGTATTTTCACCTTTCGGTATTATTATACATAGGCAGAGGTTGCTGAATTTGATAAAGTTGTTTGAGTAAAGCTAATGCATCTCATAAGTCACACTACTCATCTAGAACTGGCTGTTTTCTACTTCTTTAAATTGAACTTTGAACTCAATTAAAAAAAATGAGGCAGGTTCAACAACATGTGTTTAGAATGAATCAGATCAGTATGTGTCCAGTAGTGAGTTTTGGGTTTAAAATGGTGGCTTTCTACGAAAATTGGTCCAATGATTTTTATCTTTTGTTCAGTTATCTATGGTTATCAGATGCTTTATGCCACGAAAATTGCTACTTTTACACCCGAAATTGCTGCATTCACTTAATTGATGGAGAATTTCAGGAGTATGCCAAACAAAAAAGAAATAAATGTAGACCTAGGGTTCTCCCACATCAAAATAACTTGTTCTGTGTTGAGTTAGTTCTTGAGCTAAATGCAATACAAAGCACATGACCGTATGTGGTCATTCCATTGACATGTATATTCGATTGTTTGTGCAGGGAAAAGCGCAAGGATTTGTGGCTGGTGTGGAATCAATAGCAAGTTTGTTATCACCGCTCGTAATGAGTCCATTGACTTGTGAGTAGACTAACCCATCATTTTTTTTTTAGTTGAGTGTTAGAATCAATTCATATATATTGCTAACAAGCTAAATTTTTATCTCAGCATGGTTCTTATCTAGCAATGCACCTTTCAACTGCAAAGGTTTCAGTATTGTATGTGCATCTGTATGCATGGTAAGCATATACTCCCCCTTCTCTCTCTCTCTCTCTCTCTCTTAACTAACTCTGCATCTTATTCTCCTCAGATGATTTCATTATGTTATGCTTGCTTGCTTAAAATTGGGGTACCTCCAACTTCAAGCAGTGATTCAGAGGATGACATTGAAGCGCCATTGCTAAGTGAGAGTTGATTGTTTGTCCCGAGTAATTTAAAATATTTTTTCTATGCTGGCTGATGTAAATATTTGGGGTCCCTTGCATAGAGCAATGTAATTGTATTAGTGCAAACAAGCTTCCAATATGTTTATCCCTCATAAAGTTCTCTTAAACTTTATGCACCCTTGAGCTGCAGAGGATAACATTGAAGCTTCACCTCCAAGTGTTATAGTTCATTGTTGTATTTCCCAACCGCTTTGTAATAGCCTTTACAGGCGGTGATGTATATCTGCATCCCTTTGGTAGAGTAAGAATGTAATTATATTGATACATATAAATTTTGACCATGCATTTTACCACAAAAAGTTGTTCTCTTCTCTTCAACATCTGCGTGTAAATGAATATGTAAACTTTATTTCAAACAATATAACTGAACAAGCAGCACTGCTGAATACTAGCCTAAAAGATAACAAACAGTAACGTGTACATGACTCAAATACAACAGGAGTTGTTTATATGCAACATAAATCTTTGACTGTTATAGCAGCTAGACATTCCATATTTGACATCCAGCACCCAGTGGCGGAACCTGGGGTGGAGGGGATTATATTTGGTGTAACTAATGTTACACCACCTAATATTTTTTAATTGGATCCAAATTTTGACAAATACATTGTTAGATTATATTATTTTCATATGTTCTCGATGTTTGCAAAATTTTAAGATAATCAAAGATCAATAGTCACATTATCAATCAATTGTTTAAATTGATATTTTTGCCATTTAAAATAATGCATAAAAGATGAGTTTTTGATCAAATAATAAATAACATCCAATTAGCATTAAAATTTACATGCATATTAAAAATATATATAAAATATGCAATCTATCAATAGGATTTTCAAAATATGAATTCAATAACAAGTTATTAGATGGTATAACATTACTTAGAGTTACACTAGATGTAACTTGAACCCAATCATCTCTCTCTCTCTAAAATATAATAAAATATAGTCTTAGATTTTAAAAAGTTTCAATTAAAAACTCAAATTTTAAAATTATATAAATTTGCCCATTCAAAGACTTCATGTAAATATCAAGTGGAATGTTAGTACAAACTAATTCACAAAATAATAGAACTCTTATTAAATTGTATTTTTCTATTAGAATTTTTATGTTGTTTTAAAGTAGTTTTAGTGTGAAATTACCATATGCAATTCACATGGATTTGACATGAAGTAAGTTTTAAATACAGTTTATGTGAATTTGTTACTTTTAATTAGTAGTGACTCACTTCACTTAGAGACGGATTTGGGTTTGAAAAATGGGCTCGAGTCTTTGTGGCTTGAGTTGTTGTATTTAATATACGGTGTTGATCAGTTCAGTAGTGATTAGGAAGACTTCATCATCAAGACCGAGATCCTCGGGAATATGCCTAAACAGGATAGGATGTCTACAATTGCTTTTCTTTCAACTACGTCGCTTCTAGGAATGAAAGTTAAAAACTGAAGAGGACAATCCATTTGTTTGGACATATATACCAAAAAGTCTACCAACAGACGCTTCTCTCACACAAAAACATACAATGGGCCATTAGGATAAGACACAACATGTCGTTTGCTAACCCAAAGACCACAAGGTGTGAAACGGGGGCTGGTGTGCAAGCAAGCGGAGGGGTAGTCTCTACTCTAGGAGGATTAGCAAAATGGACAAGAGGGCCATAGCGCAAGTAATTTTTATTTTATTTTAAAGATAATTATAATATGCTGCTAATTTCATAGTTCGAATCATTTCCCCTTTAGATCTCTAAGCATTTTGAGCATGGAAAAATGCCAATTCAACTAAGGTGCTTGGCAAGTAAAATTCAACTAATCAAATGAATTTGTTGTTTAATAATACACTTAAATCTATCTAAAGTTCAAAACTGATGGTCTGAAATTTAATCCATTGTACCAAAATTTATATTTCTAAAATTTGAAAATTATTTGAGGGTGGAATAGTCCGGTAAAATGTTAGGATTCTACTTCCTTTTATTAAAATATCATGAAGATTATTTTTTATTAAAAAAAAAGTTTATAGACACAATTTGACACCCATTGATAAAAAAATAATTTGAATTTAGACGAGAACCAGTACAAGTTGTCGCGTCAGCAAAAGTAGTGAGAGTCTTTGACTAGCCTGATGAGATCGGCAGGTTTAATATATCACTTGTTGCGTGCACAATATTTTTAAAACACTTTCATAATAAATTTTAAGTGGCATATTATTAGTGAATGTTATTGGTAGATAAAAAAAGTAATTTTAATGATGAATTCAAATTAGAATTAATAACAACTTATTCTCATGAATTTGTTATGAAAATATTGTAAATGTATTATTTCTTATTTTGTATTAACAAGTTTGTTTCATATTGTGTTGAGGTAATGAGTATTTTGTATTATATTATACAAATCAACTCTAAGCTAACCCATTTGATAACCGTATAAAAAATTATTAACTTTAACATGACTCGTTTATTAAATCGAATTACACGACATAATGCACGTAACATACTTATTAAATTGTTCTTGTTGGGTTGGCACACACCTAACGCAATCCATGTACCAGACTAACATAGACATGACTCATTTCAACACACCTAAAGGGCATGTCCTAAAATACATATTTTTATATTTTATAAATAAATAGATTATTATAATTACAAACTAATTAATTGAACAAAAATTTTGTTTCATAATGACATTAATTAAAGTACTAATAGTTACTTATGCTTGTTTTACAACCTTAGTTTAACCTCATCCTAAGAGCAAAATTGTATTTTTGACTATTGATGATTAAGAACTTACTGCAAAATCAATCTAGAAGTCATAAGAATAAAAACAATACATCATGTGCTTAAATCAAACCACTAAATTACAAGATATAGCCTTATCAAAATTTAACAGTTAATACATATTCTTGTGATTGATGCTAAACATGATTAATTATAATTAATTAATTGTGATTAGTTCTCTAGTTGTGGTTGATTCATACCATAATCCCATTGGTTTAGGCTTCACACAAGAGTGATGTATGCATATAAATAGTTTAATTCTATTGGATAATTGGGATTTTTTTTTAATTGATAATCTTATATATAAGAGTTTAATTAAATTACAAAATTTGCTAAATAGCCACTAGTGGCCCTAAAAGTGGCACAACTTATGTCACAAGTCACCCTGTGGGCGAGTTGTGAGTGGCAGTAGAGTAATGGTGTGTCCACATGAGGATACCTCTCTACCACTTACAACTTGTCACGTTGGTGAGTTGTCATGTAGGCGAGTTGTAGCACAAGTTGTACCACTTTATGTGGCACCAATAGGGCTATCCATGGGTCGGGTGGGTCGAGTTTTTGCCCAACCTGCAACCGACCCGTAACATTAACGGATTCGTCGGTTCAGGTCGCCGGCGGGTGGTGGTCGGTTTCTGGTGAAACTGATCTCACCGGAATCCTTCGAAACGCGGTAAGATCTTGCCAGATCTAGCGAGATCTTGCCAGATCTATCTAAGATCCGGTGAGATCCAGTCGGATCCAGCGAGATTTCTGCCAAATCGTGATGAGAAATCACTGGTTTGGCTAGATCCAGTGTTTATTGCGCCAGAAATCGACCAATTTAAGTGAAAAAAGGGCCAGAATCTGGAAAAAAATGACCGGAATCTAAAAAAATGGCCGGATATTAAATGGACTTCAATTCGGGTCGGGTTTCACGGGTTTTGAACTGAAAAATGGATAATCGACCCATTGGGTGTCGGGTTAGCAAAGTTGGAAACCGCGTCCGACTGCTGGAGTCGTCGGATCAGGTGGCGGCGGGTCGGACGGGTTGGACGGGTCGCCGATTTGCCTGGACACCGCTAGGCACCAATATAACTCGCCTTAAAAAGGCAAAAACACTTATTGAAAAAAAAAAAGTATGTCCCAAAAATTGGATCTACCTCAAAACTTAAAAAAAAAATAAAAAAAAAAGAAAAAAAAAAGAAAGAAGGGGGAAACAAATAGATAAGTTTAGAGTCTTTGAGTCAAAGTGTGGACACTTGGACCATGTAACTAAATGTCGTCCGGCACTCAAAGCACAAAAACATGTACAACACTTCGGTGCTATTTTCAACTTCTATCTTCTTTTGTTTTTTCTTTTCTTTTCTTTTTCCCCTGATTAGTATGTGAGATAAATATAACTATAACTTAATCCAAAGACAACAACAAAAGCTCTTCCCCTTTAAAGGTCGTTCACAATTCCAAAGCAAAGTGGAGCACTAAGAGCTTTTAAAGAGAGACATCAGGTGGTTATTGATCCATTTGTAAGTCACCACAACCTCTCATCTCAAGAGCCACGGAATTTTATGCTCCCAAAGCCTTAGAAACAAGTCAAATTAATATTACCTCCACAACTCTTAAACATCGAACTTTTGCATCATATGATGCCAGATTAAAATTTCTCCAATGCTTAAAGTTAGCATTCACAGCGGTGGATAATGGATATTCTTCATGAACAGTATATTAGGAATTCCTCATACCTTGGCATGTACATGGATGACGGAATATACATTATTACTTGTTCGTTGTCCCATGATGGTTGTCATATCCTGTGATTGAGGTTGTGGAGCACGTTTGGGCGAAAATCGGGCACTGTTTTGGAAATGTGTGCCCATATTTGAAGACGCATATTTTTGGCTTTATCAGTTAACGAGATAATCACCTCCTTGGCGTGATGGTAACTTTACAAATATAAGTGCTTGTGGAGTATCCCGGGTAAAAGTCGAGGTTCAAATCTCTAAGAGTAGGCTTCACACATATACACTTAGATTATGTTAAAATAGAATTTTTATCTTGTATAAATATAAAAAAGTAATAAGATAAGTCACATAGTCATATATAATATGTTAAATTTGAAACTTGAAATACAATCATAATTCAAATTAGCTTCTAATTGTAATTTATTGTTGTTATGCTCTCCGGTTGAGTTACATCATCGTCGTCTCACAATTTTTGTTTTTGGTTTCCACTTCACACATTCTCTATAATCAATCATCTTTTCTCTCTCTCAACTCAGCATCTTCTTCATTCTCAAAAAAAAAAAAAAAAAAACTCACCATCTTTTCATCATTAATTATCCAACTTATTTTTACACATTCTTCAACCTTTCCCCACCATTTTACATTTTCATATCCCCACTGCTACTACCTTAATACCACTCTTCCTCTATCCCTTTATTTTCCTTTTAGTTTTGGCTCTTTTTATTTCTATTCTCTTATTATAAATATGCAATTCACTCTCACATTCTATGCATAGTTTTCTCATAGACAAAATTTTATTTCTCTCTCCCTCTTTCTCTCTTTTTTATTTATTTATTTTTTTTTCATTTTTTTTTCTTTTTTGCATCTCTACTTTCGGTTGATAAATTTTTGTGCTCTTTATAACTCTACTTTAGGTTGACGTGATTTAGTTTTGTGTTTTTAAGTTGTTATCTTTTTTCTTTTCGTTGATTTCATAGATGTTATTGTGGGGCCAGGGAGAGTCAAGCGACCCCGGCCCACCTTGAACCGGGCCCAAAGGCCCATGCCGAGGATGCGTTTAAGGTCCGAGGACGAAGCGTGAAAGCCCAGTAGTCCAAGAAGCCATGTCGAGGATGATTACATCCTCGGACGTCCGAAATCAGAAAGTACGCAAGCATCAGTCCCACAAGGAGAATCTCCTAGGGCACCCAAGGAGCAGATAGCAAGTGCTAAGCACTGGATATGGAAGCATGGCGGAGGAGCAAGTCCCAGATGAACTGTCACCTCCACATTAAATGCTCTCAACTAACGTCCTGGCTGCATTAATGAGGATAGGACTTCTGAATAGTGCCATCTTAGGCGCTGCAACCCACAGGAGGGATGGGAATGCGGCTGATGGGACAGGCACTCAAGTGGAAACCGGATTGATCAACAAATGTAGGGCTAAGATTAGCGGAGAGTGAGATATATAATGTAAGAAGTCCCTCTTGAAGGGGGGACGGATGGAAAACCAGAAGAGGGATATATGGCAGTAGTGTATTTTCTCCCAACCATTTGTAACCTTTCTTGAGAGAAATAAGAACAACTTTCACCTCTGTAAACCTGTCCGAGGAGCCTTGTTCTGCCTCCTAACCCACGTTTAAGTTATCACAATCCACGAACAACTATGCATGGCCGTTGCATTCCTCACTAAGGCCTAGCTTTTGAACCCATACTCTATAAATTCATTGTAGGGTTAACTGGGCTTGGGTCCACTCTCTTAATCTGCGAAGAGCGCTCAAAACCGGCCCCTACAGTTATCTTATTGAATTATAAAAATAGTATATAAGAAATATAATGTTATTCTATTACATAGCATGACTAGGATAATTTGGTGTTTATTACTATATCTTTTATTTTTACTATTTTTCTTCGTATCTTATTTTCTATAATTTTGTTATTCTCTCTTGAAAAAGTGATTATTCTCTCTCTCTCTCTCTCTCTCTCTCTCTCGATTTTATATTCTTCCTTGCAACTCTACTTTAGATTGATGAATCATTGTGTTTTTTAAAACTCTACTTGTGAATCATTGCGTTGTAGTTATCAAAAAAATAAAATAAAAAATTATTGGTGTTGTGTTTTTGAGTTCCCCATCACAAGTTCTCTCTCTCTCTCTCTCTCTCTCTCTCTCTTAGCCTTGGTTTGATTTTTTTTTTTTTTTTAGTTAATACTTAGTTATTTTGGAAGTGATAATTGAATTTATATCAAAACACAATATTGATTATGCATTTGAGTGTGCCTATATTTGTGTAATATTAAGTGCAATTTTAGGATGATTTTTTATTATTATCATGGTAATCTCCTTTAAGAGGATGATGGATTTGAATAATTTATTTGAAACTTAAATATAATAACATAATTTTGAGAGTATTTACCACCTCATAAAGGAATAATATCAATCAAAGACTCCAAAAATAATAGCATGATATATTGATAGAGATAGAAAGATGAAATAGTTTTAGAACCTTTTTATTTTTCTTGAAGTATGACTTTGTTGTATTTTAGGTCTTGAAAGTAGTTGCTTCTTTTTTTCTTTGACTTATACATTTTTTATATATGTTTTCTATACTTTTGATATTAGGGAGAGAAAGTTTGGAAATTGAGAAAGTTTGTCAAATTTCTAAAATATTATATGGGAAATGATATTTTTATGCTTCACCTTTTACGTTCTTAATTAAATTTTTTTTTTCATTCTTTCTTGCAACCCAACTTTAGGTTGACGAATCATTGTGTTTCTTATAATTCTATCTTGGGTTAATACTTTTTTGTGTTATGCTTTTTGAGTTCCCTATCACAACTCTCTCTCCCTCTTATAGCTTTGGTTTAATTTTTGTTTGAGTTAATATTTAGTCATTTTGGAAGTGAGAATTTGAATATATATCAAAACACAATCTTGACTACGTATTTGAATGTGCCTATCAATCATTTGAGTAATATCAAGTGTAATTTTGTAATGAGTTTTGATTATCATGATAATTTTTGTTCATTGTTTTGTGGTTAATTTGGAATCACAGAAACAGAGTGCTTCACCAAGGCTTTAACCTAAATCCCTTAGAGGTTATACTAATAGCCAAAAATCTATCTTGCAGGTACAGGAAGTCTTATGCAGGTCAACTCCATCATACCAGAGAGTTTAGAGCAACCAAGTCAGCCCATCTCATAGTTGTAGGGCAATATCAGCTCATCATCAAATTAGCTGAAGCAAGAAGAAAGAAGCTACAAAGGAGAGCATACGCTTTTGTAGCTGTAAATATGCAGGGAGCAGAAATGTTTTCAGGGGTTAATTGCAGTCTCGCCAACACAGCAATAGGAGCTCTACTTGAAGCAATGATGGAAGCTGGTATCATAGCTAAAAACTATGGCATCCAGCACGTTTTGTTCTTAACCGACAGGGTTAATCTCCATCAAGTTTTCAAATTGAGGAAAAGCACAGATTGGCTGGATAGCAATAGGATAGCTGATCTGAACTTTTTTTCTCAACATGGTTTATTTTGCAATACTTTAGTTGTTCCTCATGTAGTAGTTAAGGCTGTGTGATGTTTTGCTAAAAAGGCAATTAATAGACCTTTGTATCACAAGTGGTACAATCCTGCTCTATATAACCATGTATGAACTCTTCCTTTGTTTGGTATCAAAAAAAAAAAAAAAAAAAGTATCCAAGAGAGAAGGTTATGGCCTTATGGGCGACCTTGTATCTTCCACGACCAAATGCTTAACAAGTAACATACACAAGCATGCTAGGTGGGTATTCACAACTAGTTCTAGTGTAGCTTCTTGGAGGCGGTGTAGTAGGAGTCAATTTAGAGTGATTTTCATCACTCTTCACTCAATTTCTATAAAGCAAAACTCACTTTTTGTGAGGCCCACATTCATTCCATTTGTTTGGTTTGATTTTCATTCTCAATTTTCATAACTCATAACTCAAAAAATTGAGCTAGGGTTGTGAAAAGTGGAAATTGAGAACATCTTTTTGTTGTTTCTGAATTATGAAAATAGAATTATTATGGCAATTTTGTAATTTTGCTTAAATAAATTGGTCCCACCCATACGTATTATCACCATCAAGTGCAAAGCACTAATTGATGACCAATGACTCTTTCACTATGCATGTGCCAACCTTTTGTTTTTCTCTTACTTTTCCTTTACTTTCACTTTCCCTTAACATTTGTTTTGGTTTCCATTTTGCTGTGATTTTGAAAAAGTAAGTTCAACATCTCTGAAAGCTCTTGCAAAATTTGTAGCTTCAGTCTCTACTCTTGGGTGTCCGTGTGTGTTATCTATATATATATATATATATATATATATATATAAAACCGAAGCTTTTGAAGCTCCCACAATTTTTCACGTTAGCACTTTAAAAAATAAAATTAAAAACACTCATACGTGGGAACCCAGCACAACATTATAAAAAAATTAAAAAATAAAAACACTCATACACAGGAGACCCTAAAACTAAAAACCCTAGCCGCATATCCTTCTCCTTTGTCTCCACTCCCATCTAAGACAACCTCTTCCCCAGCAACGGCGATCAAGTTTTAGATTCTAAATCTCTACTAATTTGAAGGTATTTCCTCTTTTTCTTTTCTCTATTTTTTTTTTTTGACTTTTTATTTATTTATTTTTTTTTTTTTTATGGGTCTTTAGGCTGGATTTGAAGAAAAACAATGCAACTTTTTGCTGCAAAATATCTATACTCTTTGTACACGCTGATCTACCTTTATAACAACTGATAAGGGATGCCCTGAAGGAGTTCATTGGTCTCTTTGGGGTATTTTGTTCTGCTGTAACTCCTGATCTCCAGCAACAAATCTTTTTTGTTTTGCAACTCAAAGCAGGAAACCTCCCAATCATATTTTTTGAAAAACCTCTTTATCACTAGAAAGCTTAGCTCAAAGGATTGCAATCCTCTAACCGAAAAGATCACTGCTAGACTTAACTCTTGGATTACAATCCTTTTTCATGGGCAAACTACACAATCAATAGGAATTACACCAGTTAGAGTTTTTACAGCAAATTCTATGCACGTGTCCCTCCATAAATCACCCAAAACCATATTTAGAGGAGATATTGGCTATTGTTTGATACCTGCAATAATTTTGTGCATTTGGGACTGTCAACGCCTATTCCAGTAAGAGTTTTTATAGCAAATTGGATGCATGGATCTGACCATAGATCCATGCATGGAAGGCAGGTCAATAGGAATATCCTGCTTCTCATTGTCTTGGTTCACTTTTTCAACCATTCCAGCATTTTCCAAAGCCAGCCTTAAGCTGACCATGCTGCTGTGATTACTAATGAGCCATACCACCAGGAGAAGAAGGAGGTGTACTAGCTCTTTGCCTTTCCATCGTTTCTCAGTTCTCACCATCACATCTCTCGAATCAAGGTAAGAATCTCCTCGCTCCTTAATTTGCTTTAATATTATTTTCTATATATTGCTCTCTCCTCTTCAATTGTTCATAGAATTTTGTTGGTTTGTGGTTGCGGGTTTCTTTGGCTGCATGGTTGGGCTTTGGTTTGCCACCAATAAATAGGGGTTTTCAAAAAATTTCTAATTGCGTTTATGGGGCTTTGTTTCTGTTGCTTTTTAGTATCGCTTTGTTTCTGTTAATAAGCATATTTACACTCAAAAGTTGTTGGGTTAGTAAGTGAAGGTTCCAGTATTAATTAGCTCCTAATTTTTGTTCTTTGTAGGTACTTAACAGGATTTTGTAGAATTTTTGGTGTTTTGGCTGCTTTTAGTGTCAAGTGAATTCCATGAGGTGAATTTCATGTAAGATGTAGTTGATATTCTCAATAGAAATCGGATGTGCATTTGACCTCAAGCACTCGCATACCTTTAAATCAGACAATAATGAACTATAGTGAATGAGATGTAATGAACTGTCTGATCACTGACATTATTGTTAAGTTTTTCTTCTTTTTTGGTGAAAATTCATAGTTGCAAATATTTGAATAATAAATGTTATTAGCTTTCATAGTTTACTTATAAAAAAAAGTAAAGAAGCTTCATGGTGAGATGAAGGAGTTTAGTGGTTCAATTGATACTTTAGTAGAATATATTTTGTTTTGCCACAAACAACCAATTTTTTAATCCTTTTTTCTTTGTGAAAGCACAGTTAATTGGAAGAAATTAGATCTTTCATGTTTAATTCAAGCAATGTCATATGGATACTTTGATTTGCCTAGAATCAAGAAGCATCAAAAGGATGGAAATACAAAGAAATTTCCATTACTTTATCTTATTTGTTTGGTGCTAAATTAGAATTTGCTTCATGTTGGAAAATTTACAACCTGAAGAAGTTTTTGAGTATCTTAATTGTACAACAAAGGATTTGACCTTTGATCCGATGGAGTTCAGGAAAGATTGGATTTGTTTGGATACAAAACTTGAGGAGGACAAGGTTAGTAAAGCAATGTTAAAATTTTATATTCATCCCTTCTTTTTATTTTTCCATTATTGCTTGCTCAATCTCCCTCATTGATTGGTTCTTATATTCCTTTATCCTACTCTAGGAAAAGAAAATAGTGAAGCTTTTGGGTTTTATGTGGATTCCTTAAAAATTATGACTCTATGGCTTACTTTTTCTTGATGATTTCGATGTAACTAATGTTGAATTTTGCAGTCCTTAATTTTTTTATGCACAAGTCATTAATCAAATTAAGTTAAAAAGACATTTTGAAATTTCTTAATTTGTCAAAATTGATTCTTTAGACAATTTTTTTGAATATACCTTATCTGTGCTGAATAAAAATTCAGATTATTGTGACTTCTTTGGCATTCGGATCTTCCTAATAATGATAACAATATTAACAATGCAGCTAATGCTTAGCCCAAAAGTCAATGGAATTATAGTTTTATGTACCGTCAAAGTCTTCTATGTAGACGAAAAGGTAGTTTTATTTATATCGTTGATGGTTATGTGGTTTGTCTCTGGTAAAGTTCTTAATTCAATTCCATAATTTTGGGCATCGTTAGTTTTACTTTATGGTTTTTATTACTTGGGTTGAATGTCATATAATGTGCTTATTTGCGCATCACATAGATAATAAAGGAAAAGTAAATATTGGGGCTCCATCACGTGCTTGTAGCATTTGTATGCATATTTCAAAGATGAATTTTTGTGTCTTAGACCCAAATTTGATGTCAGTAAGATCTTAGAAGCACAAAATTAATTTGCATTCATATTTTGGAGATGGATTTTTGTGTCTTAGATCCTAACTTAATATCACTAAGATTTTAAAAGCATATCATTTAGTTTGAATTTCTATATATGTATTTATGTGTATGTGTGTGTGTCACAGTGCTATAGACAAAGAAAGTGTGTGTAGGAATTTCCATTTTGGGTGGAGGATCAATTGGAGCATTTAATTTGGATGATGAGCAATCAAAGGGAAAGTGAATGGTTCAAATGGATGCACCAAAACCCTAGGGAGAACATAGAGAAACTACCACAATGAGTTGCAATGTATTGCACACGAGGATTAAGATGTGAGAAAGTTTCAAGTTATCTACTCAGTAAATGATTCAAATATGTGATTATCTTTGAAAGATGATTTTATGTTTTTCTAATTGTTTGATTTGTGTTAATTTACAAGATAAAAATGTACTACTATCATCTTATGTTCAAAATGTAATAACAGCTTTCTAATTATTTTTTCATGAATAATCTATAAACACAGATGTTCTAACTTTGTATTAATTAGCTCGAACCACATTACATGCCCGTGTGTTTTAGATATGTAATGTTTCTTAGTGAAAATTTTATGGATGCTAAAAACATGTTCTATAAGCTTGAATTTACATGTTTCTTAGCAAAAAATACTCAAAGAAGAGATAAATCCTAAACCTGTGCATTGCACGGGTTAGCGACTAGTGAAGTTTGTAGTGGTATCCCATCTCCTTTGGTTGCAAGAAGCCATGGGTCCTCATCTACAATTCTGATCAATGAGGGAATAAAAATCACCTGACCCATAATTACAAAACCCAAGTATGATATACAGAAACTTCATCCATCATTAGCCAGACAATAGCTTGGAGAAAAACGAGGAGAGAGAGAGAGAGAGATATACATGTTCTAGATCCTGGGTTATATTCGAACTTGGGCTCGAGCTTCTCGAGGGTTTGTACTCTCGATTTCAAACACAAAGACAAAAGGAAAATGGAGGAGAACTCCTTCAGTGCACTACTAGATAATGAATTCAAAAGTAATAAGAGGAAGAGGAGACACAAAGGTAAAGTGAGAGGAAGAGAAGAGAGAGGCGAAGAAAGAGAGGCAGAGAGAGAGGCGGAGAAAAAGAAAATAGTAGGTTTTGCAAAAACATATAAAGATATGCGAATAGATTTTCAAGTGGAGAGAGAATGTCTACACAGGTACTCAATTTAGCTGTTCTGTGCATTTTGGAAAGTGCTAATTTCCGTGGGTCTCACAACTTTGCTTAAAGTTGAGTCTTTGATTTAAAAAACCCACTGAGAATTTCCATCCAAACACATTGCAAGTAGAGTTATGAGAAAATTGAGTTACAAATATGAGAATTGGATAATGAGTTATAGGGATGAGATTTGAGTGTTGAGATACGAAAATTGAGCCGAACATGGCCTAAGATTTGGTGAATTGAGGTCATATCCTGACAACCGTTACAATTTGAATCGCAATTGAACACTAGAAAGCAATGGTTTCAATTTTCTTATAGTGATGACTGGAGGAAATCAATCATCCATGATCATGATAGACACTAGAGAAAAGAAAACTGAATACCCAATTGTTTCAAGCTGTATCCAAAGGGAAGCAATGACCCATGAGAAAACTACTTAATGTATTACTGCAGCCATCGAAATGGCAGGAAATGTGCCATTACGATAACATCACCCCCTTTACTCCTCTAGACCTTCCAAAGTCAGATTCACAATTGGAAAATATCTGGATCCAGTGCAAGCACTTGATCAATGGGCCAAGTAAGACAACTCTTTCAACATAAGCAAGGGCATTTATATTCATAATCGAGGGCATTATAACTAAACAAGCTTTCATGACCAATGGCATTGATACTTCATAATATTATAAAACATTGTGTTTTGCTTTAACAAAAGGAAACAAGTATCAACCACTCTCACCCTCTCAAGCACACAAATTATACAATACGCAGAAAGCAACCATGATTGTTAGGACTCATTGGAATTAAAGTAAAAAGCTTTAATATGAGATGATAATTTTCTTGACATGTCTCTAGGATGTTCTCTCTGATCAATTTATTCAATTTTTGCGATGGGGGAAGTAAGCAGTACCATCAGATAATCTGGAGGTGTGCTTTGCTTTATGTTCCCTGCACTTCTTCTCTGTTATAAATGTCCGCAAGCACACCATGCACTGCATTCAAGATTCACCAAAATATATTATAACTAACAAACAATTAAAAAATAGTACAATAAGCAGAACTTAACTCAAATGAGCCAAGATACAAATCTTGATCTAAAATTAAATTGATTGGTCTGAGACCCCCAGTTTCTTAGGAAATACATACCCTACCCTAAACACTTACATAATAATCATTAGCTTAACAAAATCAGCATGAGTAACACACGCAACCAGGAAGAGTCCCTAGATGTCAGAGACCAACATTGGAGTTTGGATACAAAGAAAATTTGGATATTTAAAATGTAAACCGAATAATGCATTGACCTAATTCCTACATAAAGTAAAACTGCCTTCTGAGTTGAGGAAACACTCATTCCAAATATAGTATGGATTTAATCAGAGAAGATTCTGGCTTTGACTACATATTTCCAGATGAGTCTTCAATTTTCAAGCAAACAACCTAACATCCTGCTAATACTTATTTATTGGTCATAAAAAACAAATAAAACAAATAATTTACTATTTATAAATGGTTTGAATGATACTGCAATATCAATAGCAGTAGAGTGAAATTCCTCCTCCATCGAAGGAACTTGGGCCATCTTGTCCTAAAATTCAAGCTACCATATCCATGACAGTTTGTTATTCGGACTTAGGCAAAGATAAACGAAAAAACTTTGAGTTAACCTCTCGTTCAAACATATACATATTAGCAACCTGAGCGTCAGCCATCCATCCGGGAATGGATCATGTATGCCCTCATCTACTATATGGGGTTCTAAATTAGCTAACTATATTGGCAGACACCGATCTTAAATTCCCTGATACCCTATTCCTAATCATATTCCCTTCTCTCAAAATAATACTTCAACAAATCTCAATTTCCATAGTTACACTTGCACACAATAAAGCAAACTCAACACAGTTACCAACCAAAATTTTGATATATCAAATGTATGACAAATTCGAGAATACCTGGAATGGCATCGCGTTCTTGTTTGATTCTCGCTGGCTTCCTGAGAAAATCAGTAAGATAGTCCAAGTTAAGCACAACAAGATCCTTGACATGTAATTTTTAAAGACCCCAAATAGGTTTTTTTTTTTGTTGGGTAAAAGCTCCGTTTGGCTGCGGATTATCTAATTTTTGACATTATCTCGATCACCCAGAAAAAACCCACCTCAATTAAAACCGTGTGGTTCGTTTATGATCTGAAAACTTAAGGTCCATGTTTCAAAAGATGAGAATTCAGACATAAAAGAAGTCTAATTTTCTTTGATTTTCCGAGTCATAGTCTCAGACCACAAACAGAAATTTGAGAAAAAGTGAGGAAGAGAGGATGAAGATTTACCCTTGCCAGCAGCCTTTGCCTTCTCCGACTTTTGGGCGTTGCCTCCTTCCATGGCTGGAAATCAGAGGGATCACAACCTCAAAACCCTAGTTTTCGCGAAGAGTTCTTTAATTTAATCAGATGGTGGGTAACAAATTCTGTCTTTTACTTTGTTTTTTATGATTTTGGATTTGGAAATATCTTTAATTTTGAGCAACGAAATTGCAAATTATGTATAGGCTGAGTGGATTTTGAGAGCAGTAACTAAATTGTTCATTGCTGCAATGTTCACATCTTTTAATCAAAGGTGTGGGTCCCCGGTCATAGAGATGTCATATTCATGATATGATTTTTATTTTTTTTGGTTTGTTATTGGCCTCTTGAATTTTAATGTAATTATATTCATCTTTTGTAAAAATAAATAAAAAATAAATAAAATCTCAAAAGTGGGAGTAATTATTGTTGTTTGCTTCATCTTTAATTTAGTAGAGTCGTGAGTCTCGTGACTCATGAAGTACAAGACAGAAAGGTATAGTTGTGGATTCCAAGTCTTCTATCTCACTCTTCCTGCTTTACTATATACTTCACAAATTAAAACATGTTACATGTCTATCTAATTTATTAAATGCTAAATTTATGCCTTCTGTTATTTCAATTTCCTAAAATAAACAAATAAATAACCCATCATATTTAGGAAATTGAAATAACAAAAGACATAAATTTAGCATTTAATAAATTAGATGGACATGTGACATGTTTTAATTTGTGGAGTATATAGTGGAGCAGGAAGAGTGGGATAGAAGATTTGGACTCATAGTTGTGGAAGTACCTTAATAAATGTGACCAAGTTGTGTACCAAAATATAAAAAAAAAAAACAAGTAACCACTCTATCACAAAAAAAAAAAAAAAAAAAAAAAAAAGACAAGTAACCAGGGTCCCCCACTTTCAAGCTGCTTTCTTCTTTTATTTATTTATTTAAAATATATTAGCAAAAGGAAATTAGAAAGTAATTAAGAGGCAAAAATTATTTTTGTCAATTTAGTTTATTTTTGTCATTATTCATAGATCTCATTATACCTTTTGGTACTATTCACGAGTTTCACTATACTATTTCAACTAACTTTTACCTTTATTTACAGTACTTTCAGTAAAAAAATTTCAGTTTTAGCAAAATAAACAGATCCAAAAAAGACCCTTAGTGCATTTGGCTCTAAATTAAAAAGCCAACTTATATTACTATTTAGCTTATTTTTACTACTATTTATAAGTTTTACGGTACTATTTCAACTAACTTCTATCTTTATTTATAATACTTTAAGTAAAAAAAATTTCAATTTTAATAAAATAAACGGGCACCAAATAGGGTCTAAATAGACAGTTCGCATGCAATTAAAGGCTGGAGGGTGAACAAAAGAGATAAAAACGCCATCTCTTTAAGGCCCAGAGTTCAGCAATAATACTAGAGGCAAGTGATAAGCATTTTTGGGATCAAAGTCCCCAAAGGAGAAGATTAATTCCCAAATGATGGAATCATCAGTAGTAGAGACAGACCTGATGGGAATGGCCTTGATGGGTTGATAAGTTCTAGGAAGAGATAACAAAGGAGAGATGCAGTGGAGGTTCCAAAACCCCATTAGAGATTACATCTTTAACTAAGAGTTTTTCCTCATCAATGTCAGAGGACCTTCAATGACGTTTTTCACAATACTAAGAGGACACAATTTGTCATACCATAATTTCAGCTGAAAGAGTTACTCCCAATGGTGGCTTGAGAAAGAACAACTCTGCCAGCAAAAGATAACAAGTTTGCTTTCCAGCCAGCCAACTTAGCATTTACTCTTTCAATAATAGAGCTATAGTCCTGGGAAGAGGAACCCACATGTTTCAGAGGGAAGCCAAGATATTTACCGAAGTTGGGGGTAGAGTGGAAGCCAAGGACATCACAGAGAGAGGACCTGAGATTAACAGAGACATTAGGGGAGAAATAAATTCTAGACTTGCTAGAGCTCACCTTCTAGCTTTCCTCTTTCCCTCTCAGTCTGACATTAGTATGTGTCTTCATAATTTGGCTTTTGATATATATATATATAGACAAGCGGCAAACTTATCAAGACACTTGAGATGACCAACTTATGGTCCTTTAAACTGTTCTCGGCTCAACTTAACCTTATAGGACGCATGCTGTTATACCATCACTTTAAGAATCATTTTTCCAAAAATAGATAATAAAGTCATATTAGAAGTGGTTTCAAATTAAAAAAAAAAAAAATTAAATAACAACTTGATAACTCAACAATTCTGAAATTCAAAAGATACTTGTTTTACTTTATGATCCTCAATTTAATTTTAATCTTATGATAGCATTGAGCAATTCAGAAAGCAATTTCTTGTTAACATGAGATGTAGAAGAAGACTGGGAAAGACAACCGGGGAAATTGTCTTTAAATTAAGTTGTGACATATATATTTTAAATGCATGCAGGTGGTTGGAATTTTCAAGATGGTGGTGCTTCCACTTTTAGGTCAGCTTGCAGATGAACATGGGCGTAAACCACTGCTCCTTCTTACTATATCCACTTCCATTTTCCCATTTGGTATGTTTCGTTTGAACAACTTTCATGATTCTGTGAAGTTACATGTACAATGCTGCTATATATTTCCTTCTGAACTATGAGAATTATATATGGATATGAAACCCCTAATATGTGTGGCATTAATATTATGTGTTCGTCCCTGCTGTTTCACTGTTATGGTTTTTTTTTTTTTTTTTTTTTAAATAATTCCTTTTAAAATTTAATGTGATTCAGTACTATTGAAGTTACAAATGCTTTTCCTCTAAAAAAGGAAGTCACAAATGCTTTTGAAGACAGTGGATGGGAAACCATAGATCATGTGCATGTCAAAAGATTGATGATTTAGCATATAAACCAAGAAACCATTTCTAAGGCATGAATTTGGCTTCAAGCTAAACAAAAAATCTGACAGAAAGTCTGGCCAAGAACTTTTTTATTATTGAAGGGTAAGGTGATCTTTTTTTGTTTTTGGTGGATTATATATCTGACAAACACATGAAAAAATTTGAATTCCTGATGATTCTGATTGAATGAATGGCTACTGACTACGTCATTCATCTGAAACTGATCTAGAGTAAGATAAGCACCCTACGTGATGTATGAAAGATGAGAGACAAAGTAGAGTTAAATGTAATTATAGTTCGACCATACACGTTGAAAGAACAAATATAAAAAAATAAAATAAAAAAAGAAGGGAAATTTCAATTACAACTGTACATGATTACCTTTCAAAATTGTGAATGACATTAATGCTTTCTCTGTACGATGCTATTAGCAATACATTAATGATATTGTCAAGATCATCAAGTGAATTTACAAATTTGATTTTTTTGTGTATTCTTTTTTCAGCTATACTTGCCTGGAATCAGTCTACAGGATTTGTATATGCTTACTATATGCTTTGTATAATATCTTTCAACTGTGGATACATTTATCTGTCAGTAACAGTGCAACATTGCCACAATGCAGGTACCATTCATGAGTACCACATTTAAAGTTGTAGTTGTCCTTGTAACACCTACTGTAAGTATTGGAATCATAAATTCTTTCATAAAATAATATTCAATGTGGTTATTCAGTTCACCTTTTAATTCTAATGGTGTTTCAATTTTGCCTGTCAAATTATATGCAGACTTATGCAATTATTTCAAGAGCATTGAGCTCAAAAAATCAGGTTTGGAAAATACATGTGATCCCATTACCTACAGTTCTACATTCCATAGTTCTTAATATTCTTTCTAGAAATTTAAAAAAAAAAAAAATCATCTTCTACTCTTACTGTCAATACAAGGAAAGACTTGGTTTCTGTATTTTCGGTATTATCATACATAGGGAGAGGTTGCTGAATTTGATAAAGTTGTTTGAGTAAAGCTAATACTATCATCTCATAAGTTACACTACTCATCTAGAACTGGATGTTTGTAGATTGAACTTTGAACTCAGTTAAAAAAAATGAGGCAAGTTCATCAACATGCGTTCAGTATGAATCAAGTCAGCATGTGTCCAGTAGTGAGTTTTGAGTTTTAAGTGGTGGCTTTCTACGAAAATTGGTCCAATGATTTTTATCTTTTGTTCAGTTATCTATGATTATCAAATGCTTTATGCCACAAAAATTGCTACTTTTACACTTGAAATTGCTACATTCACTTAATTGATGGAGAATTTTAGGAGTATGCAAAAAAGAAATAAATGCAGACATAGGGTTCTCCCATATCAAAATAGCTTGTTCTGTGTTGAATTAGTTCTTGAGCTAAATACAGTACAAAGCACATGACCGTGGTCATTCCATTGACATGTATGCTCGATTGTTTGTGCAGGGAAAAGCACAGGGATTTGTGGTTGGTGTGGAATCAATAGCAAGTTTGTTATCACCGCTCGTAATGAGTCCATTAACTTGTGAGTGGATTAGCTCATCATTTTTTTTAGTTGAGTGTTAGAATCAATTCATATGTATTGCTAACAAGCTAAATTATTATCTTAGCATGGTTCTTATCTGGCTGTGCTCCTTTCAACTGCAAAGGTTTCAGTATTGTATGTGCATCTGTATGCATGGTAAGCATATACACCCTCTTCTCTCTCTCTCTCTCTCTCTCTCTCTCTCTCTCTCTCTCTCTTAACTAACTCTGCATCTTATTTTCCTCAAATGATTTCATTATGTTATGCTTGCCTGCTTAAACTTGGGGTACCTTTAACTTCAAGTAGTGATTTAGAGGATGACATTGAAGCACCATTGCTAAGTGAGAGTTGATTGTTTGTCCCGAGTAACTTAAAATATTTTTCTATGCTGGCTGATGTAAATATTTGGGGTCCCTTGCATAGAGCAATGTAATTGTATTAGTGCAAACAAGCTTCCAATGTGTTTATCCCTCGGAAAGTTCTCTTAAACTTTATGCACCCTTGAGTTGTAGAGGATAACATTGAAGCTTCACCTCCAAGTGTTATAGTTCATTGTTGTATTTCCCAATCATTTTGTAATAACTTTTATAGGTGGTGATGTATATACGCATCCCTTTGGTAGAGTAAGAATGTAATTATATTGATACATATAAATTTTGACCATGCATTTTACCTCAAAAAGTTGTTCTCTTCTCTTCAACATCTGCATGTGTAAAGGAATATGCAAACTTTATTTCAAACAATATAACTGAACAAGCAGCACTGCTGAATACTAGCCTAAAAGATAACAAACAGCAACGTGTACATGACTCAAATACAATAGGAGTTGTTTATGTGCAACATAAATCTTTGACTGTTACAGCAGCTAGACATTCCATATTTGACATCCAGCACGCAGAACCTGGGGTGGAGGGGATTATATTTGGTGTAACTTTAAATAATGTTACACCGCCTAATATTTTTTAATTGGATCCAAATTTCGACAAATGCATTGTTAAATTATATTATTTTCATATATTCTCTATGTTTGTAAAATTTTAAGATCATCAAAGATCAATAGTTACGTTATCAATCAGTTATTTAAATTCAAATTTTTGCCATTTAAAATAATGCATAAAAGATGAGTTTTTGATCAAATAATAAATAATATCTAATTAGCATTAAAATTTACCTGCATATTGAAAAAAATATAAAATATGTAATCTATCATTAGGAATTTCAAAATATGAATTCAATAACAAGTTATTAGATGATATAACATTACTTAAAGTTACACTAGATGTAACTCAAATTCAATCTTCTCTCTCTCTCTCTAAAATATAATAAAATATAGTCCTAGATTTTAAAAAGTTTCAATTAAAAACTCAAATTTTAAAATTATATAAATTTGCTCATTCAAAGACTTCATGTAAATATCAAGTGGAATGTTAGTACAAAATAATTCACAGAATAATAGAACTCTTATTAAATTGTATTTTTCTATTAGAATTTTTATGTTGTTTTAAAGTAGTTTTAGCGTGAAATTACCGTATGCAATTCACACGGATTTGACATGAAGTTTTAAATACAGTTTATGTGAATTTGTTACTTTAAATTAGTAGTGACTCACTTCACTTAGAGACGGATTTGGGTTTGAATAAGGGTCATCAAATAGCCCACAGCCCATAGCCCGACCCAGAAACCCGACGGCCCACCGGGCTAATGGGCGGCCCAGCCCGTTGTTATTGAGGCCCATGGGTAGCCCACTAGCCTAGTGGGTCAGGCCGTGGGCTAGTTTTTATGCCCATGGGTACCCGGTGGGCTAGCCCAGTAGCCCAACCCGTTGCCCAGCCCACTGGCCTAACCCGTTGGCCCAGCCCAATAACTCATAATACATAACAAAAATATATAGGAAGTGTATGAAGGATTGATCCTGAGATATTATAGAGGAATTTATTAAGAGAACTCCCTCAACCACTAAGATACTCAAAGTAATTGTGCTAAACTTAGTTTACTAAATATATATTTTTCTAGTAGTCTAGCAAATTTGAATTAACCATTTGACATTTTTTTTTATTAAAGATAAAAATAAAAAACTATTTAAAGTCTTAATAAAAAAAATTAAATAGGTTTCCATCAACAAAACAAAAAATTAAATAGATTTGACTGAAAAAAAAAATTTGTAATTAAGTATTAAATTCTTTAATTCTTTCCTTTAAAAAAATAGATTGATTATTCCTTTATAAAAAATTGATTTTTTCCTTATAAAAATAATAAAATAATAAGCTAACATAAGCCCATAGGTAGTCCATTAGGCTCAACTCGATAGCCCAGCTCGCTAAAGACAATGGGCATTGCCCATGAGCAGGGTCATGGGCTGAGGTTTTCTCTTTCGGCCCCAGCCCGATCCGGCCCGTTAACTGATTAATAGCCCATTATGCCCAGCCTATTATGCCCTAGGCCAAGTAAAAATGGGCCGAGCCAGCGTGACCCGGCCCATTGATGACCCTTAGGTTTGAAAAATGGGCTCGAGTCTTTGTGGCTTGAGTTGTTGTATTTAATATACGGTGTTGATCAGTTCAGTAGTGATTAGGAAGACTTCACCATCAAGACCGAGATCCTCGGGTATATGCCTAAACAGGATAGGATGTCTACAATTGCTTTTCTTTCAACTACGTCGCTTCTAGGAATGAAAGTTAAAAACTGAATAGGACAATCCATTTGTTTGGACATATATACCGAAGAGTCTACCTACACACGCTTCTCACACACAAAACATACAATGGGCCATTAGGATACGACTCAACATGTCCATTGCTAACCCAAAGGCCACAAGGTGTGAAACGGGGGCTGGCGTGCAAGCAAGTGGAGGGATAGTCTCTACTCTAGGAGGATTAGCAAAATGGACAGAGGGCCATAGCGCAAGTAATTTTTCTTTATTTTTTATTTTAGAAATAATTATAGTATGTTGTTAACTTCACTGGTCGAATTCTTTCTTCTTTAGACTTCCAAGCACTTTGTGCATGGAGAAATGTCAATTCAACTAAGGCGCTTGGCAAGTAAAATTCAACTAATCAAATGAATTTGTTTAATAATCAGGGCCGGCCCTAGGCCTAGGCCAATTAGGCCATTGCCTGGGGCCCCTTACTAGAGAAAGGCCCCAAATTTGGGAAGCAAAAATTGTTTGTTTGTTTGTTTTTTTTTTTAATAAATATTTTTGGTAGATATTAAAAAAATTTAGTTTACATTTTTTTTCACTATTAAAAAGGCTCAAAGAATTAAGTAATATTAGAAATAGAGATAAGACAAATTTAAATAAATAGGTCTTACAAATAGACGTGTTACTAATTACAAGTAATTTAAATAGGAAAATGTTAAAAATACTATAAATTTTACTACATAAATTTTTTTTTTTTTATATACAAGATAAAAATTCTACTCTACTCTAATCTAAATATATATGTGTGTGAAGCTCCCCCTTAGAGACTTGAATCTTGACATTTGCCCTTTACAACCCCACAAGCACTTATACTTATGGAGTGACCACTATGTCAAGGGTGCACAGTGGTCTACATAATTTTTATAATTTGATATGACAATGAATATGATAGGTGGACTTCAACAAACTAATAAATGTATTTTTGAATGAATTTTTGTGATGGGTAGTATATCTTTATAATTCTCATATTATAAATTTTATAATATCTCTAGCATTTTTGTTAGTCTCATGTCATTGATCACATTCATTACAATATCAGTTTGTAGTAAAATTTATTATAACTTTAGCATTTTCTAAAAAAAAAAATATTAAAAAATAAAAAGAATGATTTTTTTTTAAAATTATTATGTAAAATGCTAGTTAAATATTATTTAAGTGATAACAAAAAGACCCAATTTAAAAATTTCACCTTAAGCCTCCGAAACCTTTGCGCCGGCCCTGTTAATAATGCACTTACATCTATCTAAAGTTCTAAACTGATGGTCTGAAATTTAATCCATTGTACCGAAATTTATATTTCTAAAATTGAAAAGTATTTGAGGGTGGAATAATAGTCAGGTAAAATGTTAGGATTCTACTTCCTTTTATTAAAAAATCATGAAGATTATTTTATCATTATTAAAAAAAAAAAGTTTATAGACAAACAATGACACCCATTGATAAAAAATGATTTCAGAAGTGAATTTAGACAAGAACCTGTACAAGTTGTCGCGTCAGCAAAGTAGAGAGACAGCTTGGCTAAGCCAATACCAGAATCACCAAACATCCACCAGCAAACAAGGCCATGCCACAAGCAGAACCCACACCAGCATGTGCAGTCTCCTGCAGAGCCTCGGATCACCACAAGATCTCCCGTTTTTTCACCTTATAAATACTTCCCAACATTGCCACCACACCAACCACTCAAGTCTCAGCTTCACTCTCTCAATTCAAGTCCCACATCGAAATAACTTCTTCTATATAATAAATTTTCAACTAGACCATGTTGTTCAACAAATTACTAGCAAAACGACAAGACAGTAGTAGCAGTAGCAGTAGTAGCAGTGGCGGCATGGAGGGAATGAAGCTGATGTTTCACTTGCTACTACCACTCTGTGTCCATTGGATCGCTGAAGAAATGACTGTTTCTGTTCTTGTTGATGTTATTACCAACGCTCTATGCCCAGGAGAGTCAACCTGTACCCAAGCTATTTATCTTAATGGCTTTAAACAGACGGTAGGTAACAAATTCTGTCTTCTTCTATGTTTTTTATGTTTTTGGGTGGACGACTGGACTCTGTTGATTTTAGCTCCTGAAAAATATAGAGTAAAGATGAGCCATTTTAGTTGGTAAAATCTCTTACCAACTAAGAAACACCGACACGTATACATGTACGTATACAAGTGTAGGTACGATATGTAGATATAGACATGCAAAATGATTCCACATGTCGTACTCTATATTAAAAATTCAATTATCCGTTTATAAATGGATTAGGTTGATCTAAAATAAAAATATCAATTTGTCAATTTCCACAACATATAGAAAGTAGAAGCTTCTTAAAGTTAATTAATTAATAATATAATAGTATTATATATCTTATAGCCAGTGGTTGAGTCAAAAAATTTCTTCAGGGGCAGAATAAATTTACAAAATGGTAGAAAGAGAAAACAAATGTTGATGTCAGAGAGAGATTCTTTTTTTTTTTTTTTAAGAAAATATTTACAAGGGTAAGTAGCATTCATTAATTATAGGTTACGTAATTGGGATCTCTCCTCTCATCACCTAGACTCCCAAAATTATGAGGGGAGGTAGGATATGATAAGACTAGATGCTCTATTAGTTAAGTTAGTTGGCAAAATAATACTTTTATGATTTTGGATTTGGAAATATCTTTAATTTTGAGCAACGAAATTGCAAATTATGTATAGGCTGAGTGGATTTTGAGAGCAGTAACTAAATTGTTCCTTGTAAGCAATGTTCACATCTTTTAATTAAAGGTGTGGGTCCCCGGTCATAGAGATGTCATATTCATGATATGATTTTTTTTTTTTTGTTATTGCTTATTGGCCTCTTGAATTTTAATGTATTTTAGAATATTCATCTTTTGTAAAAATAAAATCTCAAAAGTGGGAGTAATTATTGTTGTTTGCTTCATCTTTAATTTAGTAGAGTCGTGAGTCTCGTGACTCATGAAATACAAGACAAAAAGTTATAGTTGTGGTAGTACCTTAATAAATGTGACCAAGTTGTGTACCAAAATATAAAAAGACAAGTAACCAGGGTCCCCCACCTTCAAGCTTTTTATTTTTATTTTATTTATTTATTATATATTAGCAAAAGGAAATTACAAAGTAATTAAGTGACAAAGATTATTTTTGTTAATTTATTTTACTATTTAGTTTATTTTTATTACTATTTATGAGTCTCACTACACCTTTTGATACTATTCATGAGTTCCACTATATTATTTCAACAACTAACTTTTACTTTTATTTACCATACTTACAGTAAAAAAATTTTAGTTTTAACAAAATAAACAGATTTCAAAATGATCCTTAGTGCATTTGGCTTCAAATTAAAAGACCAGCTAATATAACTATTTAATTTATTTTTACTACTATTTATAGATCTCACAGTTAACTTTTACATTTATTTACAGTATTTTAAGCAAAAAAAAAAAAAAATCAATTTCAATCTAAGTACATAGTTCCCATGCAATTAAAGGCAGGAGGGTGAACAAAAGAGATAAAAACGCCATCTCTTTAAGGCCCAGAGTTCAGCAATAATACTAGAGGCAAGTGATAAGCATTTTTGGGATCAAAGTCCTCAGAAGTAGAAGATTCCCAAATGATGGAATCATCAGTAGTAGAGGCAGACCTGATGGGAATGGCCTTGATGAGTTGATAAGTTCTAGGAAGAGATAACAAAGGAGAGATGCATTGGAGGTTCCAAAACCCCATTAGAGATTACATCTTTAACTAAGAGTTTTTCCTCATCAATGTCAGAGGACCTTCAATGAGGTTTTTCACAATACCAAGAGGACACAACTTGTCATACCATAATTTCAGCTGAAAGAGTTACTCCCAATTTGCCATCTGGTGCATTTAGAAAAGATAGTATTGCCCTTTTTTATTTTATTGCGGACCATGTATCAGAGCAAGGTTCAAGGGACTCTTTTTCATGGAAAAGTCTCCATCTCAGCTTGGCTAAAAGAGCTAATATAAGAAGGAATGGCAGAAATGGTGGCTTGAGAAAGAACAACTCTGCCAGCAAAAGATAACAAGTTTGCTTTCCAGCCAGCCAACTTAGCATGAACTCTCTCAGTAATAGAGCTATAGTCCTGGGAACAGGAACCCACATGTTTCATAGGGAAGCTAAGATATTTACCTAAGTTGGGGGTAGAGTGGAAGCCAAGGACATCACAGAGAGAGGATCTAAGATTAACAGAGACATTAGGGGAGAAATAAACTCCAGACTTGCTAAAGCTCACCTTCTAGCTTTCCTCTTTCCCTCTCAGTCTCACATTAGTATGTGCCTTTATATTTTGGCTTTTGATATAGAGACAAGCGGCAAACTTATCAAGACACTTGAGATGACCAACTTATGGTCCTTTAAACTGTTCTCGGCTCAACTTAACCTTATAGGACGCAGGCTGTTATACCATCACTTTAAAAGTCATTTTTCCAAAATGACTTTAAGAGTCATTTTGTGAAAAATATTGTGTATCTAACATTGTTCAAAAGATACTTGTTTTACTTTATGCTCCTCAATTAAATTTTAATCATATGGTTGCATTGAGCGATTCAGAAAGCAAATTCTTGTTAACATGAGATGTAGAAGAAGACTGGGAAAGACAACCGGGGAAATTGTCTTTAAATTAAGTTGTGACATATATATTTTAAATGCATGCAGGTGGTTGGAATTTTCAAGATGGTGGTGCTTCCACTTTTAGGTCAGCTTGCAGATGAACATGGGCGTAAACCACTGCTCCTTCTTACTATATCCACTTCCATTTTCCCATTTGGTATGTTTCGTTTGAACAACTTTCATGATTCTGTGAAGTTACATGTACAATGCTGCTATATATTTCCTTCTGAACTATGAGAATTATATATGGATATTAAACCCCTAATATGTGTGGCATTAATATTATGTGTTTGTCCTTGCTGTTTCACTATTATGGTTTTTTTTTTTTTTTTTCAATTATAATTCTTTTTAAAATTTAATGTGATTCAGTACTATTGAAGTTACAAATGCTTTTCCTCTAAAAAAAAAAAAGAAGTCACAAATGCTTTTGAAGACAGTGGATGGGAAACCATAGATCATGTGCATGTTAAAAGATTGATGATTTAGCATTCAAACCAAGAAACCATTTCTAAGGCATGAATTTGGCTTCAAGCTAAACAAATCTGACAGATAGTCTATCCAAGAATGTAACGCCCCAAAATCATAAGCAATAAAAATCTATTTAATCTGAATAATCCATAAAAATATTAAATGAAAGAAACTAGCAATCTAAAATCTCATCACAAATGTTAGAGCTCTAATACACCAGAGACAAAACATCCCCAAAATAATTCTCCAGTACAAAGTTTAATGCCGTAAAAATCATAATAAACTCCTTAGTTCCACAAAATAATTCGTAGCTATTGTCTTCCACGAGTTTCTACTCCAATAATTCCTCTAATGTATATGTAAGGGGAAATAAAGGGGGGGAGGGGGGTGAGATAACTCAATAAGTGGAATTCACTAACATTGGTGTGGGAACAAACCTTTCAAATAAATAATTCTTACAACAATTTCATAACTTGTAACTCATCAATATTTATCATCATATACTTCATATATATATATATATATATATATATATAAATATCTTTATATTGTGAGTCATCATAATATATAAATTAATATCATCACATAAACAATTTCTTAAACTTTTCTCGTGGTCAACGTTTACGCCTCGTTGCCAGGATTGTGCTATCCCCTTTTTGGGACTGGAACCTCCTTTTCATCCCCTTTGGAACCTAAAGCTGCACTCCCTTGCTAAGGAGCTTCCTTTTTGGATCCTCAATAGTATACTCCCTTGCTAAGGAGCTATCAAATGTGCACTATCCCCTTTTCTAGGACTGTCCCTTGCTAAGGATTAGCTACAATATGATTGTCCCTTGCTAAGAACTAAATATAATACTGAGCTTTTAATCACGACTTTCCATAAGTTTTCAAAACATATTCAATATACTCACAACAATAATCCATTCAAGATGCTCACAAAAATAGTCCATTCATAATTCTCAAAAATATAAAAATATATTCACGTATATAAGTTTAAATAAATTCATGTTGTCCCACAAGATTTTCATAAAACGAATAGCCAATGTGCACATCAAGCATTTATAAAATATCGTTTTACATATAGAATATCAACATATTTCTTTGATATAAATAGTTTAATAATCAACGCTATTTTGGGAAAACCCCCAAAATTAGTAAACACCACTTACCTCTTAGTTGCAAAAATAAAAAAAATCAACCTCCCTTGCATCACAACAATTCAATAGAATTAGAACCTGAAATACTTTTGCACAGCCGTAGAGAAGAAAGGAAACAGCTCAAACATGTGTTGCGGCTAAAAACAAAAATGAACTTTCTTATGTATTTACATGTGTAACTTAAAAGGTAAGAGGCTAGGGTTATCAAGGCCTATGTATTTACTTATGCCACCTCACTTGGACTTCATATTCCAATTGTATTTATCTTATTTTTAATATCTTAGGCCCAAATCAATTTAATCTATTTAATTATAGGCCTCCTTTATAATTTACGTATAATAATTTAATTGGTATCAAAATTATGAGGTGTTACATCCTTCTCCCCTTAAAAAAATTTCCTCAAAATTGTACATACCTTTGTCAATGAACAACTTTGGATAATTTGATTTCATCTCATCTTCTCGCTCCCAAGGTGCCTCCTCCACTGTGTGATTCTTCCAAAGGATCTTAACCAATGATATGGTCTTGGTGCATAGCACTTGATCCTTGCGGTCAAGAATTTGGATTGGAACTTCCTTATAAGTCAAATTGTCTTTAATCTTGAGTGGCTCATAGTTTAAGACATGTGAAGGATCCGGGATGTACTTCCTCAGCATGGAAACATGAAACACATTATGCACTCCAGCAAGTGTAGGCAGTAAGGCCAACTCGTAGGCAACTTTACCAATGCGTTTTAGGATCTCAAATGGACCAACAAATCTGGGACTCAACTTCCCCTTCTTACCAAATCTCATCACACCCTTCATTGGGGTGACTTTCAAAAATACCATATCTCCAACTTCAAATTCTACTTTCCTTCTTGAATTGTCATAATAACACTTCTGTCAACTTTGTGCTGCTTGCAATCTTTTACGAATCAGATCAATCTTCTCAGATGTTATCTGAATGATTTCTAGTCCCAACAATTTTCTCTCGCCAACCTCTTCCCAACACAATGGGGACCTGCATTTTCTACCATACAAAGCCTCATAGGGAGCCATCTCAATACTAGAGTGGTAGCTATTATTATACGAAAATTCCACTAAAGACAAGTATTTTTCCCAACGTCCTTTGAAATCCAATACACAAGCCCTTAACATATCCTCTAAAGTACGAATAGTCCTTTCTAATGGTCCATCTGTTTGCAGGTGGAAGGCTGTACTAAAGCTAAGATTAGTACCCAAAGCTTTATGTAGGCTTTCCCAAAACTTGGAGGTGAATCTTGGGTCTCAATCAGACACAATTGATGATGGAACTCCATGAACACTCACAATCTCGTCAATATATATCTGTGCTAGCTGATCAAGTGAGTAATTCATCTTAACCGGAATAAAATATGTTGTTTTCGTCATCCTATCTACAATTACCCAAATGGCCTCATGTCCCTTAGGAGATCTTGGCAAACCAGTCACAAAATCCATACATATACGCTCCCACTTCCACTCAGGAATGGGAAGTGGTTGCAGCAGTCCTGAAGGTTTCTGGTGTAGTGCCTTAATTTGTTGACAAGTCAAGCATTGCTCCACAACTAAGCTATCTCTCTCTTCATGTTATTCCACCAATAAATTTCTCGAATGTCACGATACATTTTGGTGCTACCAGGGTGCACTGAGTATGGGGTACGATGGGCTTCTTCCATAATCTCCTTCTTTAATGCAAGATCATTTGGCACACAAAGTCTTTTTCCAAACCTCAAAACACCATCATTAGACACATTAAAACCTTGTCTCTTCCCTTCTTGTACTTCTTCTACGATCTTTATAATTTGTGCATCATCAACCTGTGAACTCTTAATCTTCTCAATCAAAGTGGGTTGTATTGTCAAACTGGCCATAAAGACTTGGGAATCACCCATGACAATTTCAATTCCCATCCTTGCCAAGTCCTTAATAATCTCCTTTTGAGTAGTTAACAAGGTAGTTGAGAAACTAGAAGACTTCCGACTAAGTGCATCAGCTACCACATTAGCCTTGCCTGGATGGTAATTGATTAAGCAATCATAATCTTTAATCAACTCAAGCCACCTTCGTTGTCTCATATTCATTTCTTTCTGAGTAAAGAAGTACTTTAAACTCTTACGATCTGTGTAAATCTCACACGTTTCACCATACAAATAATGTCTCCAAATTTTCAATGCAAACACCATTGCAGCCAACTCCAAATCATGAGTGGGATAATTTTGTTCATAACTCTTTAATTGGCGGGAAGCATAAGCTATGACTTTACCATGTTGCATCAACACACAACCCAACCTTTTTTTTTGAAGCATCACTATAAATGACAAAGCCTCCCAAGTTGCTAGGGATGGTTAGTACTCGTGCAGTGACCAACCTTTGCTTAAGTTCTTGAAAACTCTTCTCACATTCTTCTGTCCACACAAACTTGGCATTCTTACGAGTTAGTTGGGTCAAAGGGGCAGTAATACGGGAAAATCCCTCCACAAACCTCCTATAATAGCCAGTAAGGCCCAAAAAGCTTCTAATCTCACTCACATTCGTCGGTCTTTAGGAATGGCAACGGGTCGGGTTCGGGCCGGGTTTTTTCATACATGGGCCCGACCTGCGGGCCAAGACCCGCAGCCTAGACCCGGCCTGCCAAGCCCTGGCCCAAAATCACAAACCCAAAAATTTGTACAAACCTAGAATCACAAATCACAGAATATAATGTAATTTTCTTGGCAATCATTTAATATTTTTGGCAATTTTCTTGCCATCCAAACAGATGCCAAAATCTAACAAACCAATCTGCACAAAAAATCCAACAAATCCCAGAAACAAAATTAGCAAATCTGAAAATCCCAGCAACAAAACACCAAGAAAACCCAACAAATTTGGCTCACAAAAAAAAAAAAAAAAAAAAAAAACCCCAAACCCAAATTTTGCTCACAAAAATACGAAAAGAAAAAAATCCCAAACCACACCGATTGTGGATTTGTAACGGGGGAGGGGTGGTTCATGGTGGATCTATAAAGGGCGAGGTGCTTGATCATTTGATTGTGGCTGGTAACAGACCTTAGACTGGCTGGCGGAGAATGATTAAGAGTGAGTGAAAGCTTGGACCAGTGGAGAATGATTGGACCGGAAGGGAGAGCTTGGGCAGTTGGACGGCAGTGAGATTGAGACTGAGTGAGGGTGGGAGAGGAGAGCTTAGGTGGTTGGGCGACGGTGAGATTGAGAGTGAGCGTGTAGGAGAGGAGAGCAAATGTGTGAAAATTGAATCTGAGATGAGAATGAGAGGCGGCTATGAGTGTGAGTGAGGTATGATCTTTTTTTTTAGGGTTTATAACTATATATATGAGGGATATTTTTGTAATTTATGATATAACCAGGTTGGGTCCGGGTTCGGGCCAGGTTTTTTAAAAAACCCAGACCCGATCTGAACTCGTTTCGAGTTTTTTTTTTAAAAACCTAAACCCGACCCTATTCTTTATCAAGCCGGGTAAAATTCGACCCATTAGGGTCGAGCCGGACTGAGTACCCGCGGGTCAGGCAAAAATTGCCATCCCTATCGGTCTTGCCCAATCAACCACAGCTTCAACCTTACTAGGGTCTACAGAAATCCCTGCCTCAGATATCACATGCCCTAGGAACACCACTTGATCAAGCCAAAATTCACACTTCTTAAACTTTGCATATAGCTTTTTCTCTCTCAAAATTTGAAAAACAATTCTCAAATGCTCTTCATGTTCTTCCATGCTTTTGGAGAAGATTAGAATATCATCAATAAAAACAATAACAAAGCGGTCTAAGTACTCATGAAATACCCTATTCATCAAGTCCATAAATGTAGTAGGAGCATTGGTTAATCCAAAAGGCATGACCAAGAATTCATAGTGCCCATACCTCGTCCTGAAAGCTGTCTTGGGTATGTCTTTACTCTTGATTTTCAACTGGTGATACCTAGAACGAAGGTCAATCTTGGAGAAGACTTGTGCCCCTTGTAATTGATCAAACAAGTCATCAATACGAGGGAGAGGGTATTTGTTTCTTACAGTAACCCAGTTTAACTCACAGTAGTCAATACACAATCTCATAGTCCCATCCTTCTTCTTCACAAATAAAACTGGTGCACCCCAAGGAGATGCACTTGGCTTGATGAACCCCTTATCAAGGAGTTCTTGTAATTGTTCCTTGAGTTCCTTAAGTTCAGTTGGTGCCATCCGATATACTGCTTTCGAAATAGGATAAGTTCCAAGGAGCAAAATCAATAGAGAATTCAATCTCCCTATCTATAGGTATCCCTGGTAGGTCTTCAGGAAAGACATCAGGAAACTCTCTTACAACAGGGATATCATCCAACTTCAATATCTCTTTCCTAGTGTCCACCACATGGGCTAGGTACCCTTGGCATCCTTTCCGTAATAGACATTTAGCTCGAAGGGCTGATATCACCCTAGGTAAAGCATGCATCCTAGAGCCCTTAAATCGAAATTCAAGTTCTCCTAGAGGTTGAACACCACTTCTTTTCTAAAACAATCTACACTAGCATGATAAGTCGCCAGCCAGTCCATTCCCAAAATTACATCATAGTCATACATGTCCATCAAAATCAAGTTTGCTAACATTTCCCTATCCTCAATTTGGATGACACAAGACTTAAGCATAGAATTACACACCAAAGAATCACCCATAGGTGTGACCACAGACAAGTCAAAATCCATAAGTCCAGGTTTCTTATCACATAACTTAGCATATCGAGAGGAGATGAAAAAGTGTGTAGATCCAGAATCAAATAGAATTTTAGCAAAGTTTGAGAATAAAGGGAGGATACCTGTAACCACAGTATTCGAAGCTTGAGTGTCTCGTGGTGTGAGTGCAAACACTCTCCCTTGTGCTTTCCTCCTCTGATCATTCTTTCCAGGTTGTGCCATTGAGTTTTGTTGAGGAGAAGTATAGCTTCTAGCTAAGTGTCCTGTCTTCCCACAATTATAACAAGCCTTTCCTTCAAAGAAACACGGCTTATCTCCATGAAACCTTCCACATGTAGGGCAAGCATTCGAACTTCTACCTTGAGCATTCTGGGGTGGATTCTTATTTTTTGGCTTATTTGATGATGAATTACTCCCAGACCTCCCAAAAGATCCTTTCTTGTTCCAATGACCTTGAGTAGTACCTTGTCGAAAGCCTGTCTGTCCAGTGTTTCTAGGTGGGTTCTCCTTCCTAACATTGTTCTTGAAATCTTCCTCCAGTCTCAAAGCTCTTTTAACTGACTCTGCATAATTATCAACCCCTGATGCAATCAGATGGTGTCGAAGTCTCTCATTCAACCCCTTTTGAAATCTGCTTGCTTTCTTTACCTCAGTAAGGATTAAGTGGGGTCCAAAGTGAGATAACTCGATGAATTTAGCTGCATATTGCTCAACAGTCATACTTCCTTGCACCAAATTAGCAAATTCCCTCTCTTTTCGTTCCCAAACCACCTCAGGGAAATAGTTATCATAGAAAACCCCTTTAAATTTCTCCCAAGTGATGGGGTTTCTCTTAGTGTCCATTCCCTCCAAAATGGCCTTAGTGGATCTCCACCAACGCTCAGCTTCCCCAATCAACTTGAAAGTTGCAAACTGCGCCTTCTGAGAGTCAGTGCAATCTAAAGTTTCTAACAACTTCTCCACTTGCAAGAACCAATTCTCAACTTCTATGGGATTTGGCTTCCCATCAAAAGAAGGAGGATTCTGCTTCATAAAAGTCTCAAAAGAGCAACCAGCCCTTGCCTCTACTCTACCTATGCCTCTACTAGCAACCTGGGCCAACCTGTCCAATAGTCGGGCAACAGCTTCATCCAAAGGATCAGTGCGTGTCACCCTAGGACATTCATTATTTCTCACGTCTTGAGTGACTTCAACCTCAGTATCAACCCTTGCTTTGGTTGGCCTTCGCAAATTAACAATAGGTTCCTCGCTATTGGAATTAGCTACTTTCTTCTTTTTGGGTGGCATGATACCTAGTTAACAAAGAAATCAAGAAATATAGATGGTGCAACAATTATTATTACTAAACATAAGAAGTAACATTGCTAAGATTATTTAAAATTTCTCATCAAACATAACCTAAATACCAAATGCTCTGACAAAAATCAAGATCATAGCCTAGTTTCAAGTGTCTACAAAATCATAACCTAGTTTTCAAGTGTCTACATAATTATATCCTAAGCTCTGATACCACAATTGTAACGCCCCAAAATCATAAGCAATAAAAGTCTATTTAATCTGAATAATCCATAAAAATATTAAATGAAAGAAACCAGCAATCTAAAATCTCATCACAAATGTCAGAGCCCTAATCCACGAAAGACAAAACATCCCCAAAATAATTCTCCAGTACAAAGTTTAATGCCATAAAAATCATAATAAACTCCTTAGTTCCACAAAATAATTCATAGCTGTTGTCTTCCACGAGTTTCTACTCCAATAATTTCTCTAATGTATCTGTAAGGGGAAATAAAGGGGGGGAGGGGGTGAGATAACTCAATAAGTGGAATTTACTAACATTGGGGTGTGGGAACAAACCTTTCAAATAAATAATTCTTACAATAATTTCGTAACTTGTAACTCATCAATATTTATCATCATATACTTCATATATATAAAAATATTTTTATATTGTGAGCCATCATAATATAGAAATTAATATCATCACATAAACAATTTCCTAGGCTTTTCTCATAGTCAACATTTACGCCCCGTTGACAAGGTTGTGTTGTCCCCTTTTTGGGACTAGAACCTCCTTTTTATCCTCTTTCTTAAGGATGGTTCCTTTGGAACCTAAAGGTGCACTCCCTTGCTAAAGAGCTTCCTTTTTGAATTCTCAATAGTATACTCCCTTACTAAGGAGCTATCAAATGTGTATTATCTCCTTTTCTGGGACCGTCCCTTGCTAAGGACTAGTTGCAGTATGATTGTCCCTTGCTAAGGACTAAATACAATACTGAACTTTTAATCACGACTTGCCATAGATTTTCAAAACATATTCAATATACTCACAACAATAATCCATTCAAGATGCTCACAAAAATAGTCCATTCATAATTCTCAAAAATATAAAAATATATTCATGCAGATAAGTTTAAATAAATTCAGGTTGTCCCACAAGTTTTTCGTAAAACGAATAGCCAATGTGCACATCAAGCATTTATAAAATATCGATTTACATATAGAATATCAACATATTTCTTTGATATAAATAGTTTAATAATCAACGCTACTTTGGGAAAACCCCCAAAATTAGTAAACACCACTTACCTCTTAGTTGCTAAAATAAAATAAATCAACCTCCCTTGAATCGCAACAATTCAATAGAATTAGAACCTAAAATACTTGTGCACAGCCGTAGAGAAGAAAGGAAATAGCTCAAACGTGTGTTGCGGCTAAAAACAAAAAGGAACTTTCTTATGTATTTACATGTGTAACTTAAAAGGTAAGAGGCTAGGATTATCAAGAGCCATGTATTTACTTATGCCACCTCACTTGGACTTCATATTCCAATTGTATTTATCTTATTTTTAATATCTTAGGCCCAAATCAATTTAATCTATTTAATTGTAGGTCTCCTTTATAATTTACGTATAATAATTTAATTGGTATCAAAATTATGGGGTGTTACAAAGAACTTTTTTATTATTGAAGGGTAAGGTGATCTTTTTTGTTTTTGGTGGATTATATATTTGACAAACACATGAAAAATTTTGAATTCCTGCTGATTCTGATTGAATGAATGGCTACTGACTACGTTATTCATCTGAAATTGATCTAGAGTAAGATAAGCACCCTACATGATGTATGAAAGATGAGAGACAAAGAAGAGTTAAATGTAATTATAGTTCGACCATACACGTTGAGAGAATAAATATAAAAGAAAAAAAAAAGGAAACTTCAATGACATTAATGCTTTCTCTGTATGATGCTATTAGCAGTACATTAATGATATTGTCAAGATCATCAAGTGAATTTATCAATTTGATTTTTCTGTATTCTTTTTTCAGCTATACTTGCCTGGAATCAGTCTACAGGATTTGTATATGCTTACTATGTGCTTCGTATAATATCTTTTATTCTAAGTCAAGGGAGTATTTTCTGCATTGCTATTTCTTATTCGGTAAGAGTTATTCCTCAGTGATTGATAATCATGAATAGGGAATATTGGGGGTCTCATTTTTCCATCTTTTGCAGGCGGATGTTGTTGAAGAGAATAAGAGGGCAGCAGCTTTTAGTTGGATAACAGGCCTTTGTGCTGCTTCGCATGTCTTGGGAAATCTTCTGGCACTTTTTCTCCCAGAAAAGTACATTTTTCCTGTATGTTGCTGCTTTAAATTCGGCATTAGCCACACGGCCTTAATTCTGTCAAATTTTCCTCTTGTCAATTCATTTTACCATTTCAGCCTTTTGTTTCAGGTTTCAATAGCTCTCTTGATCTTTTGTCCAGTTTATATGCAACTCTTTCTGGTTGAGACGGTTAAGCTGGCTCCAAAGAGGGACCAAGATTCAGCTTGCTTGACTACGCCAATTAAAATTATCCAGAAACGATACAATGCAATGAAAGATGCTGCTACAATAGTTATGAGCAGGTAATTTTGTCTATAATCGAGACAGCTTAAAATATTCTCATCTTGCATTACGTAAATACCATATCTAAAATCTCTTAGGCAGTCTTTGCAACCAAACCTTTTTAGCAGCAAAACATTATAAATTTTCTTTGTCTGGCTAAAAGTGCTTCGTTTTTCTTTTACAGTCCAACATTAAGAGGCATATCTCTGGTTGCTTTCTTCTTTGAGTTGGGAAAGTCTGGCATCAACTATGTCTTAATGGTATGTTTCCTATTAGTTTGTCATTTTAACAAGCAAATGGATGGTTGCATGCTGCAATTTCCTCTTGGTACCATCATACAACATCAGATATTTCAAAACTATATATAATTTTTTTTTTTTTTTTTGACAAACGACATATTCATTCAGCCATTCCAGAGTAGTTTCAGTCAGAATCTTAAAAGCAATTATTTTGAAAAAAAACTTGTATGCAACAGAAAGCTTTTGTGAGGCTTATTGTTGCCACCAATCTAAATTTGGCCAAAACCCGATTGTCATTATAAATCAGTAATTGACACCTTGTATGATTTGGGGTGGAAAAATCAAAGAAAAGGTAGAAAGGGAGAAGGCCCTGTAAATGTAACTTGTAGGAGTAGGATTTGTTTGCAATGTGCTGACTCCAAAAATAGATAAAAATAATTTTGATTATAATATAAAGCTAAAGATGTCCAGTTTTAATGGAAATATTTCATAGAACTTATAGAAATAGAATGTGGAAGGACTAGGAGAAAGAGAAATTGGTAGAGACTTAAGACACGAAGCAGGAGACACTAGGGAGTTTGAATCAGAGGAGTCATGACTTGGTTGCTTAACAGTTGTCACAAGCATATGTCCTGAACCCACCAGAGTAATTTGAGAACTTTTGCGCTGAAACCCGTGCAGAAAAAGAAAAGGTTTTATGCTTCAGCCTTGCAAGGGACTACAAAGCCAATGGCTTTCTTATTAATCAATAGTTTAGGATAAGATAGTGCTAGATTTATCTGCTCATAAGATAATTGCAATTTAACCAATCCATGACGTTGAGTAATGATAGTTCATGAAACAATGTTTTCTTTTTGATTTGATGACTCGATGGTTATGCTACTATACCTGTGCAGTACTATCTGAAGGCAGCTTTTGGTTTTGACAAAAATGAGTTCTCAGAAATTCTGATACTTGTGGGATTCGGTTCAATTATTTCACAGGTGAAGTGTATTATAGAGCAAAAGTTTCCTTTTATTTACTTAAGAGATTGATATTCCCTTATACTGAAGATGTGAATTATTCTTTAGCCATCAGTCAAGGTAGCATATCAATATCTGCTAGTATGTTATTTTGTTATCTGCTTGGCATATGCAAGAGTTTTTCTCTAAATCCTCTGCTTGGTTGCTTTGAAGTTACCAAAATAAGAATTTTTCCAGTTGGGGTTTTAATGGTTGTTAATTTGCCTTCTGAATAGAAAACAATGCTAAGGCATCGTGTTTATAAAGATGAAACAATTCTTAGGGTTGTATTCTGTTTTATTGTTTTCCCTCTTAATGAGCACAATATTTTTCATATTTGAAAATTTTTATAATTAAGAAGTTTATTTAATGAGTTCTGGAATTGAGAGTACTGTGCCTCTTAATACTCGATTCCTAATAGCTTATAATCCTTTCAAAGTCTTTGAAGATAAGAGCACTGTCATACTACTGGCATACATGAATTCTCTTTTGTCCAAAATATTCCGTATGATGTTCATGTTAAGCATGTTGTTTTCCTTTATGAAAAATTTAAAATCCTCAAGAAATGCTCTTCCTATAATATGTTCGGTTTGTGGTTTGCTTCCAGATGTTGGTGCTTCCACTAATAACTCCATTGGTTGGAGAGAAGGTGATATTGTGCATAGGAATACTTGCATCAATAGCTTATGGAAGTCGCTTATAATTTTTACTTTTAATAGCCCCAGCACAAATTACAAAAGAAAAGAAAAACTAATGGTTCTTTTTGCTGTGCAGGCATTATTCAATGGCCTTGCATGGGTGCCATGGGTATGTACACACTGATGAATATTTTATTTAACTCTATTCTAAAGGAAAAATTTCTGACACAGAAACACTTGAGCAGAATCTTTTCTTTATTTGATTTTTCTTTAGGTTATTTTGAACTTTATAGTTTCTATTCCTCCTTTTGGAGTTATAAAATCAATCATGTGTTAATCAAGAGTTTGTGAAAGTAAAAACTAAAATTTTCCCAGTTCTTTTTATTATTTTCAACTTTGGATACATTTCTCAGTTAGTAACAATGTAACATTGCCACAATGCAAGTACCATTTATGGGTGCCACGTTTAAAGTAGTAGTTGTCCTTGTAAGACCTGCTAAGTATTGGAATCATCAATTCTTTCATAAAATAGTATTCAATGTGGTTATTTAGTTCACCTTTTAATTCTCATGGTCTTTCAATTTTTCCTGTCAAATTTACATGCAGACTTATGCCATTATTTCAAGAGCATCGAGCTCAAACGATCAGGTTTGGAAAATACCTATGATCCCATTACTTACAGTTCTGCATTCCATAGTTCTTGATATTCTTTCTGGAAAATTATGATTTCCACCAAAATAAAAAAAAAATCTTCTACTCTTTCTGCCAATATAAAGAAAGACCTATTTTCTGTATTCTTGGTATTGTCATACGTAGGGTGAGGCTGCTTAATTAGATAACATTGTTTGAGGAAAGCTAATGCTATCATCTCATATGTCACACTACTCACCTAGACCTGGATGTTTTCTACTTCTTTAGATTGAACTTTGAACTCAGTTGGGAAAAATCAGGTAGATTCATCAACATGTGTTTAGTACGAATCAGATCAGCATGACGTAGTAGTGAGTTTTGAGTTTAAAGTGGCGGCTCTCTTGGCAAATTGGTCCAATTATTTTTCCCTTTCGATTTTTTATCTATGGTTGTCGAATGAAATTGTTTCATTCACTTAACTGATAGAGAATTTCAGGAGTACGCTAAACAAAAAAAGAAATAAAAGTAGATACACGGGGTTCTCCCGTATCAAAATAACTTGTTCTGTGTTGAGTTACTTCTTGAGCTAAATAAATTACAAAGCACTTGAACCGTGGTCACTCCATTGACATGCATGCTCAATTGTTTGTGTAGGGAAAAGCACAAGGATTTGTGGTTGGTGTGGAATCATTATCAAGTTTGCTATCACCACTTGTAATGAGTCCATTGACTTGTGAGTAAACTAACTCATCTTTTGTTTAGTTGAGTATTAGAATCAATTCATGTCTTACTAACAAGTTAGATTGTTCTTTTAGCATGGTTCTTATCTAGCAGTGCCCCTTTCAACTGCAAAGGTTTCAGTATTATATGTGCATCTGTATGCATGGTAAGCACATACCCCCCTTCTCTCTCTCTCTCCCTCTCTCTCCCTCTCTCTCTCTCTTAACTAACTTTGAATCCTAATCTCCTCAGATGATTTCCTTATGTTTTGCTTGCCTACTTGAACCTGGGGCACCTTCAAGCAATAATTCAGAGGATGACATTGAATCACCATTGCTAAGTGAAAGTTGATTGTTTATCCCGATTAACGCAAACAAGCTTCCAATGAGTTTATCCCTTAGAAAGTTCCTTTAAACTTTATGCACCCCTGAGCTGCAAAAGATGACATTGAAGCTTCATCTTGACATTGAATCACCATTGCTAAGTGAGAGTTGATTGTTTGTCCTGAGCTAATATAAATATTTGGGGTCCCATGCATAGAGCAATGTTGTAATTGTATTAGAGCAAATAAGCTTCCAATGTGTTTATCCCTTAGAAAGTTCCTTTAAATTTTATGCACCCCTGAGCTGGAGAAGATGACATTGAAGCTTCACCTCCAAGTGATATAACTCATTGTTGTATTTCCCAAGTGTTTTGTAATAGCTTTTACAGGTGGTGATGTCATATTTGGCATCCCTAAAAAATAAAAACACATTCATAGATACAAATATATAAAAATTAAATCATAGATTTTAAAAAGTTTCAATTAAAAATTAAAAATTAAAATTTTATGCAAATTTGTCCATTCAGAGACTATCATGTAAATATCAAGTGGAATGTTAGTACAAACTAATTCACAAAATAATAGCACTTCTATTAAATTGTATTTTGTCTATTAGAATTTTTATGTTGTTTTAAAGTATTTTTAGTGTGAAAATACAATATGCAATTCACATGAAATTATCAAGGATTTTGATGTCAAGTAAGTTTTAATTACAGTTTATGTGAATTTGTTACTTTTTTTAATTAGCGGTAACTCATTAGAGACAGATTTGAAAAGATTTAGAAAATTCATAGTTTAAATTAAAACTTATTTGATTCAAAACTACCTCCAAATTATAAGCGAAAAATATATAGTTTAGAGTATAAATCGTTACAAGAAAAATGTTTGTATGATCTTAAATACTCCCAAGATCAAGACTTATCACTTATGTATGAAAATTTTTTGCAAGAATCTTGTAGTTTTATTTCCAATTGATACCTTTCAAGTGTTTTCAACTAATACACATTGTTTTGAAATTTAGATCGGACTAAGAGGTCTGACCGAGTTACCGGGAACTAGATCTTGGGCCGGTTTTATATGTCACGGTTCAATAATTTCAGTATTTTGGTAAAATTTAATATTATATGTCATGATTCAATAATTTCAATATTTTGGTAAAATTTAATTTTACATGTCACGGTTCAATAAAATTAAATTACTAGGCCAAACGGAACTTGTTAGTTAGGAATGAAACATTATTTGTTATAAAGATAAATTTAAGTACCAAATATATTAAAAAAATTAAATAATAAATCACAGTTTGGCCTCCATTGAACTTCGGTCCGACCTCAAAGGCCTTGAATCTCACTCCTCTTCAGTTCTTTGAACGGTCTGAGTTTCAAAACTATGACTAAGACATCTAAAGTTTAAATCTTCTTCCTCCTAATTATCAAAATTATCAACAACCAAAAAAAAAAAAAAAAAAAAATAATAGGTAGAAATTTGAGTTATATGGTCTATTTGGATACCACTTATTTTGCTAAAAACTGAAAACACTGTAACAAAACTAATTTTTAAATGTGTGAATAGTACTGTGAGACTCAATTTTAAATTTTTTTTTTTTTTAATAAAGTACTTGTGAGTCTTGTGAATAATGCATGAAATTCACTAGAAAAGCATAATCACACATGAAACGCTCTTCTAAAAAAAAAAAGCCAAAACACAGACGCTGCTTGAATCAATGAGTACATAGTATTCGTTTGAATCCGCGTTTGCGTTTTTTTTTTTTTTTTTTTTCCTCAGGCGCATGTTTTGACTTTTCAATAGTAAACAGTGCACACGTGCACTGTTCACGAGTCCCATAAACTTTACTTTTCAACAACTTTTTCATTAAAATGGGTCCCACAACACTATTCACGCATTTAAAAATTATTTTGCCACAGTGTTTTTAATTTTCAGTTTTCAGTTTCAGCAAAATAAGTGCTATCCAAACGGACCTATAATGTCATGAAATGGCTATGGTTTTCAAATTTAACATTCAAATATCATGCTTAGCATGCTCAAATCTCAATTAAGTTAAAATTAGTTTGATTCTTATTCACGTTTAGTATATTTCCAAAATTAGAAAATCAAAAACCAAAAATAAAAAGTTGTATGAACCCGTAATTGAATCGACCCAAACACCAACCCGCCCGTAACCCGTTTGCCCTTTCAGTCTTTCACGGACACAGTTCTAATTTCTAAGCGCCCAAAAATTATCAGAAACACAACACAAACAGATGAGATAAACTGATAGCAGATTGGCATAGTTGAGACTTGAGACTTTGAGAGAGCTTATAGTTTGCCATGAAACCTTAAAAAAGCAGCCATGGAACAAGTTCTCTCTTCCTCAACCATAATCTCTACGACACAAATATTTCCACTCAAACCTCACAAAACCCACCTCCAAACTCCAACCATAAACCTCAAATTCTCCATTTCTGCAAAGAAAAACAACCACCTTAATCTTTCTTCTTTTTCTTCTTCTTGTCTATGTTTCTCTAATAAAACAAGTGCCACTTCAACGACAACACCACCAGCATTAACTTCCACTCCCAGTAGTGACAACCACAATTGGATGGTGCTCATGGAGGCTCCTCCACAAGGGGTCAATTCCAAACCACGGGTTATTGAATACTACGTTAAGACATTGGAAAGAGTTTTAGGGAGGTGGGTATGTTTCAAAATATTCTTTTTTTGTCATGTTCCAAATGTTTCTTAGCTTTTGGTCTGAAATCCTGCTTTGGTTGTGATTTTTTGAATAACAGTGAGAAGGATGCTCAGATGTGTATATATGATGCTTCTTGGGATACCCACTTCGGCTTTTGCTGTGACATTGATGAAGAAACCTCCCGTGAACTTGCCGGTAAGTTTCTATAGCAGAAAAAGTCTGAGTCATCTGATGTGCTTCAATTCTGTACCATGCTGTTGCTTTCATGTTTGTGGAGAAACTAATGGCTTGTTTGGAAGTTTAGAGAGGGAGGAGAGTAGAGGGGAGGAGAGTAGTGGAGAGGAGAGTAGAGGAGAATGAATCCCCTCCACCTTGTTTGGATGTTTTTAAAATTAGTAAGGGGGAAGAGAATAATTAACCCTTCCTCTTGTGTAATTTTGTTAATATAATAAGGGTAAATTAGGTAATTTACTTGGTCAATAGTTTATATAATCTACTCCCCCTCCAAATCTCTCCAATTTGGGGGAATTAATGGCATGTTTGGATGTTTAAAAAAGGAGGGGGAGTAGAGTAGAGGGAGGGAGAGTAATGCAATTACCTTGTTTGGAAGTTTTTTAAAGAATGAGGGGGAGGGGTTTGGACTCCCTCTAACCCCCCAATTTTAATTCCCCCAAATTGGAGAGATTTGGAGGGGGAGTAGAGTATATAAACTATTGACCAAGTAAATTACCTAATTTACCCTTATTATATTAACAAAATTACACAAGGGGAAGGGCTAATTACTTCATTCCCCCTTACTAATTTTAAAAACATCCAAATAAGGTGGAGGTGAATCATTCTCCTCTACTCTCCTCCCCACTACTCCCCTTCCCTCTACTCCCCTCTACTCTCCTCCCTCTCTAAACTTCCAAACAAGCCATAAAAATGGGAGACTAGAGGGAGTTGAAACCCCTCCAAACTCCTCCAAACCCCTCCCCCTCCTTCCTTAAAAAACTTCCAAACAATGTAATTAGATTACTCTCCCTCCCTCTATTCTACTCCCCCTCATTTTTTAAACATCCAAACAAGCCATAAAATTGTGAGAGGCACTTTCATAGTTTCATTAATATTGATGTGTAATGAATATGTTTTAGGATTACCTGGCGTTTTATCAGTTAGGCCTGACCCAGATTATAGTTCTGTGAAAAAGGATTATAGTTTTTCAAGTATTCAATCCAGTTATCTGTCAAGCTCACAAATTGGAAGTAATCTGTTGTTTCCCGTGGGGAGTACCAAACACTGGCTTGTTCGAATGGACAAACCGGGGATTGGAGTTGTTACAAAGGCTCAAATGGTTGATTATTATGCGCAAATACTGACCAAGGTTTTGGGGAAGTAAGTAAATAAGATTTGATCTTGTTATTATGCTTCTGTTCCATTTTATTGTAACGTCTCTAACAGTGCATCAATGCAATATTCTTCCTTTGATTGCTTTGTTTCTCTTCACCCTGAAAGTGGAATAATACTTTTTGTAGTGAGAAAGACGCACAAATGTGTATTTATCATGTTTCTTGGCAGTCCAACTTTGGGTTCTGTTGTGAACTTGATGATGAATGTGCACGGGAACTAGCTGGTTAGTATTTGCATTTGGTTTCTCTTTGCCACGGTTGTGATATGTATTTTGCAGCTTGAAGACAAATGCTTCCATATGGTGTAGGTGTACCAGGTGTATTATCTGTTCAGCTAGATAAGAATTTTGAGTCAGAGAATAAGAATTATGGAGGTTTGTACGTTTTTCAGATAATATCTTTGTGTGTTTTTTTAATGTTTGATCAGATATAACATGCTCCACATCTTTTCTACCTTGCAACTTTGCTTCTCTTCAAGCATTGTATTCAGTGATATCTTGATCTCAGAGATATATTGCAAATTATTAACTTTGACTGTTTCTTTCTTTTCTTTTCTTCTTTTAATAATTTCTATTTGAAAGGCCTCTGTGTCAAGAAAGTATATAGCAGCAGCACCATGTAACTTATGCTAGTATATTTGTGTCAGTGTCATAACAAATACATGTTTTAGGGATTCTAATCCTTAATCAACCAAAATGTTTATGTGATTTCACTGTATGAGATGATCTCTCAAGTAATTTAGTTATGTAAATAAAGCAATTAACTTTAGATGTTTTATTAATTTGAGCTGGATTTTAGTGGAGGGGTAAATTCTATGTCATTGTAGATAGCCAGTCTTTGAAGCAGCTAAAGGAAAGTTGTATAGTCCAGTAGCAGCCATGTGTCTTTTCCTTGAAAGTGGAAGACTTTGTATTGAGTAGAAAAATAGGCTTTATAGTGGCTGCAATTCTTTGTGGCAGAGATGAGTCTTTTCCTTGGTTAGAATCATGCATTGGGCTTGGGAACACTTTGTAGTGTATAGCAGTTGTGATTCTAGAGTTTGTGGCAGAGCATGCCTTTGCAACAGAAAGCACACAACGTCAATTAATGACTTATAAAAGTGGACAGAGTTTCATACTGACTGCGAAGGTTGCTAAGTGAGCTTTAGCACAAGGGAAAGCTCAAGGAAGTAATTCCTGATCATATTTTATTGTCAAGCTCAATGAGAATGTTGCTGATGGAATTGGTCATCCAAAGGGAAGTATTATGTCACTTATACTGAGACATGTAGTAGTTAGTAGAATTGTACAATATATGAAGTATTAACTATAGCCATGAGAAGTATACCCATGAAACTTTAACCATATGGCTTGCAGAAGGTTTACAAAATGAGCAGATTAGGAAGGTATCTGATGCTGGGGTAAGAAAGAGGTAAGTATAGCCAATCTCGTCACAAAAACTGTCATGCAAAGTTGCTAGAAGTCTTGAGCAAGGAGGAAAGAATCAGATGCATTGAGAAAGAGAGATTCCCAATGTATCTATGTGAGGGGTGAGATTGAGAAAGGTAGGGTCCAACTTATTATATTCTTAAATGCAATTCATCCAACTGGTTGGAGTTTAGGTGCAGGTGATAACTTTAAATGGGTTAGAAGATTCAAATGCTACTGAGGAAAGTAAATTGCTTACTCCTTGTTCTTGGAAAATTATTTTGGAAAGCCATGGGAAAAGAAATTATATTCCATAGACCCCAAAAAATGATGTTTAACGTTATAGTGACATATTTGGTGGTGCATTTCTCTAATACTCGCTATTAACTTTGATAACAACTAGTTTATGTCAGAAAATGGCTTCAGGTCTGGTTCTTGTGTATTGATTAAGGCTCATCTTTAAATTGAAGTTCATGTATAAAAGGTGGTTTTGGCATATATTTTACAACATGCATGAAGTTTTAAGAAAAAGGGGGTAAGGCTGCCTACCTACCATGACCTCTCCTAGACTACGCAACAGTGGGGCTTTGTGCAGCCTCTCCTAGACTCTGCAAAAGTGGGAGCTTTGTGCACTGGGTACGACCATGAAGTTTTAAGAAACTCTGCTGCTGGTTACTCAAGCAAATGAGGAGGAGGTATGCAATGCTGGAATTGGTGAAGATATTACAATAACATAATAAAATTGTTGTATCTGGTGCACAAAACTCCTACTTTTGTGGGGTCTAGGATAGGTGATTGGTAGGCAACCTTAGTGCCTTACACCCAATTTTATTTTGGAATGCCTGATTCCTAGACTCAAATCTGCAACTTGTCACTTTGGATGGAAGGCACTTGCTATCGCACTAAGGCCCAACCTCTTTGTTAAATTACCGATTCTCCTAAAAGCTTAAGCTATTAGGAAATTGTGAATTTAATCACTTAGCCATAATTCTAACACTCTCTTTAAATAGCATAATAATTAAAAATAGTTTTTTTTTAAATTCTTAATCCAATTGCTCTGAAACATGCCTTAGCCAAGATGGGTTACTGGCTAGTCCAACTTGGTTAATGATGATCAGATGATGTAAGTGAGACTGTTAAGATGATTTGGTTGTGTGAGACAGAAATCTTCAATGGTTAATGCGAGGCATATTTGGTGCTAGTTAAGGTCTGTATAAGGGAGTGACTGGCATCAGCCACCCCAACAAAAGCAAAAATATATAATTTATTGAAAGCCTGTATTTTGTGCTTTGTGATAATATACTGATCTTTATCGGTGGACAATGCTTGAGGGTAGGTATTTAGGTGATATTACACTCTAAGCAGTCCCATTTAATATAATATTTTTCATTACATGATTAAGAAATTTTATAGTATAACCTGTCAAACATCATTTTTACAAATTTTGAAGATTTTGGAATTTCTAAAAAAAACCTCATATATTGTGATGGACTCTGGTTCTATCAAGTGCTATAAGAACAGTAGGCAAAACAATCTACTTTGAGGCTGGCCAGCCTCCTAAATTAAGAGGGATGGGGGTGGGGAGACATTTGAGTCAGAATTATTCTGAGATTCCTTTATTGAATACAAAACCTACATAAATAGCCAACACCTCTCCTACCTCATTGAAAAGACTAATAGGAATGATAACCAATCTATTTTCTACTTTATCTCCCAAGTCCAGGGAACTACTCTTCATTATTATTTGATAATACCACAGAAAAATTTGGTAAAATAAATTTAATCTATCTAATCTATTTCGGTACCAAACATGCAAAAATTGCAACCAACCTTGTGACATTGGTTGCTGCCTGGCTCATATCACAGTGTTTTCACCTGTTCTAATACATTCACCAGTGAGGTGAACATACCAAGCACATTAGGTTATATTTTTTGTTAAGGACCTAGTCCTATAGAAACCATTAACTTTTTCAGTTTAGGATTTTAATGACATGTTATCACCTAGTGTAAACAGCTGGTTAGAGGATTGGTCGAGTATTTGATAGAACTTGACTGCTTGCAGAATAGACATTATCCGTTAACTATTAGAGTAAATTCTGAAACCTTCCTCAATAGAGCAACTGATTGATGCCATGTTTACCAAGTGCTAGAGTACTTGTTTATTTATGTTTTCATCATGCTTCTGTTAGTTAGCTTAAGCATGTTTTATTATTATGGAGAGAAAATCTTCTAATGTGAAGTGGAATATGTCATTACTCTACAAGTTTTTTTTTTTATAAGTCTTACTCTTCAATTTTTTTTTTTTTTTTTTTTTTGGATAAGGCTTACTCTTAAATGTTTTCTCAGTGGAAAATATGCAAATGATGGTTTAATAACTGGATTACTATTGTTGTTATATGGGGTTAGAATAAACTATTGAAATTATTAATCTTGATTTGTTCTTAATAAGAGGCCAATTCCCAATGAATCATTTCAATGTCATTCAGATTATATCTTTAGTTTACCATTGCAACAATTCTTTCCATTGTAGAGTAAACAAGCTGTATTTTCAGGTAATAATCTACAGAGTTCCACAGATCTGCCAGATCCTTCAGAAGCAAGTCAAACAACCCCTATAAAAACAAAGAAACTATTCGTTACAGGTATGTTGCAAGATTCTTATTTTCGAAGACCACTTTTATGAAATAATTCTTTGCTTGTAAATTTCATATTTTCGAAGACCACTTTTATGAAATAATTCAAGATTCTTATTTATGAAATGTGCATGCTTGTTTTACTATAATGGTTGTCTAATTATGCTTTTTTGAGTTTTACCTGATTAACATTTGGTTCTATTTAGTCTTTGGAGATTCCCTGGACCATGCCATGGTTTCCTCTTATGAGATCATAAAGTATTCCTTGTAGTTTCCATTCTGAAATCCAAAAGTTCTCCAGTCCAGCAACTTTATTTCTCCCTCTTTTTTTATTCACAAATGACAGTGATTTGCAATCTTGATTTAAAAACAGGGCTGTCATTTTACACATCTGAGAAAACCTTACGTGCTGCATTTGAAGGCTTTGGTGAGCTTGTTGAAGGTATGTTTGCATTTCCATGCTCATAAATGACATGTTTCATTAGTAAGGGTATACCAGTGCTGATGCACTGCTTCCTCAACAGTTAAAATTATAATGGACAAAATTTCCAAGAGGTCCAAAGGTTATGCATTTATAGAGTACACTACAGAGGAGGCTGCTAGTGCAGCACTCAATGAGATGAATGGCAAGGTAAGTTTTCTTCCATTAAGAATCTTCCTGGTATTTTTCTTGTGCTTAATGTTCAAGCGCAGGTTTGTTTTCCTTAAGCTTTGGTTCATAATTGTAGATAAAACAAATATAACACTCGGAGTAAGAGAAAGGATAATCTCTTTATTTTGTTCCTGGTTCTTGCAGATTATTAATGGCTGGATGATAGTTGTTGATGTTGCCAAGACTAATCCACCGAGATACAGCAGGGGTCGCCCCAGATAGGAATTTTGACAAGAGAACGATTACTGATCCACTGTCTTCAAGGTCAAGCAAGATATTCAGGCTACTGCTCTCAAGGTGTTGGACTATTCTCATACTGCCACCTAAATTTTGTTCGATGAGTACCTGCAAGAGGCAAGAGCCTTTATCAGCTCCAGATCTTCAAGTGAAGCACTAGTCGTTCACATTGAGTATTTTAGTCATTAATATATTATGGAGACTCTCTCATATGTATATATATATATATAGGCAGAAACTTGTAGCCTGAAATTCTATTATGTTGCATGCTCCTAGAAGGGGGAAATGAAATGCTCTTTACTCGAAGACAAGCAATACACTAGTCTTGAATTTTACTAAAAGCATTGAAGTAAATATTTTTTTAATCCTGCGAAATTGAAGTTTGGAGAGATGACATTCCACCCCAAAATTGAAGGGAAAAAATATTTTGAAACATACATAATTAAAAATAAGGGTAATTTTACTCAATTTCCTTGAGTTTGGGGAGATGACACTCTACCCCAAATTTGAAGGGAAAAAACACTTCCTTTTTTACATCCGTTTGATCAATTTTTGTTAAATTAATATTAAAATTGTTATATACTAACTCACCCTTTGCTCAAGGCTATGTTTCCAAAATTATCCTCCATTTAAAAATTAAAATTCTTTGTTTTAGAATTTAAACTAATTGCTAACCCGTGTGATGCACGGGAAAGCACAAAGAATATCTACAAAATCTATATAACATTATAGTTATATTTGTTAGGTTCAAACACACTCTTCTTGAATTATCAAATTATTAAAAAAAATTAACTCTCTTCTTCACTTTTTACTCAAACTTGTTTTCATAGCTCATATTTAAACAATCGTAGCAGAAAATTTTCTATTAATAGTAAAATTTGTGTAAAGACAAATTACAGTTTCATGTAAAGTGTAGTATTAGATTAGATATTGATTTGAAATCACGTGAATAAACTGCTAGTTTTCCATCATTCTTTGGGAAATAATCTCCCCCCTCCTTCCAATAGGATTTCAGAAAGAGCAATTAAGAATTTTGATTGAATGATTAAATTTATTAGTTTCTAACAATTTATGATTTTTAGATAAGTGGTAATTTATTTATAGTATCAAGGCAAATGGAATTAAGTATGAAATATCTTAAAATTTAAAGTCATGAAATATCTTAAAATTTAAAGTCACATCATTGCCTAAAGGAAAAATGTTATACAGGTCTTGTGTAATGAACTTATTTACTTCTTTGGATTACCAAAGCATGGTTGAAAAGAAATAATATTCATGATGGCTTATACGGTCTCAAAAGATAAATAAATTCATGATGGCTTATAACTGCCTAAAAAGTATATCTTGGTACATAGTCTCAAGAGATGAGATTAAAAGGCTTAATTATGTTATAAATTTCAATACCAGAAGACTTGAAAAAATAACCTGAAAAAATTAGCAAGGAGGAGAATCTTTCCAAACTTAGAATTTAAAAGTTTAGGGAACTGGAGGTAGAAAGCTCTAGTATGGATTTAGGAACTAATTTATGTGGGAAAATAGATCGTGCCATATGAACACTATTTAGGAATTCTATCAAACTCTTGTGAGAAGCCAATAACAAATCCGGAAAAGACTTCCAGTTTGAATTCTTTCAAACTCAAGTTTATTTTCCTCCATCTAAAACAACCTTTCTAACAAAGAATGCTTAAAATCACTAAAATGAGACAACATACACTATATATTGATTACAATCTTAGGCATTAAACTAATCAGTGCTTTCAATAAAAAAAACTTAGCAGTCTCAATTTTCAAAAGAGAAAAAAATACTTATCCCAGTGAAGACAAACAAATACTAATCACCCTAATGTCAGTTAATTATTGTTGGGTTTTATTTGTTGTTATATTTCAAACTTAACCCCACACCCTCAACTTAACCAAACCCATGAAATTTATTCTACAATTTGACATCCAATTCTCTTTTAATAGCATCCAATGATTCATTGTATATTAATAATTGATGAAAATTTTAAATAATAATAATTTATATCAATACCTGTAAGCTCCTTCAACAAAATCACCAAGCAAGTCCAATTGCTTCCACTAACAGTACTGAATAGAGCCTATAAAACTGTATAGAAACACATAAAAGAACTGAGCAGAATTTATAAGCCAACAAATAACAAAAAAAAAAAAAAAAAAAAAAAACCAAAAATAGCTCTATCTCTACCTTTCAACAACAACCATCATAAAAGGATTGAAGAAAAAAGAATTAAAAGTAAACTACAATAGTAGGTAGTCAGTTGAATGAATTAAACCCTTAAAAAAGTGTGTATGCAACATGTATTCCTCCTCCTCCTCATTCATAAATGGATTTCCGACCCAGCCAGCAGGAAGAATTATTTCTAATAATACTGAATAGACAATCACTTTTAACTGAATACATCAACACCACTCACAATTTTACATGAAATTTATATCAATACCTGTAAACTCCTTTAGCAAAACTTGAGATTTATCAAAATTCATCATCTACCACTACAAATTGATGCAAGAAGGTCACTCCTAAAAATAAATGATTTCTAAACATCATAACATAATGAAAATGATAAATGTAATGAAAACAATAGTGTGAACTGTGAATCAAATTTTAAAGTAAATTTACTTATGGTTTATCATATTTGTGGTTTTCTTACTAAGTCTTAGTGATACTCATTGATAAGCTTCAAACAGGGCCAAAAAAAAATTAAAAATTAAAAAAAAAAAATCCTTTTACAAACCTTTTCTTTTAAAGATATATAGATAATAGGTCATACAATATCAATTGATTTGTGGTAAATTATGATGAAATAAGCTTCAAGGCCCCAATATTTATAATTCACTTAAGTTAGAAAGTAAATTCCCAAAGTCATAATCTATTTATTCTAAAGATAACCACACAAAAATACATGTAACACATGTGGGCCTTTTTTGCTATGTTGGGCTGGGCTGCCCCTTTGTGAATGTAGGCCCAAGTGTTCTGGGTTGCAGGAGTTGAGACCGGGCCAACTGGAACTCAACTTGGCCGGTTTGTGCGCGAACTTATGCCTCGTCTGCCAAGAGAGTGCTTACCACAGATTGAGCAGTTCCAGAAAAAAAAGCTTACGGCAGGCAGAGCTGTTTCAAAGAAAAAAGCTTGCGGCAGGCAGATACAATTGATAAAACAAAATCACGTATTCTGGAATGACCAGATAGTTCTTTTAACAAGAAATGACCGAACTACAATAACATTAACAATCTTTGACAAATAAATGGTAAGGGCAAATGGTAATAAAGATTTAATCGATAGCTTATGTGAATAAATTCAGTTCTGTCCGCAAGAGTAAGGCCAAAGAGGAAGAACGCCTCTTCTCAACGCGATTAACCTCCGAGGAAAGAAAACGGTATTCCTGCCGCGAAAGTTAATGGGTTTGAGGGAGGCGGACCCGAATGGACAATTCTCAAAAATAATTATAGAAGAAAGCAGGGATTCGAGATGGAGAGAAAGGAAAAGGCCTATCGGTGCATGCCATTATCACTTGCTCTTTTTTTCTCTCTTTCTTTCTTCCTTTCTTAGTCTTTTCTTAGTGATTTCCGCAATGGTTGTTTTTAGTGTTTATGCTCCTCTGTTCTTCTAAGTAAGTTACAGAGTATTTTCTTTAAGTTGTGTTGTATTGCTCTTGTGCCTCTTATTTTTTGCACACGGCAGAGGCGTCCTTTTATAGTGCCTGCCGTGACCGATTTTACTATTCTACCCCCTAACCGTTTTGTTTGGCTTGGGCGTACTTACCGACATTACTGTTCGTTTGCGAGTTCCCCTGTTATAGACACAGACAACTTTGGCCCGTTAGCCTGCCGCGGTGCCTCTTCTTGCCGCGGTGATGTTTCTCTCTCTCTCTATCCCTCATGGCATGCACCTATTGGTTCCAACCCAGTCTGCCTCTTTTGGGTGGTATGTCACCCTAGTAGGACAGAGTTTGAGCAGGAACTCAAACAGGCCTTCCCCTTTCCCCACCTCCAAACCATGCCCTCTTACCTCTGACCCATGACCTCACCCCGTCCTGTATTGGCTGGGTACAGGCTGGTGGTGCTTGGGCCTTGCGCGTGGTTTATGTCTGAAGTTTGCCTATTATTCATGCATTTACGCGTACTGGACATTTTGCTTGCATTGCCAGTCGTCCGTTCTTGGCTTTTCCCCAAGCTGTTACTCTGATTTCCCACCCCATAGGGTCTGGACTTTACCGAGTACTGGGCTTGTGTTCTCTTCAGCCCATTTCTTTAATTGCCTTAGCTTCCCACCGTGTTACTCGGCCTTTCCTGCCGTAGTGATTTTGTTCCTGCTGGGCCTCTTTTCAGGCCTGCCGTTCCTTCTTTCCCCCAGTGGCTTAATATGGCCACTGGTGTTCTTGCTCGTGGGCTCCAATATCCCTCTCTTTTCACTTGGGCTTATCCGGCCCATTTACTTCCTTTGGACTTCCTCGGTCCATTTACTAACTTTGCATCCATGGGCATTTACCAACTCAATTGGGCTTCCTCCGCCCAATTTCCTCATTCTTATCCTTGGGGTTCATAGGCTTGCCATTATCCCCTACTTTCTTTGTTTTTCATTACTTCGGGCCTTCCGCGGCCCATTCTCACTTTTTCATACCACATACTGCCCATGGGTGATGTTTTCTCTCTTTCCGGGCCTTTCAGGCCCACTTACTCCTTCAAGACCCGTTTGTTTATATTAAGGGCCTATGATCCATCATTCCTACTGCTTGAACCTAATGGTCTTTTTCTTAGCTTGCTGCTCATCCGCTGCCTATTTTTATGGGTTGTGCTGCCTTCTGCCTATTTCAAGAAATGACCCTCAACAAACACTAATAGTTCTATATAAACAAAATTAAAACTTAAAGAAATAAAAATTGAAAGAAGAAGATGAAGAATAAGAAATATTAGAAGAAATTCTTACCACAAAATTCTCAGCCGCAAGTTCATGTTGTCTTTCCCACCATGCCTCTTGCTTTTGCACATCCTTTACAAAACTCACTCTAACTTGAAACACCTAAGCAATCCCAACCAAAATGAAAATATCACCCATTGAAAAGCCATAAAAGAGTCAAACTTTACACATATAAATAGAGAAAAAAGACAAACTTTACACACATACACATATACATGGAGAAAGACAGAGACCTTGCAGGTAGTGTAGATATCAATGGCTTGAACTGAAAATTGAAAGGGGTTGTACAAAGGTTTGAAATAGGTGGACAACCTAGGTGCTGTGGTTGGGATATTGAATAGTATTACCGCTAAAGTGGGAAGAATCAGCAAAAAAAGATCAAGGTATCAGACTCATCATATTCTAATAATTATGAAAATCCTTGTAGTAAACAAAACAAATATCATGTTGTATTGGCATGAAAAAAAAAAAATAAATAATCCAAACGAAAATAGAGGATTTTCATAAAATAAACATAAAAAAATTTCCAAGCTTTTTTTTTATTATTTTGACTTCACTCAGACAATTGTCGAGCACATCGAGTGATGCTATGATAGGGTTGGTCTATCTTCAAAAATCTTTTGTCTCAATGAGTCTTATGTAAAGGTCTAGAATTTTGAAGAAAGGAAACCATGCAATTCAGCTTGATCCAAAATCTGCCAACTAAAAAGGGCAACTAATGATATAAACTATACAATATTTTTAAATAATAAATCACAACACAGATAGGAACATAAAAATTCAATGCGTCCAATAATTTGAATTATCTAAACCCTCTACATCTAAACCCATCAATCTATGAATTCAATTATAATTCACCCATGATCCAATTCTACGCATCACGTATGAAAATAATAATAATAATAATAATAATAGCAAAGTAATGTAAATCCAGAACCAATTACCAATAATTAAAGAAAGAATCTTCCACCTCTAGAGAAAGAAGCCCAAGTTTGAAAACCCACTAAAATGTTCAACTTCTACCACAATAAGATATAAAGCAGAAGAAGCCATAGCCCCTAAAGTAAATATAATTAAATTTTTTTTGGAAAACCCTTTTTAAGGCTGGCGAACTAAAGGCCAATCATTCAGCCATAGCAACCCAAAACACCAAAAGTAAATAATAATAGGGTAGGTAGGTTTTCAATTAAAAGAGAATCAGAATTCTTACCCGGGGTTCGGATTTTGCTCTTCAAAGAAGGTTGGTTTCAGTTGCAGATTCTTTGAATTTGACGGTGGCTAGGAAACTATGTATGTACATAAAAACGTTACACATACAAAACAAAGAAAGATTTGGCAGCGTTACACACACAAAACAAAGTTCTAAAAGATAAAGGTTTAGGATTTTGGTTTCAATTAGTCAAAATATAATCCAAGAACCAAGATAACATCAATTACATCCTAACCTCTTCGTTTTCTTGCAGAACAAAAAAAAAAAAAAAAAAAAAAACCCTTTTCATATCAAACTTCGCTTCAAGATTAGCCAAGTTTTCTCATCTATGTGAATTGTGGACCATTGCATTAATCAACCAAATTTCGGTTCACAATTTGCAAAATTTAGGTGAAAATTCATTGAAGAGTCATTGAATAAATGAAGAGTCATAACACATTGATAGATTTAACAGTAATAAACAATTAGAGTGAAAAATTTACAGAGAAAACAACAAAGATCGTAACGTACCTCAGCGGAGCAACCACGAACCTCGCGGAGAATGACCTTAGGGAAGCCATTGACATATTCGTCATCTTCTCTCTCTCTCTCTCACTCGCCTTTTCTTTTTTTCCTAATTGTGGAATAGTTAAGAGAATGAATCATATTAGGTAGGGATGACAGGGTATTAAAATGGAAATAATAAAGAGGGAATGGCTGAACTTGTCGAAGGAGAAGGAAAAGCAGAATAGGGAAGGAAGAGAGAGCATCTGAAATTTGAATGCGTAAGGTTTGAAAGATAGGAGTCAAAAGATTTATTTTCTCCCTCTCCCCTGTAGGAGCTTCTTCTCTCTCGTCATGGAGCGAGTCTTTTCTCCCTTAAGTGTCAGAGCCTAAGGGTCCTTCCTTCTCATCTTTCTAATTTCTTTGCTCACTACCTCACCTCTGTTTTTCCACATGATATGGAGCAAACCATCGTTGACAGCCTTAAAAACCTATAGCTTACTAAAGAAGAAGAGGAAGATATTTTCATTTCATCCAACAACACACCAGACTTGCTGGAAGAATATGCACTGAGTTTGTTTGGGAGATTGTTGATAGATCGCCATCAAAATCAGTGAGCCCTTAAGAATACTTTGAGATCGGCATGGAAGATGGGTTTTGATCTTAGAATTATTGATGTTGGAAATAATATCTTGCAATTCAAATTTAGTTCAATGTATCAGCTAGAGTGGGTGGAGAGAAGTGGGCCTTGGAATTTCGAAAATAATCTCCTGCTCTTATGCCGATGGAGGAGGGGTTTATCATCAGCCAATTTGGTCTTCACTCATGCACCATTTTGGGTCCAAGTTTGGGGCTTACCATTCGAGCATATGATTGAAGAAGTTGGATGTGATATTGGTGGCAAGATAGGAAGAGTCATTGAGGTGGACAAACGGTCATGGCAAGCAGACCAAGCTAAGTTTATGCGAGTGAGGGTAGACTTACCCATTGAGAAACCACTAAGAAGGGGTGGATATGTTACAAATATGGATGGAGAAAGATGTTGGGTATCTTTTAAATATAAGAGATTGCCCACTTTCTGTTTCACCTGTGGAAAAATTGGACATGATGAAAAGCACTGTGGTATGGTGACTGAGAAGCAACCATTGGAGCGGCAATATGGAGAGTGGATGAGGGTAGGGGGGAACTTCAAAAGGAACAAATGAAGGATCCAGAGCCTCGGGAAGTAGAAGTTACGAACCAAAGAGTGGAGGGGAGTCCGGAACAAAGCCTCAAGCCACAGTGGGGGAACTGGTGGTTTCCGTTCAAAGTGAAAATGAAAGGAGCGGTAGCCTAGGCGGAAAAGACAACCTCGAAGGAAGGAAAATTTTTGAAAAAGAGAGACATGATGCAAGGTCATATTTGTGTGCAGTAAGTAAACAGAGTGGATGGGACAACTTCGGTTCCAGGAAGTAGGAATTAAGCAAGGAAAAGGGATACTCCAGAAGCTTTATTGATGTGATTATTATAGAACAAGATTCGGGTTTCAGGTGGAGAATTATAGGTTTTTATGGGAATCCAGAGGCACATAGAAGGAAGGAGTCATGGGAAGAACTTGATGCTTTAAATAGAAAATTTCAACTCTCTTGGTTGTGCTATGGTGACTTCAATGAGATTCTGTCAAGGGAGGAAAAGATGGGTTGGGGGGGGGGGGGGGGGGGGGCGGCGCTCCAAGACCCCAAAGGCAAATGGATGGCTTTAGGGAGGTGGTTAATGCCTGTGGTTTTAAAGATTTGGGGTATAGCGGTCCTAATTTCACGTGGTGTAACATGCAAGAAAGGGAAAACCGTGTATATTTGAGGTTAGATCAAGCTCTTGCCACCAATGAATGGATTAACTATTTTAATGGAACAGAGTCCTCCATTTGGTAGATTCTACCTCTGACCATTGTGCTCTGTTGATTGCCGACTCCATTGCAGTGCAGCCCTTTCAAAAGCGTAGGTTCCATTTCGAGGAAATGTGGACAAAAAAAGAGGAGTGTAAGGAAATCATAAAAAATGCTTTGGAGGGAAGTTTGCACCAAGGCACACTTGAGGGCATAGCTACATGTCTTCAAAATTGGGTAGCAGACTTGGCGAGATGGAATAAATCGGTTTTTGGTTATGTGCCCAAGCAAATTCAGAGCAAAAGGAAAGCTCTCAATGATTTGACACTCCAAGATAGAAACAGAATCATGGGGAAGGAGATAAACAGTTTACGAAGGGAGATTAATGATCTTCTTGATTGCGAGTAGATCTTATGGCATCAGAGGTCAAGAGTTCTTTGGTATGGTCAAGGGGATCGCAACACAAAGTTTTTTCATTCAAAGGCTTCGCAGAGGAGAAAGAAAAATACTATTAGTGGCATTTGGGATGAGAATGGGAATTGGTGTGATACTGATGAGAGCATTGCAACAACAACTATTTCTTACTTTGAGACGCTGTTTACTACCTCTCACCCTAGTCGAATTTCTGAAGTCACTGATACGATACCCACCAGAGTAACTGATGAGATGAATTAGAGACTGATTTCAACATATACAAGGGAAGAAGTGGAGGCAGCTCTGAAACAAATGCACCCCACAAAAGCCCCAGGACTTGATGGTATGTCTGCTATCTTTTTTCAAAAATATTGGGATGTGGTAGGAAATGATATTACATGTACGGTTCTGAATGTGTTAAATTCCAATATGTCAATTGCTAATATAAATAGGAAGAACATTACCTTGATCCCAAAAATTAATAGTCCATCCAAAATGTCTGATTTTAGGCCGATAAGCTTAAGCAATGTAGTATATAAGCTGGTATCTAAAGTAATTGCAAACCACCTAAAAAACATCCTCCCTCAGATTATATCTAAAAACCAAAGTGCTTTTCTCTCGGAGAGGCTCATTACCGACAATGTATTAGTCGCATTTGAATTGATGCACTATCTAGAACATAAAAATGAGGGGAAAGAAAATTTTATGGCGGTCAAGCTTGATATGAGTAAGGCCTATGATCGCATGGAGTGGGGTTTTATTGAGAAAGTAATGGAAAAAATGGGCTTCCATGAAAAATGGATTCAACTAATTATGCAGTGCATTACTATTGTTTCCTATTCTGTGATTATCAATGGAGTGGTCCACGGATGTATTTTCCCTACAAGAGGTCTCTGACAAGGAGACCCCTTATCTTCTTACTTGTTCCTTTTATGTGCAGATGGTTTCTCATCTTTAATTAAGGATGCAGCAAGGAATCAGATGTTGAGTGGAATCTCTATTTGTAGGGCATGCCCTATGGTAACTCATTTATTTTTTGCGGACGATAGCTTACTGTTTTGCAAAGCTACTGATCAAGAATTCGATAAACTCATTGAGATCCTTAAGCTTTATGAAGCTGCCTCTGGTCAGAAAGTAAATGCTAAGAAGTCTTCTATTTTCTTCAGTCATAACACCCCCCATGAAAAAAGGTGTGAGTGTTGAACATTCTTGGTCTAATGCAAGACACTAGGCATAGTAAATATCTGGGGCATCCATTATTGGAAGATCTAAAACCGAAGTGTTTGCGGAAGTGAAGGAAAAGGTTGGGAGGAAATTAGTGGGGTGGAAGGGAAAATTATTGTCCATTGGAGGAAAGGAGATCCTGATAAAGGCCGTAGCGCAAGCAGTTCCCACCTATACTATGAGTTACTTCTTAATCCTGAAAGGGTTGTGTGAGGAGATTGAAGGAATGATAAGAAAATTCTGGTGGGGGCAAAGACAAGAAGAGTAAAAAATTGCATGGTTGAGTTGGGAGAAAATGTGTAAAGCGAAGTCAAATGATGGAATGGGCTTTCGTAACTTGCAAGCCTTTAACCTAGCAATGCTTACTAAGCAAGGATGGAGACTCTTATCAAATCTGGACTCCCTTTGTGCCAAAGTCTATAAAGCTAGATACTACCCAAATGGGGACGTTTTAAATTCAAAGCTGGGCTGTAGTCCTTCATATACATGGAGGAGTATTTTTAAAGGCCTGGAAGTGATTCGGAAGGTTACCCGATGGAGAGTAGGCAATGGAAGGCTCATTCATATTTAGGAGGACAAGTGGCTCTCCACCCTAACAACCTATAAGGTAATATCTCCCTCTCGGCTTTTTGATGATTTCCCTATGGTTTCGGCCTTAATTGATGAGGATATTAGAAGATGGAAGGTTGATACACCGAAGTCTTTATTCCTCCCCTTTAAGGTAGAAACAATCCTTAATATCCTGCTGAGCTATAACCTTCCAGAGGACAAAATAATTTGGGTGGGAAACAAAAGGGGAGAATTTTCAGTGAAAAGTGCATATTACGTTGCTCTCACTGTGATAAATTCATCAGAAAGTGGTGAGTGCTCTCATGGTGATCCTAGAACTCCCCTTTGGAAGCAAATTTGGCAGTTAAAATCCCCCCAAAAATAAGAATTTTCACATGGAAAGCTTGTGTTAATGCCTTGCCAACAATGTTAAATTTAAGGAAGAGGGGTGAACACGGATGGAATGTGCCTTGTGTGTGGTCTGGAGGTTGAATCTATTTTCCATGCTCTCTTCAAATGTGGTGTTGTGAAGGAAATATGGGATCAGTGGAAGGAGTGTCCAATTGTTATTGGGGCTGAAAATCTGGATTTCTCTGATTTTGCTTTAAAACTGTTAGAGGTAGGAACTCCTAAAGACATGGAGCTGTTGGTCGTGGTAGCTTGGGCAATTTGGCATAGTAGAAACTTGAGAGTGTTTGAGTCGGTCAGTCAGGGGGCTGATCAAGTTTGGAATTATGCAGTTAGTATGCTCTCTAATTATAAAGAAGCTACGAAGTTTTGTTTGTTGGGTCCTTCGTCCTGTGAGGTTAGTTGGAAAAAGCCTCCAGCTGGGGCCTTCAAGGTAAATGCTAATGCAGCAACTGCAGTTCAAAGGCTGTTGCTGCACCCTGTAGAGTACCCCTAAGTAGTTTTGCTATGGATGAGACTGAAGCTTTAGCAGATGAGGTGGGGAACCTGCTTGCAAAGGAAATGGACCTTCATCAAATTGTTGTTGAATGATTCACTCTCAGTAGTTCAAAGCATATCGTCCAAGGATTTCAGAGGAAGAATCGGCCATATTGTCCATGGTATTCTTTGTATCCTTGAAGGGTTTAGCAGCAGGCAGGTCTGGCACCTGAAAAGGGATTTCAACAAGGTAGCGCATGAGCTTGCTCGTTTTGCTACAAGTAATGATATTAACCAGGTGTGGAGAGGTGTGTCTCCTCCAGTAGTGAGAAATCTGATCCACATGGATCGCTTGTAACTGGGCTGCTTTCTTTGCCTTGCCTTGTTGTAGTTCATTTTCAGGTCTAATGAAAGTTTCTCTTATCCAAAAAAAAAAAAAAAAAAAAAAAAGAGAGGAGTCAGGTTAAGCTAGGTTTTCTTTTTTTTTTTTTTTTTTTTTTTTTAAGATAAGTATCCGGTTTTGGTTTTGTTTTTGAGTGAAAAAAGTTTTTAATTAAGTGAGTTTTTAATTTTAATTTTAATTTTTTAAATATTGTGCTGATGTGAAAAATTGTGAGAGTTTCAGAGGTTTTAGTTTTATATATATAATGGGTCCGTTTGGATTGAACTTATTGTTGCTGAAACTGAAAACTGAAAACACTGTAGCAAAATAATTTTTAAATGTGTGAATAGTACCGTGAGACCCATTTTTAATATTTTTTATTGCGTGAACAGTACGTGAACAGTAATAAACAGTGCGTGAACAGTAATTTTTTTCCCTGCACAGTGATTTTACTGTTCACGCACAGGAAAAAAAAAAAAAAAAACGCGGAATCCAAAACGTGGATGCGGAGTCCAAACACTCACAATATATATATAGAAATTTTGCAAGCATGAAGGGTATAATAAAAAAATTCAATCCAACAGTTAGATATTCAAAATTTACACTCAATATAAAAGATATATGATAAATTTGAAGGGTTTCTCTCCATACTAGTTTGGAGAGAAATTTTGTTCTTTTGTAGAGAGTTGAGGTCAACTCCATGGTCCTTTAATATAGAAATATATGATTAACTTAAGAGAAGTGCTACGTTCGCAACATTTTCACCATATTTTCATAACAAATTATAGATGATTAGTTGTTATTGGTTCAAATTTGAACCTACCACTATGATTACTTTTTTGTTCTAAAAATAACAATCAATAACAACGTGTCACTTAGAATTTGTTTTGAAAATATTATAGACATAACATTTCTCCTCACTTAAAGGGAATTTTGGAATATTTTAAATGCATTATTAAAGTGGATTAAGAATCTGTTGGGCAGCTGAATAGTTGTATTAATAATACTATGCACATGTTATCAAAATAATAATAATAATACCTTGCACATCACAGGTTCCCTCTTTTTTCCTTTTTAGGCGGTATGTTTTAAAGTTTGTTTAATTTTATATTTAGTTCTTGGCGCACCCTTCAGTTGGTTTAGATCTAATATTTCACTTTGTTGCTGGCCAACCTCTGCCGCCAGCTTTAGATCCATTAGAGGCTGAGTAAAGTCCATTTGAGTTAATTTAAATGTTATTTTCCTTGTTTTGTTTTTTTAATTTAACAACTAATGTCCTTATGCAATTCAAAAAAGAATTATGAATGGTAGAAGATGAATGGTCTGGTTTTGTCTTTTGATCAAATGAAATGTGTGGCCTTTATTGCTTTTTATGGGAGAAACGTGTGAGTGTGACAATCAAAATGTGGTCCTTGAAATTAGATATTTTTTTTTTTTTTTTTTTAAAGAGAGTAGATATAAGTTAGTAAATAATAATAATAATCTAAAAAAATAAGAACTAAGCAACAATTAATGATTTTTTATTAAAAATTTAATGAATAAATTCATTTCAAATTACATAGATTTGATAAAAAAAAACTATGATCATTAAAAAAAAAAAAAACCATTGAAAAATATGATTGTTGAAAATTTTAAAAACATTGAGTAAAGGAAGAATAAAGAAATATTAAAAAAAGAATAAAAGAAGATTAAAGAATGAATGAAGAAATAATATTTTAATGTGATAAAGAAAAGATAGAGAATCTGTTAGAAAGTGAATTTAAAAAAGTAGGTAGCTAAAAGGTAAAAGCCACTGTTCACTCTCCAAACAGTACAAAAATTTGGAGAAACTGTTGGAGATTCTCTTATAATTGATTGGGTGTGATTGTGCTTATTCTTAAATATGTGATAAGATGATGTGGCATATTGAGATTGGAGGGATAAAACATGGATTTTACATCACATCCTTACAGAATTTAATATCTTATGTTTTCCCTTGTCTTGGTTTTAAATTCAACAACTACTATTCTTTCCATATATAATTCAAAAAAGAGTCCGAATTTGGTAAAGATGGGGTGTAAACTCCAAATTTGGTTGGATTCATATATGGGTATTAGAATTGATTAGGTGTAGTTGTGATTATTCTTAAATATGTAATAAGATTATGTGGCTTGTTGAGATTAGAGGGGTAAAACATGGGGTTTACACTACATCCTTACAAAATTTAATCTCTTCAAAAAATCTCAGATAAATTACAAAGTTGGTTCCTATCCTTTACACCATATTTCAATTTAGTCTTTAAAGTTTTAAATGTATCAATTTAGTCCCTAACCTTTTAGAATTGTGTCATTATAGTCCCAGCCATTAAGTGATGGACGGAAAAAGCTTACATGACTAACATACATATTTAAAATATTAATTTTTTTTTCCAACTAGACTGCCACTTATTCTTTAATTAAAAAAAAAAAAATCAGCCAACTAAATCACAAAAATGCACCTAAGACTGAGAATTGGGATTTGAATTCCTAGTCCCAATTGTGAGACAAAAACAAAGAGAGGGAGTGTAGGAAAATGATTGAAGAACTTGAGATGCCTAGCCAACGGTAATAGCTACCCACCCATTCGATGGTGAGGCGACCCACCCATCCAACGGCAAATGACATTGGGTTTTTGGGTTTTGACAATTTTTTTTTTTTTTTTTTTTTCTTTGGTTTAGTCTGGGCTTTTTATTTTTTATTTGATCTAGTATTCCATTGCCTGATAAGCCAAGAAAACATTGGAGATGAAAGGTATTTTCTTTTGTTTTGGTAGTGTGGTTTTGAAGACAATTTTGGGCTGGTGTTTAATTTTATGTTCTTTATTTTTGTTGTTTATTCCGACCCCCCTCAAACAAAGGATGTAAACTGGGATCCAAAGAATTGAACATCCTAGCATTATTAGCAATGTCCGAATCCCTTTTGGCATATTCGTTGTAGACCATCTTTGCCAAAGCACATAACTTGTATGAAATGGAATGGTATTTGGGTTGAAGTTATGATTCTAAATGTCTCATCTAAAGAGATTGTGAAAATGAATAGAAATCTATATCTATATATTACTAAAAGCTGAAGCGTAGCATTTATTGCTACTAAGCTCCTGTTGCGCCACCTCATCGCCACGTCATTCGCCATATAATTATTATTTATTATTTATTCCTATTTTTTTTAAAATATATATATATATATATAAATAGATTATTGATTTTACATATTCATCTTTGTCGGTTTTAACATCTATATATATATATATATATATATATTTCTTTTTTATTTCTAATTTTTCTATAATTTTTTTTACATTCACTTATTTTTTAAATATTTACACTTTCTTCAACCTTTCTTCTTCCCTTACCTTTTCATCTCCCCACTACCCTCTACTTTAATATTGCTATTCTTCTTTCCCTTCATCTTCCTTTATTTGTCTCTTCTTATCCCTTCTCTCTTACTATAAATTTGTCACTCTTTTCCAATCTTTGCATAGTTTTCTCTCACAAAAAGGTTCTCTCTCTCTCTCTCTCTCTCTCTCTCTCTCTCTCTCTCTCTCAATGTTTTGGTGGATTTTTATTTTTTATTGCATCTCCACTTTAGGTTGATAAATTTTTGTGTTTTTAAGAACTCTAATTTAGGTTGTATTTTAAGTTATTATTATTATTTTTATTATTATTATCTTTGATTGTTAAATTTTATTCGACTACATTATAAAAAATTAAAGATAGTAGATAAAAATAAAATAGTATTCCATTACATAGTATAATTTGGATAATTTAGTGTTTATTGTTAGATCTTTTAATTTTTCTTTTCTTTTTTTCTTCTCTTCTATTTTACTCAATATTGAAATTCAACCACATCCTCCTTATCATTAAATTATTTATATTTTCTCTCTCTTTTTGTTTTAAAAAATAAAAAATGTAATATTTTACTTAAATTCAAATAAAAGAAAATTGTGCTCATCAAATTGTACTCATTTTTTTAATATTTACACTTTCTCCAACCTTTCTCCTTCTCTTTACCTTTTCATCTCCCCAAACATTCTACCTTGATATCACTCTTCCTCTTTCCTTTTATCTTCCTTTATTTTGTTTCTTTTTATTATCATCCTCTTAGTATCAATTTGTCATTCTCTCTTCCATTCTTTACATAATTTTCTCTCACAAAAAAGTGGTTATTTCCCACTCTTTCTCCCTCAATTTTTTGGTGGATTTTTATTTTTATTTTTCTTGCATCTCTATTTTAGCTTGATAAAGTTTTGTATTCTTTAGAACTCTATTTTGGTTGATGGGATTTAGTTTTGTGTTTTAAGTTTTTTTTTTTTTTTTTTTTTTTTTTTTTTTTTTTTTTTTTTTTTTAATGACTTTGATTGTTAAATATTATCATATTGCATTATAAATAATTAAAAATAGTATATAAGAATTGTGGGGCCAGAATAAGTTAGCAACCCCGGCCCATTCCAAGCCAGGCCCAGAAGCCCACGCCGAGGACGCCTTCAAGGTCCGAGGACGAAAGTCTAATGCCCAGGGCCCAAGGAGCATTGCCGAGGATGGTTACATCCTTGGGTGACCGAGGTCAGAAGATGGGCAAACAGCATACCTTTAAGGGGAATCTCCCCAAGCATCCAAGGAGCAAATAGCAAGAACCAATTACCGGACATCGAAGCATGGTGGAGGAGCAAGTCCCAGGTGAACTGTCACCTCCACATTAAATGCCCTCAACTAACGCTCTGGCCGCATTAATGAGGATAGGACCTCTGAACAGAGCCATCTGGGGCGCTGCAACCCACTGAAGGTATGGGAATGCGGCTGATGGGACAGGCTCTCAAGTGGAAACCGGGCTGATCAACAAGTGTAGGGCTAGGATCAACTGAGAGAGGAGTATATAATGTAAAAAGTCCCTCATGTGAGGGGGACGGACGGAAAATCAGAGAAAGAGAAATACTGTAGCATTGTGTTGTCTCTCTACCATTGTAACCTTACTTGAAAGAAATAAGAACAACTTCAACCTCTATAATCCCGTCCGAGGAGACCTATTAGGCAATCTGACCCACGTTTAGCTTAGCACAATTCACGTACAACCATGCAGGGCCGTTGCATTCTTTGCTAGGGCCTAGCTCTTGAGCCCATACTCTACAAATTTATTGGAGGGTTAGCTGGGCTTGGGTCCACTCTCCCAACCCGTGGAGAGCGCTCGAATCCGGTCCCTACAATTGGCGCCGTCTGTGGGGAGAGCTTGTGCGTTAGTAAGGACAACAGTCGAACATGGTAGGATCAGGCCCTCACCAAAGAACTCCCAATCGGCCAGAACCGGCGAAGTCACGGCCTCAAGGTCACTATGGCGACCCCGGGGGCGGTCAGAACGACAACAGACGTTTTCGAGAAGGGAGCGTGCGTACTTCAACGGCGAGCGAAAGCCAGGGGGACGGGCACGTTCCCCAGAAGCGCGATGATGGCCAGGCCACGCGGTCACAAGAGGCCCATAGCCACGCCTCCCAGAGAAAGGATGATAAGGTGGCCATGCAGCGCGAGATAGACGATCTGAAGAGGAAGCTACGCCATGCGCAGCGGAGACAGTCCGAACTCAGCCCTGACCTGCCCTCCGACGACGAGAGCGATGATGAATACAGGCAGAGGTCGAGAACGCCCCCCAGCGAGACTTTCTCCCATGAGGAGGAGCGCTACCAGAGGCGTAGGCGTGCCAACCCAACCCCTAGGGGCATAGGAGGCGACACCATGAGCAAGGCGCTGGATCAGCTCTCCAGGTCGCCCTTTACGCGTCGTATAGAGGAGGCAGAACTTCCTCGGCGGTTCCAGCAGCCAACCTTCATTGCTTACAATGGCAAGACGGACCCTGTGGAGCACGTGAGCCAGTTCAACCAGAGGATGGCTGTCCATTCCAAGAATGAGGCGTTGATGTGCAAAGTCTTCCCATCCAGCTTGGGACCTGTGGCGATGAGGTGGTTCAACGGTCTAAGGACGAACTCCATAGACTCATACAGACAGCTGACCCAGGCCTTTGGTTCCCGCTTTGTCACGAACAGCAGGCCTCCTCGGCCCATGAGTGCATTGCTGTCCCTTTCTATGCGTGACGGGGAGACCCTCAAGGCCTATTCAGACAAGTACTGGGAGGTCTACAACGAGCTGGACGGCAAATATGACGCCGTCGCCATCAGTACATTCCAGAACGGGCTACCAATGGGGCACGACCTGAGGAAGTCCCTAACCGGAACGCCCGTCATCAGCGTGCGGCAGCTGATGGATCGGATCGACACCTACAAGCGGGTGGAGGAAGATATGCTGCAAGGCAAGGGCAAGGAGAAGGTTATCCCTCAGGAGAGGAGGGATTTCAGGTCGGACAGGTACAACAACGCCCGTCCGAGGAGGAACTTCGGTGGGCAATCCGGGGCGACCAATGCCTAGACTGTCGGCGCGGTATTCCGAGAACCCGTGCACAAGGTTCTAGAAAAGATAAAGAACGAGCCATACTTCAGATGGCCGGCTAAGATGATGGGGGAGCCTGGTAGGCGCAACCAGGATCGTTACTGCCAATACCACCAGGACCACGGACATGCCACGGAGGATTGCAGGAACCTCTGGGACCACCTGGACCAACTAGCCCAGGAGGGAAGGCTGAAGCACCTTCTGCACCATTCCAGCGACCAGCGGGGCCGAGCATACCACGAGCCTCGAAGGGACACCGCCATGGGGCAGCCCGCCGGAACGATCAACATAATCCTGGCCGCGCCAGGAAGAACAGGCACACCCCCTTTGCGAGTGTTGTCTGTGGCCCAACTGCCCGCCGAGGACCCTCGGACGGGGCCAAAGAGGTCCAGGAGGAATCCTCCCCCAGCCCTGAGTTTCTCGGAGGAGGACAAGATTGGGACCATCCAACCACACGAGGACGCCCTAATCGTCACCCTCAGAATAGGGGGCTATGACGTGAAAAGGGTGATGGTGGACGGTGGCAGCGCAGCCGAGGTCATGTGTCCAGACCTCTACAAGGGGCTGGGGCTAAAACAGGAAGACCTCACACCTTACAGCTCCCCCCTAATGAGCTTCGACGGGAAGCTCGTCATCCCAAAGGGCATGATCAGACTGCCCGTACAGACAGGCCCAGTGGTGGTGGAGGCGAACTTCATAGTGGTGGACACATACTCCCCCTACACAGCCATCGTAGGGAGGCCCTGGCTGCACGCCTTGGATGGCGTAGCCTCCACCTTGCACCAGAAGGTGAAATTCCTGTCAGGGGACCAAGTTCTGGAGATCCGAGGTTGCCAATCCACAGCTAGGCAGTGCACGGTGGCTGCCATATCTTATCGACTTGATGCACAGCCCTCGGCCCTAGCCGAGGAAGATTCATAGCAGTCAAAGACCCAAGTGGCGCCTCCGGACGCACCTGCCGAGGATGCTAAATGTGAAAACCTGGAGAAGGTTGTAATTGGCGATGATCCGGAGAAGTTCTTCCAGGTTGGAACCCAGCTGCCTCCACAGGAGAAGGAGGAGTTACTCGAGTTCCTCAAGAGGAACCTTGATGTGTTCGCATGGGACCCCTGCGACGCCCCTGGGATTGATCCATCCTTCATCTGTCACCACCTTAACGTCAACCCATCTGTGATCCCCAAGCAGCAGCCACCTCGGCGCCCATCGAAGGAGCACGCTGATGCGATCTGGGAAGAGGTCGATAAGCTTAAGCACGCAGGGGCTATCAAGGAGATCTTTTACCCCACCTGGCTGGCCAACACTGTGGTGGTCAAGAAGAAGAGTGGGAAGTGGAGGGTTTGGGTAGACTTCACAGACCTGAACAAAGCATGCCCAAAAGACCCCTTCCCAATGCCACGAATAGACCAGTTAGTAGATGCGACTGCAGGCCATCCTCGGATGAGCTTTCTGGATGCCTTTCAGGGTTATCACCAAATCCCACTAGCCTTGGAGGACCGAGAGAAGACGGCATTTGTGACACCCATTGGGAACTACCATTACAAGGTTATGCCGTTTGGTCTGAAAAACGCCGGATCCACCTACCAGGAGATGATGACGAGAATGTTCGAGCCCATGTTGGGCAAGAGCATCGAAGTCTATGTTGACGATATGGTGGTAAAAAGCAAGCTGGTGTCCGAGCATTTGGAGGACCTCGGCCGCACATTTGGCGTCCTGAGAGAGCACAAGCTCCGCCTTAACGCCTCAAAATGCTCGTTTGGCGTAAGCTCTGGCAAGTTTCTGGGGTATATGATCACCCACCGTGGGATCGAGGTCAACCTTGACCAGATCAAGGCCATTCACAATTTGAAGCCTCCGCAGAACCCCAAGGAGATCCAAAAGCTTACTGGGATGATCGCGGCGCTGAACCGGTTCATTTCCAGGTCGGCCGACAGATGCAGGCCCTTTTACCTCCTGATCAACAAATGGAAGGGGTTTGAATGGTCCGAGGAGTGTGCCGTAGCTTTCTAGCAACTCAAGGAGTATCTATCCCGGCCGCCTATCATGTCCAATCCTGAGCCCGACAAGGTCCTATACGCCTACCTGGCGGTGGCGCCCTACGCAGTGAGCTTAGTGCTGATACGGGAGGACAATGGCGTTCAAAAGCCAGTTTACTACGTCAGCAAGTCGCTGCATGAAGCGGAGATCAGATACCTACCCCTGGAGAAAGCCATACTGGCAGTGGTCCACGCCACGAGAAAGCTCCCCCACTACTTCCAAGCTCACACGGTGGTCATCCTAACCCAATTGCCCTTGAAGGCTGTACTCCGGGCCGCTGATTACACAGGTCGAGTCGCGAAGTGGAACACCATCCTAGGGGCTTTTGACGTCAAGTACATGCCCCGGACTTCCATAAAAGGCCAGGTATTGGCGGATTTGACGGCTGAGTTCGCTGAACCAGTCGTAGAAATGACAGCTGACGATAAGAGTCGTGATGAGAAATCAGTTGGGGCAATCTCCATCCCAAAGTCACCATGTTGGAGAGTATACGTGGATGGCGCGGCAAACCAAAGGGGGTCCAGAGTGGGGCTGGTCCTAGTATCCCCTGAAGATCATGTCATTGAGAAATCCCTGAGGCTCGGATTCACGGCCACAAACAACGAGGCCGAGTATGAGGCATTACTGCAAGGGATGATCATGGTGCAAAAGATGGGAGGAAGGTCGATAGAGATGTTCTCAGACTCCAGATTGGTGGTAGGACAAGTAAAGGGGGAGATGGAAGCCAGGGATTCAAGAATGCAGGAATACCTTAGCCAAGTCAATCACTTGCAGTCAGAGTTTCGCCTCTTCAGCTTGTCCCATATTCCTAGGAGTGGGAACAGTCACGCCGATTCACTTGCCACACTCGCAACCTCCTCGGCAGGGGCTCTGCCTCGGATCATACTTGTGGAACACCTGGAGAGAGCAAGTGAAGTGCCAAAGGGAGTAATCCCCGTCCATCAAGTTGTGATGGGTCCCAGCTGGATGGACCCCATAGTGAGATTCCTCAAAGATGACGTCCTACCTGAGGAGAGATCAGAGGCAGAAAAGATACGAAGGAAAGCTCCTCGGTTCTGGTTGTCCGAGGATCACAAGCTATACAGGCGGTCCTACTTTGGGCCATACCTTCTATGCGTCCACCCCGAAATGGCAGAATCCTTGCTCGAAGAGCTGCACGAAGGAATTTGTGGGAGCCATACAGGGGGGAGATCCCTGGCTCACCGAGCCGTCACTCAAGGATACTGGTGGCCGGGAATGCAGCAAGAGGCCCAGGAATATGTCAAGAAGTGTGACCAATGCCAAAGGTTCGCCCCAAACATCCATCAGCCCGGAGGGGTCCTCAACCCTTTGTCCAGTCCATGGCCATTCGCTCAATGGGGCTTAGACATCGTGGGACCTTTCCCCAAGGCACCAGGGAATAAGAAGTATCTACTGGTGGCCACGGACTACTTCACCAAGTGGGTCGAGGCCGAGCCACTAGCCAACATCAGGGACGTAGACGTGAAGAAATTCCTTTGGAGGAACATAGTTACACGGTTCGGGGTCCCTCATACCCTCATCTCGGATAATGGGCTCCAGTTCGATAGCAAAGCCTTCAGGAGGTACTGTTGTGAGCTTGGGATCACAAACAGGTACTCAACGCCGGCCTACCCGCAGGGGAACGGACAGGCCGAGGCTGTCAACAAGGTCATCGTCAACGGGCTTAAGAAGAGACTGGATGATGCCAAGGGGAGATGGGTAGAAGAGCTGCCCCATGTCCTCTGGACGTACCGAACTACGCCCCGGCGCTCAACAGGAGAAACACCTTTTGCCATGACTTATGGTGCGGAGGCAGTAATCCCCCTAGAAACCAACTTCCCAACGCTAAGGACGAGCTCCTTCACCCCAGGCAGCAATGACGAACTGCTGGGGCGGAGCCTGGACATGGTAGACGAACGAAGAGAGCAAGCAATGATCCAGCTGGCCCACTACCAGCAAAAGCTCAAGCAGGGATATGACACCAATGTAAAGCTCAGACCACTAGCACCGGGAGACCTGGTGTTGAGAAAAGTCGTGGAGGCTGCCAAGAACCCTTCTTGGGGAAAGCTCGGACCCAATTGGGAAGGCCCCTATCGAATCACCTCAGTGGCAGGGATAGGAGCATACTATTTAGAAGATTTAGATGATAAACCTGTACCTCGTCCATGGAATGTAAATAACCTGAAAAGGTATTACTATTAATAAAGAAGTTCTTTTTGATTCAGATGTTCTGCCTGTCATTATCACACGTCTCGCGTCCCAACGCCACTTATATCTGGGTGCTAGACAGAACCTAGGTCTTGCATGGTCCAAGGACTCAAGCCTATGGGGAAACTAGTTACTTACAGCCAACTGAAGGCAGCAACTGTACCTGGGTCTTGCGCGTCCTCGGACCCAAACCTATGGGGAGCTAGCCACTTATCTTGAAGGCAGCAACTGTACCTGGGTCTTGCGCGTCCTCGGACCCAAACCTATGGGGAGCTAGCCACTTATCTTGAAGGCAGCAACTGTACCTGGGTCTTGCGCGTCCTCGGACCCAAACCTATGGGGAGATAGCCACTTATCTTGAAGGCAGCAACTGTACCTGGGTCTTGCATGGTCCAAGGACCCAAGCCTATGGGGAGCTAGCCACTTATCTTGAAGGCAGCAACTGTACCTGGGTCTTGCATGGTCCTCGGACACAAGCCTATGGGGAGCTAGCCACTTATCTTGAAGGCAGCAACTGTACCTGGGTCTTGCATGGTCCAAGGACCCAAGCCTATGGGGAGCTAGCCACTTATCTCGAAGGCAGCAACTGTACCTGGGTCTTGCACTGTCCTCGGACCCAAGCCTATGGGGAGCTAGCCACTTATCTTGAAGGCAGCAACTGTACCTGGGTCTTGCGCGTCCTCGGACCCAAACCTATGGGGAGCTAGCCACTTATCTTGAAGGCAGCAACTGTACCTGGGCCTTGCGCGTCCTCGGACCCAAACCTATGGGGAGCTAGCCACTTATCTTGAAGGCAGCAACTGTACCTGGGTCTTGCGCGTCCTCGGACCCAAACCTATGGGGAGCTAGCCACTTATCTTGAAGGCAGCAACTGTACCTGGGCCTTGCGCGTCCTCGGACCCAAACCTATGGAGAGCTAGCCACTTATCTTGAAGGCAGCAACTGTACCTGGGTCTTGCGCGTCCACGGACCCAAACCTATGGGGAGCTAGCCACTTATCTTGAAGGCAGCAACTGTACCTGGGTCTTGCATGGTCCAAGGACCCAAGCCTATGGGGAGCTAGCCACTTATCTTGAAGGCAGCAACTGTACCTGGGTCTTGCATGGTCCTCGGACCCAAGCCTATGGGGAGCTAGCCACTTATCTTGAAGGCAGCAACTGTACCTGGTCTTGCATGGTCCAAGGACCCAAGCCTATGGGGAGCTAGCCACTTATCTTGAAGGCAGCAATTGTACCTGGGTCTTACATGGTCCTCGGACCCAAGCCTATGGGGAGCTAGCCACTTATCTTGAAGGCAGCAACTGTACCTGGGTCTTGCATGGTCCTCGGACCCAAGCCTATGGGGAGCTAGCCACTTATCTTGAAGGCAGCAACTGTACCTGGGTCTTGCGCGTCCTCGGACCCAAACCTATGGGGAGCTAGCCACTTATCTTGAAGGCAGCAACTGTACCTGGGTCTTGCATGGTCCAAGGACCCAAGCCTATGGGGAGCTAGCCACTTATCTTGAAGGCAGCAACTGTACCTGGGTCTTGTATGGTCCTCGGACCCAAGCCTATGGGGAGCTAGCCACTTATCTTGAAGGCAGCAACTGTACCTGGGTCTTGCATGGTCCAAGGACCCAAGCCTATGGGGAGCTAGACACTTATCTTGAAGGCAGCAACTGTACCTGGGTCTTGCATGGTCCTCGGACCCAAGCCTATGGGGAGCTAGCCACTTATCTTGAAGGCAGCAACTGTACCTGGGTCTTGCGCGGTCCTCAGACCCAAGCCTATGGGGAGCTAGCCACTTATCTTGAAGGCAGCAACTGTACCTGGGTCTCGCGCGGTCCTCGGACCCAAGCCTAGGGGAGCTAGCCACTTATCCTGAAGGCAGCAACTGTACCTAGGTCTTGCATGGTCCTCGGACCCAAGCCTATGGGGAGCTAGCCACTTATCTTGAAGGCAGCAACTGTACCTGGGTCTTGCATGGTCCTCGGACCCAAGCCTATGGGGAGCTAGCCACTTATCTTGAAGGCAGCAACTGTACCTGGGTCTTGCGCGGTCCTCGGACCCAAGCCTATGGGGAGCTAGCCACTTAACTTGAAGGCAGCAACTGTACCTAGGTCTTGCGAGGTCCTCGGACCCAAGCCTATGGGGAGCTAGCCACTTAACTTGAAGGCAGCAACTGTACCTGGGTCTTGCGCGGTCCTCGGACCCAAGCCTATGGGGAGCTAGCCACTTATCTTGAAGGCAGCAACTGTACCTGGGTCTTGCGCGGTCCTCGGACCCAAGCCTATGGGGAGCTAGCCACTTATCTTGAAGGCAGCAACTGTACCTAGGTCTTGCGCGATCCTCGGACCCAAGCCTATAGGGAGCTAGCCAATTATCTTGAAGGCAGCAACTGTACCTGGGTCTTGCACGGTCCAAGGACCCAAGCCTATGGGGAGCTAGCCACTTAACTTGAAGGCAGCAACTGTACCTGGGTCTTGCATGGTCCAAGGACCCAATGGGGAGCTAGCCACTTAACTTGCAGGCAGCAACTGTACCTGGGTCTTGCGCGGTCCTCGGACCCAAGCCTATGGGGAGCTAGCCACTTATCTTGAAGGCAGCAACTGCACCTGGGTCTTGCGCGGTCCTCGGACCCAAGCCTATGGGGAGCTAGCCACTTATCTTGAAGGCAGCAACTGCACCTGGGTCTTGCATGGTCCAAGGACCCAAGCCTATGGGGAGCTAGCCACTTATATTGAAGGCAGCAACTGTACCTGGGTCTTGCATGGTCCTCGGACCCAAGCCTATGGAGAGCTAGCCACTTATCTTGAAGGCAGCAACTGTACCTGGGTCTTGCATGGTCCTCGGACCCAAGCCTATGGGGAGCTAGCCACTTATCTTGAAGACAGCAACTGTACCTGGGTCTTGCGCGTCCTCGGACCCAAACCTATGGGGAGCTAGCCACTTATCTTGAAGGCAGCAACTGTACCTGGGTCTTGCATGGTCCGAGGACCCAAGCCTATGGGGAGCTAGCGACTTATCTTGAAGGTAGCAACTGTACCTGGGTCTTGCATGGTCCTCGGACCCAAGCCTATGGGGAGCTAGCCACTTATTTTGAAGGCAGCAACTGTACCTGGGTCTTGCATGGTCGAAAGACCCAAGCCTATGGGGAGCTAGCCACTTATCTTGAAGGCAGCAACTGTACCTGGGTCTTGCATGGTCCTCGGACCCAAGCCTATGGGGAGCTAGCCACTTATCTTGAAGGCAGCAACTGTACCTGGGTCTTGCATGGTCCTCGGACCCAAGTCTATGGGGAGCTAGCCACTTATCTTGAAGGCAGCAACTGTACCTGGGTCTTGCGCGGTCCTCGGACCCAAGCCTATGGGGAGCTAGCCACTTATCTTGAAGGCAGCAACTGTACCTGGGTCTTGCATGGTCCTCGGACCCAAGCCTATGGGGAGCTAGCCACTTATCTTGAAGGCAGCAACTGTACCTAGGTCTTGCATGGTCCTCGGACCCAAGCCTATGGGGAGCTAGCCACTTATCTTGAAGGCAGCAACTGTACCTGGGTCTTGCGCGGTCCTCGGACCCAAGCCTATGGGGAGCTAGCCACTTATCTTGAAGGCAGCAACTGTACCTGGGTCTTGCATGGTCCAAGGACCCAAGCCTATGGGGAGCTAGCCACTTAACTTGAAGGCAGCAACTGTACCTGGGTCTTGCATGGTCCTCGGACCCAAGCGTGTGGGAAGCTAGCCACTTAACTTGAAGGCAGCAACTGTACCTGGGTCTTAGGCGGTCCTCGGACCCAAGCCTTTGGGGAGCTAGCCACTTATCTTGAAGGCAGCAACTGTACCTGGGTCTTGCGCGGTCCTCGGACCCAAGCCTATGGGGAGCTAGCCACTTATCTTGAAGGCAGCAACTGTACCTGGGTCTTGCGCGGTCCTCGGACCCAAGCCTATGGGGAGCTAGCCACTTATCTTGAAGGCAGCAACTGTACCTGGGTCTTGCATGGTCCAAGGACCCAAGCCTATGGGGAGCTAGCCACTTAACTTGAAGGCAGCAACTGTACCTGGGTCTTGCATGGTCCAAGGACCCAAGCCTATGGGGAGCTAGCCACTTAACTTGAAGGCAGCAACTGTACCTGGGTCTTGCGCGGTCCTCGGACCCAAGCCTATGGGGAGCTAGCCACTTATCTTGAAGGCAGCAACTGTACCTGGGTCTTGCATGGTCCAAGGACCCAAGCCTATGGGGAGCTAGCCACTTATCTTGAAGGCAGCAACTGTACCTGGGTCTTGCATGGTCCTCGGACCCAAGCCTATGGGGAGCTAGCCACTTATCTTGAAGGCAGCAACTGTACCTGGGTCTTGCATGGTCCTCGGACCCAAGCCTATGGGGAGCTAGCCACTTATATCTGAGTGCTAGACAGAACCTAGGTCTTGCATGGTCCAAGGACTCAAACCTATGGGGAAACTAGTTACTTACAGCCAAACTCAAGTATCAAGCACTATTTGCCTCAAGAAGCTAAGTATCAAGCACTATTTACCTCAAGAAGCTAAGTATCAAGCACTATTTACCTCAAGAAGCTAAGTATCAAGCAGGACCAAGGCTCTGCATGGTCCTCGGACTCAGGCCTAAAGAGAAGCTAAGTACACTAAAGAAACACTAAGTGTCTACCCGAAGAAATTCTATCTGGTCCTTAGGAAATGAAGAGTGCATCAGGGCATACACGCCCTCTCATTATAATAACTGATGCCACGATTGGCCGAGATGCAATTGAAGCTAAAACCGCACAAGTAAAGAAGAAGCAAATAATGTGCAAGTAAATAGCCACAACAAACAGAAAAGGAGATAAAGTTCTCATTTCATTAAATTCAAGGGAATTACATCAGAGGAGTTACATTACAAGTAAAAGGAAAAGAAGAAGAAAGAGACGCAAAAATGGAGTCCATCATGCAGAAGTGCCAAGGAACCTAGTTGCCCACTTCGATGGGTGGCTGGCCTGTAGCTGCCTCAGGGTCCTCCAAGCCCTGACCAAGGGGGATGGCCTGCAGAGGCACAGCAGGAATAGCTGCCCCCCCGGCAGAAGAAACCTGGGCATTGAGGGAAGGTTCTGCAGCCTGCTGAGGCGCATCCTCGTTAGAGCCATCACTCAGTTCAACCGCCGAGGAGGGAGTACTCCCTTGGACTGGCTCGTCAGTGGCCCCAGCATCCGAGGCCCCCTCGCCCGGGGTGGCAACAGCTTCCGCAGCAGCGTCCTCGGCCTCTGAGCCATCAGGAGCAGCCTCGCGGATAACAGGAGGGTAGTACGCATTCTCCTCCTTCCACAAGTCAGAAGAAGCCTCCACCCCAGCCCGTCTGAGGGCTTCACTCCAAGTCTCGGAGCAATAGCGCCTACATACCCCAGGGACTTGGGATTTGTAGGCAGCTGCTGTCTCAGTTGCCCCGGCAGTGTAGGCTGCCTCCTCGGCTTCCTGCTTGGTGGCCCAGGCTTCCTCCCTGCCCTGCTCGGCCTCAAACTTGGCCCTCTCAGCCTCCCCTTTGGCCCATTCGGCCACCCTCTTGGCCTCCTCAGCATCTGCCACTTTCTTCACCAGGCCAGCTATCTGCTCCTCGGCAAGCTTCAACAGCTTCTCTGCCTCACCCAGACGCTTTGTCTGAGTTTTGGCCTGCCTTTGGGCACCCTCAAGGCCTGACATTACGCTATCCCTAGCCTGGATCACGGCCTTCAGCTCCTCCCTGGCCTTGGCAAGGTCCTCCTCGGACGTCTTGAGGGTCCGAGTAGCTGCCAGGCGCCTATCGCGCTCTAAATCCATGGCCTTCCCATGCTCGTTGGCCGCCTCTTCCAGCCTGAAGGTGGCCTGCACAGCCTGCTAAGCGAAACAGATAAGTTATGATTAGCCGAGCTCAAAAAAGAAATGAAAGCAAAGAAAACTGAGGCAAGAAAAAGCACAAGTGTTAGGGTGTTACCATCCCCAAGTATCGCTTGAGGCAGAGGAAGACGTCCCTACTCCTCATGGTCCCCAGCTCGGCCATGTCCGCGGGAAGGAGCAGGCATCTCTCCACAGCGTCGGCCACATACGCGCCTTCGCCATCCTTAAAGTCCCTGAGGGAGGAGTCATCCCTCAGAGGTGCCCCACGGAGCATTGGAGCAGGGAGCCAGGCCTGAACCTCGGGCGGAGGAGCGACCTGTTTTTCATGAGTTGAGGAGCCTATCCTCAATTGCTTCGATGGCCGACGAGTGCCATCGCCCTCCCACGTGGGCCCAGTATTGTCGTCAAGGGTCCTCTTGCCCTTATCCTTCTTCTTCTTGGGGTCAGCAGGCTCGCGCCTAGACGGCGGGCTCGGCTGAGGCGGAGGAGGAGGAAGCTTAGGCTGTGTTGAGGCCGACCTGGTCTGAGCAGGACGAGCCTTTGGAGGAGGAGGAGGAGGCTTCGGTTTGGACTTCCCCGGCTGACCTTCGATTAGGTCGAGCAGAGGGGGGTTGGGGTTTCTTTTTGTAGCCCATCTCGAGCCGAGAGGATTTGTCCGACGCTAAAAAGTCTGCCTCGGATAGACGAGGATCACCCAAGTCTCCAGAAGGGTCCTCGGACTGATGGAATTGCTCGAAAACACTGAAATCGTCCTCGGCAGGACCACAATCTGCAGCGTCCCCTTCCCTCTCTAAGCCCTCTTCCGCGGCCTCTGGGAATGTATGGGAAGACGAGGGGACTGCTACTGTGACGCCTTCTGAAGTGGAGGTGTCCTCGGGAAACTCGAAACCGTTCTTGGTCACTCTTATTTTCTGCAGCCGAGGATCCTTAGCTCTGATCACGTACTTTGGGGCCGCAAATGACTTCTGGAGCGGAGTGTACCCCAAAATCTTGTGCGCAGCTCTGACTTGGTGGTCTGCTTCGTTCTCAAACTTCGCAGACCTGAGCGCCTTCTACAAGTCCTCCCTGTTGACCAAGCTGAAATGGCGCGTAAAAGAGTGCGGATCTGCAAAGGGAAAACACACCCATGGTCAGAAGTCAAACAATACAAGAAGAAACAATGCAGAAAAGAAGTCAAAATCCTTGAATCCCCTCCTATTCCCACTGTCCCACCTGGCGTTCCCTCTGCCGTCGGGCAATGGAGGCCATCGTGCCACGCTCCAGACACGATGAGGAAATCCTCATTCATCCCCTTGTTGGACTCAGGGAGGCACTGGATGAGCCGGACCCTGTCGTCCCTCGTCCTCATGTAGTAGGACTTGTTCTTCAAATGTTGAAGATTGTAACAGTAGTTGACGTCATGATAGGTCAGCCTCAGACCCATCTTTTCATTAAGGGCGTCTACACTGCCCAGAATTCTGAACATGTTGGAGGCGCATTGGGTGGGGGTCAACCGAAAGTAGGTAAGGTAACCCCTTATCACCGGCCCCATGGGGATCCTCATCCCCCCTTCAAGGAAAGCGATGACAGGAATCACCACGTCGCCCCTCTGCTTCAGGAGGTGCCACTCCCCCTCCTCACAATACCTCAAGCCAACGTTGGCCGGTATCTTGTAATCGGCGATGAATTTCTCCATCGCCTTCTCAGTGCCAACATACTTCTTAAGTCTACCCATCCCAAATGACGCCTAAGCAAACTAAAGGAGGAACGAATGAAAGGGAAGGACGAGTAGAGAAGAAAAGAAGCTCAGAGAGGGATAGAGAGACTTACAGAAATGAGGAGGAGCTCCTCGGACTGGCTTTTTGTGCTGGAGGTGGAGATGGAAGTTTGGCTGGACTCAGAATAGAGGCGCAGGAGCTCTTGATTGCAAATGGAAAAAGGAGGAGGCGGTTCCAATGGGTATTTATACCCTAGGTAGAAGAGCCGCGCAAGTTTTCCCGCCCATAAATGCCAGACGCGTCCCCACCGTTGGATTGTCATCTGCCCGTTGAACGTGGGGAGCATAAAGCCGCCCGAATTTAATGCAAGGCACGTTACGCGCACCGAAGCGCCAGTAACACACCTTGGGCAGTTGAAAAGGCTCCAGTGCTGACGTGGGACAAGACTCGATTGGACATGAAGCAGGTCCGAGGATGTCAAAATCCTCCTTTCCGCCCGAGGATGCGGACAGCAAGATTTTGAGGGGCTATTGTGGGGCCAGAATAAGTCAACAACCCCGGCCCATTCCAAACCAGGCCCAGAAGCCCACGCCGAGGACGCCTTCAAGGTCCGAGGTCCGAGGACGAAAGTTTTAAGCCCAGGGCCCAAGGAGCATTGCCGAGGATGGTTACATCCTCGGGTGACCGAGGTCAAAAGATGGGCAAACAGCATACCTTTAAGGGGAATCTCCCCAAGCATCCAAGGAGCAAATAGCAAGAACCAATCACCGGACAGTGAAGCATGGTGGAGGAGCAAGTCCCAGGTGAACTGTCACCTCCACATTAAATGCCCCCAACTAACGCCCTGGCCGCATTAATGAGGATTGGACCTCTGAACAGTGCCGTCTTGGGCGCTGCAACCCACTGGAGGTATGGGAATGCGGGTGATGGGACAGGCTCTCAAGTGGAAACCGGGCTGATCGACAAATGTAGGGCTAGGATCAACTGAAGGAGGAGTATATAATGTAAAAAGTCCCTCTTGTGAGGGGGACGGACGGAAAACTAGAGAAAGAGAAATACTATAGCATTGTGTTGTCTCTCTACCATTGTAACCTTACTTGAAAGAAATAAGAACAGGTTCAACCTCTATAATCCCGTCCGAGGAGAACTATTAGGCAATCCGACCCACGTTTAGCTTAGCACAATCCACGTACAACCATGCAGGGCCGTTGCATTCTTTGCCTATTAGGCAATCCGACCCACGTTTAGCTTAGCACAATCCACGTACAACCATGCAGGGCCGTTGTATTCTTTGCTAAAGCCTAGCTCTTGAGCCCATACTCTACAAATTTATTGGAGGGTTAGCTGGGCTTGGGTCCACTCTCCCAACCTGTGGAGAGCGCTCGAATCCGGTCCCTACAAGAATGTACTATTATTATATTACATAGAATTATTTGGATAAGTTAGTGTTTATTGTTATGTATTTTATTTTTATTTTTTTTCTCATATCATTTTATTTAACAATTAAATTCAGCCTCATCCCCCATATATATCATTAAATTATTTATATTTTCACTCCTTTTTTTTATTTTAAAAATTTTTAAATATAATATTTTGCCTAAATCAAATAAATAAAATTATCCACATTAAATGGAGTAATGCTAGGGAAACACTCATTCTCACACCCAATGCATCAAAGGAAGAATGAAATACAAAACAAATCAAGCTAGAAATACTAAATTAAAAAAAAAAAAAACTAATAATGCATATTTAATGTCATAGAATCATCATCAAATTTTGGAAAATGATAGGTTGCCAATGGAGAGAGAGAGAGAGAGAGAGAGAGAGAGAGAGAGAGAGGGTATAGAAAAAAGCCAATACAAAGTAATAATGAGTAGATAAAGAAAAAAAACCAAACGTCAATTAGTAATCGTTGATTGGAAAACAAAGAGGTTGTAAGGAGAAGTAAAAAATAAAATAGAAATTACCGTGTGGAGAACATTAAAAACTTTACAGTGTAGTAGCATAAACCGTTAAATTCACTTAAAAAATTAAATCAACAATCAACAATTAAATACAATCATAGTACTAAATTTAAATTTAAAACTAATCCATCTCTAACTATGGAAACCATATTAATCATAACTAAAAAAGAGATATTCTCTGATAGTAGTAGAAATTATATAAGAAATAAAGTTAGAAAATTTAAAAATCTATTTTTTGACATTTCATTTAACCTTATTTATAATATATATATATATATATATAATATTTTTATACACTATTACTTTCGAAAATCTAATGAACAATGCTACCTCTCATTTATCTTCTTTGTTATGCAAATCATCAGTTAATAAATATATGATAATGGTAAGAAGCGTTACAAATGAGATTACTAGAAAATTAATTAGCTTGGAGTAGTAGTCTATAATTTTACCTATCCAAAAAAGTAGAATATATAGAGTTTTCTTAAAGGTATGTGTAAAGATAAATGTGTGTGTGTGTGTGTGTAAAGGTAAAAAAAAGGTATATTTAAGGTTTTTATTAACTTAAAAACTAATGAAAAACCAATGGTTAATAACTAAATTATAGTATTAATAAAATACTTAGTGAGACCATCCTAAAAAAATTATCACGCGCAACGCACAGGTATACTACCAGTACATAATAAATTTTAAAAAGAGAGAAAGAGGAGTTTTTGATACGTGTTTATACATACCCACCTGGAGGAGTTTGAGTGAGAAATTCAAAAGCAGTCTCAACTTCCATAGCCAAATCATTCTTCAAAAAAAACAAAAATAAAAATCAACCGCAATAATTTCATTGAATTTCTAGGGAGCCAAACATGAAGTTAGTAAGGATAGGAGAGAGAGACTTGGTGGCGCTGGAAAAGAGATCTCGAGGATGAGGGAATTTTTTTTTCAAAATAACATCAATTTCCAAACAATTTTGTTAGTTAGCATCGTTTGCAAATTATTTAGGAAACAAACATCTCGAGTTTGTAAGACAAGAGTTCACTGTAGTAACTCGAGTATCGAAAACTCGATTTCAATGAAAATTTAGGTCGAACTCGAGTTCCACAAAAGACAAACCCAGCAAGATTAAGGAAGCAAAGTCAAACCAAAAACCCAATCACAAACCCAAGTTGTGTTGACGCTTGCCGCTGCTTCAATGGAGGAGAAGAACATGTTGGAGTTTTGGAGAAGAAGAAGAGCTGGAGGAAAATATCCGATCCAATCAGTTCTGGGGTTTTTGATTGGGTTTTGTTCTTAGGGCTTAGAAGGATCAGTTTTTGTTTTGGGTTTTGTTTTTGGGATTTTGGAAGTTTGAGAAAGGAAAGTGGAAGAAGAAGAACACGCTGGATGTTTGAGAAAGGAGAAAAGCAGTGGGATGGTAGGAGCAGAAAGATGGAGAAAGAAAAAAAAAGAATGAAGGAAGAAGGAAAGCAAAGCATAGGAAAAAATTGCAAATAGGTGGAAAAACAAAGAAATCGAGTCTCTTAGGATCGAGTTCTAAGAGAAAAATTGAGTTTCTTGAGCTCGAGATGTAAGTTTTCTAAATAGTTTGGAAACATTTCTAACTAACGAAATTGTTTAGGAATTGGTGTTAGTTTGCAATTTTTTCCGGAGAGGAGATGGAGATGAGTTTGGTTGGTGGTGATATTTCATGTGTCTCAGTTTTAATTTATTTTTTTTTTTTTTTTAATCTAATGTGGCGGTACAGTTGGTAGTTGATACGATATGAAAAAAAAAAAAAAAAAAAAATTTTATTGTTCCATTTGACACGTTAGCTTTTTCCATCAAAAGGATAACGTGGGGGATTAAATTGACTTGGCATTGCAAATGTTAGGGACCAAATTAACTCAATTGAAAGGTTAGGCACCAATTTGGAATATGGTGTAAAGGAAAGAGACTAATTTTGTAATTTACCCAAAAATCTAAAAGCACTGTAGGTATATAACATATAGAACTTCTTTCTAATTTTATATAAAAAAATAAAAAATAAAACTTTTTCCTAAAGATAGCATTTAATAAACACAACAATAACATAAACATAAACAAAAAAAATATTATTGTTCTCGTAAACATATTTTTCTTTCTCCAAATATATACCTTAGAAAATAAAAAATAAAAACAAATAATTCTATCTATATGTGAACTTATTTAGGCTTTTTACAAATTTATTTATTTAATACACACACACATATACATACAAGATGCTTCCAAAGCCGCCTCTGGAGCCATTAGGAGCTAAGTAAAGTCCACATATGAGTTGATTTTATTTATGTTCTCCTTTGTTTTTGTTTTGGTTTCAACTTCAACAACTACTCCTTTCTTATATAATTAAAAACAATCTAAAAAAGTTATTAGGACTAATTGACTATGGCCCCAAAATATAGGGACCAAAATGGTATTTTTACCTTTAAAAATTTAAGGCTTAACTTGTTACTTCTGAAATTATAGGATTTTATTTGGACTGCCCCAAAATTATAGGGTATAAAAGTTAAATTTACAACAACAAAATAGAATGAACACCATAGTAGGATTTGTAATTGAATTTACCAAACTCCTACTACCTAAAAAATACAATGCATTTGTACTCCCGCACTAAAGGCCTTCCTTAGTTGATGGCTTAATATGAATGTTTTTCAAAATGATTTGAACTAAAATTCATCCATTAAAAAAAAAGGTTAGAAGAATGCAAATCCCAAATACATAAAAACACACAATGTTCTTCCAAAGTCTAAACTATTAAAAGGAAAAATTATTATTTTACCCTATTAAAAATAACCAAATCACAAGTAATTTGAAACCTATGATACAATGACAATCTAGGAATAAAAAATCAACACATTGTAAAAACTAAAAGAGATAAATAACACACATTACAGTGTGGCACATGGCATTGACTCCTAATTCTTTGAATTATGTCCCATTACTCAGAATAAAAGGGTACATGTTCATATGGAACAGAGTAAGCAAATGCTCACCATCATGGATTGAATTCCTAGAGCATAAACATAAACATAAATAAAAAAAATTGTTGTACTCATAAACATATTTTTATTTTTACAAACACAAACCCTTCAAAAGATATAAAAAAGTTAATTCTATCAGACCATTAGGATTTCTACAAATTAATTTATTGATTATATAATCATTTTAATATTTTCCACTAAACATCAATGATTTAATTTAGAAATGGAATTACAATCAAGCATATGGGCATTAAAACAATTATGGTTAATTTTGTAGTTATCCTTTTAGCCAATTAATCTTGGCTAAATTAATCCCACTAAGGTTTGTTTAGTCATAGTTATCACTTATCACTTTCTTTTAGTTCTTATGGGTGGTTTTGTAATACAGTAGAAGAACTTGAACCTCTAGGATTGGAAGTTTTGAGAAAATATATAAAGCTATCAGTTTGGGCTATTGGTCCTGTAGTTCCTCAAGCCATGATTTCATCTCCCACTAAATCTATGATACACGTATTATCGGCCAAAAAGTTTGGAAAAAAAGCTTAGTCTTCGGTAGAACAAAGCATAGAATGGCTGAACTAGCACCAGGAGGTTTCAGTTCTAAAACACAATTGGTGCTTCCCAAATGATCATGGAACTTGCTATTGCTTTGGAAGAGAGTGGAATGCCATTCATTTGGATCATTAGGCCACCTATTGGTTTTGACATAAATGATGAATTTAGAGCATACTTGTTACCAGAAGGATTTCAAAACCGATAAGGAAAAGCAAATGGGGCTTGCTAGTGAATAACTGGGTGCCCTAGTTGGAAATTCTGTCACACAAAGAGATTGGAGCATTTCTTAGCCACTGCTGGGTGGAATTTAGTGATTGATAACCTAAGCCAGGGAGTGCCAATCATAGGTTGGCCATTGGCTAGAGAAAAGGCACATGGCGAATAACATCTCTTGATTTTTATTGCCATGAAATTAATTTGTCATCTTCATCTAGAATTTTGAAAGGAAACAAAGTGACATATAACATAAGGTTCATTTAGAATAGCTCATTTTCGTGGCTTTGTCTTTCTTTAAAAAAAAATAAAAAAGCAATGGTAAAAGTACAACTCTTCTTTCATCATACTTATTAATATACATTCCATACACATAGCGTCTGTTTGGAGATAAAGCTAAAAGTTAGCTGAAATAGTACAATAAGACTCATGAATAATACCAAAAAGTGCAATGAGACTTATGAATAGTAGCAAAAATAAGCTAATTAGTAAAAAAAAAAACTGCATTTTTCAGCTAATGCCAAACACAACCACAATGTCCATAATTTCATGCACAATGTCCACATTTTATTTGATAGTAAAGTTTGATTTTTTCTTCTTTTTGTTTATACCATTTTCTTATCATATATTGTAGATTTGAAACCAAAATACTTTAAAAACAAATCAAGATGCAAATGAAATATTTTGTAACTCAATATATGTATAAGAAAACTAGAGGTAATTACATTTCCATCCTTTAAGGTGTTGGGAAATGACACTTCACCTTAAACCTGAAGGGGGAAAAATTCCATTTTTAACATCCATTTTATCAAACTCTATTAAATTAATGTTAACAATGTTGCGTACTAACATATCATTTGCTTAAGGGTAGGTTTCCATAATTATCCGTTGTTTCAGAATTAAAATCCATTGATTTATATATTTAAATAAAGAGTATTTTAAAATTAGTATGACTTTTTCTTATTTTTTTTAGTTTGTCATTGGGTTGTAGAGAGATTTGCCGTTGCAAGTATTTTGGTGTTTTATAAACTTTGCATTATTATCAACAAATTTTGTTATGTTTTTACTAATTATGGTTAAGCTTTGATAAAGAAAATTTCATAGAAATTTAGAATATTTACTAATATAAACAGAAGGGGAGTACAATTAGTTAATTACCCTCAAAAAAATTTCATTAAAAAATAAAGCAGTTATGTACTTTAGCTAGTTGAAATCATTAAATATTGAGAGTCCTACATATGGAATATGATTGTGTCACTTGTTGATCCCGTGGATTCTTCCAAGAATGGTTCTATCATCTAACTAGTTATTTCCATTTTCTACTGGCGGTTTTAATTGCTTTTCTGTTTTATTATTATATTAAGATTTCACTCTGATAATTATTTATTTGGTGTAACACTAACCAATGGAAGGATTGATTTGTTCACTCAAGGAGTACGTTTTCATTCATAATATACCAATTAAATAAATTTATTTTTATTTTATTTTATCTCTGTTTCTTTTTCTTTTTTTTTTCTTGTTCTTATTGTTGTCCGTTATATAATTAACTTCACAATTGAGTACTATACATGGATTATAAGAAAATTTCTACAAAATGTTTCAGAATAAAATTATGTCGTGCATGCATCACGCTAAATATCAAATACTAATTACGTAAAGCAACAAGCAATTTCTTCTCTAGTCAAGTAAGCTCAACCTGAAAACAAAGTAGATTTTTGTTTGGGGTGTGCAGTGAAGTGCAGGACCTAGATTTTAGATTGAAGTTGCCTTTGGGACTATTCATTAGTATCCTTATGTTAAGATTTACGGTTTTTTTTTTTTTTTAGACTATGCTAGGGGTGCTATCTGTGATAATATCTTCCCCATGTTGTTAAGGTTGCAATGTGTTATTTGACATTTTTTTTTCACATGGATTCATTATTAACGTTACTTTTATTATACATGAATCACATGTCATGTTAATAGTTGTGAAAAAAAATTTCTTACTAATTTTATTTTTAAGCATTTGATCTTTTGCTGGAAAGAAAAATATTTATATTGACTGGAAAAATATTTTTAAATGTATATCATTTATCAATATGTAATAGAATGTTGCAATAATCCATTTGCCACAAAAGTTGTAGTCTGTAGCCAATAGCCCAGAGTTCAGCCTGAACACTGAAAGTAAGTCCTAAGTAGAGAAGGAAAAACACTTCATCCAATTACCATTTTTGTCCCAGATAAGCTCACCTGGAGCATGTCCAGGGAGCCTTTAGCTACTACCAGTTGTACTTAATTTTACAAAGGTTTGCAGAGGTGAACTCCATGACTCCAGAACACCTTCCTTCTCTCCCTCCATTCCAAACATAAGAGTTTTATCCTTAGGTTACCTTGCTTTTAATGGCGGCGCCCTGGGGCATAATCAGTAAGATAGTATCACAGTAGTTCTTTCATAATACTGTAAATTTTTTTAGCTGTCATCATTTGCTAATTTTCATTAACGATATCATATAGCAACTTGTTTTCTATGTCTATTTTAGATGTTCATCATTGGTTAATTACAAATTTGGTACCAGCAGCAGCTAGGATATTGTTTCGAATGAACATCTAGTGGCAAACCGGTAGGAGATCATACCCAGATGGGAAAAAAATGGTAAGATTATCAATCATTATTGATTATGGAAACTATCACCAGTAACACTGTACATCAATTAAGAGCTTTCCACCTCTTCCTTTTCTGGTGAGACAGACAGAGAAAGGTTGAAACAATATGGCACGGTGTTCTCTTAACAATATGCTGAACTTTCTATTACAAGCTATATTGATGACTATATATACATATTTCATTTACCTATAGTACTAGTGGTTTTACCTGTACAAATGGTTAATCAGTCCTTGTGTTCAAACTCAAGCAATCAGCCTTCTTCCCCAAACTCCTCCGTGAATCTCTCATGCACCTCAAGATCAGCTTTACTTACAGTTGGCTTCTGTCTTGCAAGTACTTTATCAAAATCTGCTCTTGTGATTGGTGGTGGCTGGATCTGCAAGTCATACATTCCCAGAGCCAGTTACATTCAAGTCATTATATAAATTAAAAGAAGTGGATGAATGAGGCTAGAAAAGAAATACCACAAGTTGACCTTCCTCCAAAGAATTGTGTAATTTTGATGGAAGAGAAAATCATCATTGAATGTGCATTAATGAAATTGAATGAGGCACATAAGATAGAGGCATGCACTTTTTAAATCTCTCCCCCACCCCCATCCCCCCTTCTCTTTTCCACTTTTTTCTTCAATCCTACTTTTCTGAAATTGACTAACTACATAAGTTAAAGCATTGAATAAGTCTATAATAATTCTATTTGGTAAGTTATTGATACCTAGCACTAAAAATGATTATAGTGCTAATTTTGGCAATGATTTCTGGTCTAGAGCTTTAAGCAGCGTCCATTAATAATAGTAATAAATAAAACAGTTTCCTACCCAATACTTACCTTTGAAGCTAGGCCTTGTGCATCAAGTTCCTGCAAGGTAACCTGAACAGCTCCTCGTTCAGTAGGTTCGCAAGGGACCCACATGTCACTAGAGTTCTTTTTGAAGAATTTCGCATCACTCAAAAGAAAGGAGGTAGCTAACAGCTTTCAGCCATATAATCACTCAAAAGGGATACCAGAAACTAATGTAAACTGGACACTTACACAAACAGCTATGTCTGAACCTGAAAATCCTTCTGTTTTGTGAGCTAAATGCTCAAAATCACTTTCAGTTAAGTTATGAGGAGTGTCTCCAAGATGGACCTGATTAAATAAAAAACCTGTTGAGGATATTAAACAAATCATAAGCTCCAAAAGAATCAATTACTATGGCTCTACCAAAACCACAGTACCTTAAACATGTGCTGCCTTGCCTTCAAATCTGGGAGAGGGATGTAAATTCGCTTATCGAAACGCCTACGGATGGCCTGTATTTAATTTTCCTTAGTCTCAACCCCAAAGCAATGAAGGTCATAAAACTCTTTTTAGCTATAACTTAGGTCCAATGGATCAGAGTTTTCTTACCTGATCCAAAGCATATGGAGTATTCGTGGCGGCAAGAACCAGAACTTTCTGATCATCGCTGCCTACACCCTGAAATGTGTTAAAGAAAATTTCCATTTGAAGATTAACAGTAGAAAAACCAAAGGCAACAATCACTGTTTAATGTAGTTAAGAACTAATGCAGGTTAAAGATAATAGTAGTAGGGAATAAGACGAAAGAGATGTGGGCTTAAGATGATGCACCAAGAATGCAAGAACATAGAGTAGGAAGGCATCTATGTCTTCAATCCAGGTCAGACTATACACTCCAGACTTGGCTATTGAGAGTTCAAATTGGAGAATTATCTGGTGGTAGGAGTTTGATCACTAGCCATTGCAACAGTTTGCATATTTCACTACCATAAGATGGATTAGTGTGAAAACAGGGAAGAGATCCTATGGCCAGAATTTGAGTGAGCATGAGGAAAATGTGAAATGGAACCTGCTTTTCATATGGGCCATGGCCTAAGAGACTCGGCAACAACTAGGAGAATGCTTGATAGTCAACTGACACAGGTACAGCCTGCCTTTGTAACAAAATTAACTACATCCCAATAAGGCCCATGCACCAATCTCTAAAGTAGAAGAACCAGCATTCTGTCCTTGTAACAAATTTAACACATATGATTGTAACTTTTTTTTTTCCCCCTTTTTTTGGGAGGTGGAGTGGAGACAAGGCTTGAACTCAAGACCACTTTTTGACACAAAAGCTAAAACTATTAGAAAATTGTGAATTTAATCATTTAACCATTATTCTAACAACAATTTTGTTCATAGACAAAAGGAAAGGCCTAACAAGTCTAAACGCTATACATAATGGTATTGGCAGGAAGCAGAATGCACATTCATATATAAATTATATGACTTCTATAATCTTTCCCTAAAGTAACAGACAGATAGCTTAGCAACTGAAACAATAACTGGACCACTTATGGAAAGTAAAAGAGAAAAAGAAAATGCAGGACAAAAAACAGTTGATGATAGGGAAACTTTTAAATATTGCATATCACCTACTAAAGTATAAGGATGACAGTTGTATTGGTATAAGATAAGCTTGGAACAAAGCTCTTATCCTCTTCCAGTGAACACAAAATACCTGCATCTGTACAAGAAGTTCTGTTTTGATACGTCGAGATGCTTCACTCTCATTGCCTTCACCTCGCTGGCCACATAAGGAATCAATTTCGTCAATGAAAATAATGGAAGGAGCATTATCACGAGCCATTTGGAAAAGATTTGAGACTAGCTTTTCGCTTTCACCCATCCATTTTGAAACAAGGTCTGATGACGAAACACTGTGTATTGATAGCATCTAGCACTCGTCATGTGTTGGCAACATTCCATTAATATAAAGACAAAAAAAAAAAAAAAAAAAAAAATCTACATCCATGGGCATACAACTGGAAGTGTAAATCATACATGCATTTGGAAATTCAAATTCACTTGAATGACGTGATAATTACAATAAAAATCAAGTGAAGCAGTCAACCCCAGCCATATATGAAGTAGACGAAAAAAACTACATAAAAAAAATTTATTAAGAACCGCAAGCATACTGAAACTCAAATATCTTAAGTTAGGTATAAGCAAGAATTTTTGATCCACTAAATCCACATTTCATAATTTTTTTTTCTGTCATCTCACTTAGTGGAAATCAGTATTCCAACTTGTTGCCTTTTAACAATGCTTTTATGATACCATTTGACAAACAGGAGAAGTCACGGCTGACAGCACAATGAGGCATTGATTGCAAACTTCTTTTGCTGCCTTTCTACCAAGTCATTAAAAGACTGAGAAAAAGGAACAAGATATGAAGAGAGCATCCTCATATGCTTACATTCACTCTCCAAGGTATAAATTACACATTCTTGCGTGGTTTGTGTGCATCTTGCAAGTTTCAGTGGAGATCGCATCATGGTCCACTAACAAAGTTCTTCAAAATCTTCCATTCTAATATGCTCATTTGGAACAGAAGTTCAAATTTCCTGCTTTAAAAATAAGCCTAACCAAGCCCCTTTTAACTATAATTCACTAATGAAAGCATGGAAAGCAAAGATCATCACTAAGATATGGGCATTAGTGCACAAACGAAACTTATCAATAGAAAATGGATGAGAATAAGAATGACATGTTGACCATGCACAAATGAAACCTAACCAAGTTTGTAGGCTTCTTGCATTTTACTTTATTCATAAATAACATTTCTTGTCAAATTTCTTTGCAAGAGAAACGAAATCTCCAAGCTTGATACATTTCCTTCATTGTTATTATTATTATTATTATTATTATTTTGGCCTCTTAGAAGACCAAATGGGAAAATATGAACTAGTGTAAAAATTCAACAATAAAATGGTTGATCAGCTGCTAGGGGGAAAAGGTTGATATCCTCCCAGGAAGCAACAGTATTACAATACTTGCATGGTCATATTTCTAAGTAAGTAATATAGCAATCTCTCATATAATCTAAACATTTAGACTAAGTTACCTAGAAAATTGATCAAACTAGAACACAGAAGATGTATGGGAACACATTACATGACCTACCCCAGAACATGGAATGATGAGATTACACTTATACTCAACACACATGTTGTTTCATTAGAAGTTACAATATGACAAGGCTGTCCTCAAGTTAAACCCTTATAATTTTTAGCCTGGTTCTCTCCAGAAACTCTATAATGCATATAAGATTTTCGTATTACTTAAACTATCCTCTTTCAAAAATAAAAGGGAGAAAAAAAGGAGGAAACTTTTGGATTGTGAAAATTTGCATATTAGAACAAAGGTGTACCACATTTTAGATTACCCTGGATTGTGGTGAGCAAGTGTAGTAGACTAGTAGTGTATTATGGTAATCTTTCATCAATAAGAAACCTATATATCCAGCATCCTCTCAATACCATCAAAATTTAGTATCCAGACCTATAGTTTGGTAAACAAAAAAAAAAAATTGTGTCCTTCATAGCATTTGAATGAGCAAATTGGAGTTTTCCTAAAATATTTCATAGTAATTAAGGTGAACTCATTTATTATCGTAAAATAAACTAATGACTACACCATTCAAAGGAATTGATTCGTGTATCCAAATGTAATCTAACATAATGGAAGGATATCATTTTCTTGGAAATCTAAAGGCTTCAAATTAACTGGTGCGGAGAAGAAGAACTAAGATAGATGATCACATAGATTTCAAATATACAACTCACAATTAAGTGTCATTGGCAACAAGTATAGCCTTAGTCCTAAAATCTGCTATTGTAGTTCAATAACTTGCCATCTATAGTTGTATTACCTGCTATTGTAGTCTAGTTACTTGCTATGTATTGGTCAAATTTTTACCTAAAGAAAGTTGAATCTGCTTCTGTTGCCACTGCCTTTGCTAAATAGGACTTCCCAGTTCCAGGTGGACCATATAATAGAAAAGCCCTCCACGGTTTTCTCTTCCCTGAAAAAGAGATCAAATGATTCTTTTATTATCAAGATGTACCATATGTGACATGATATTTATATTAGTGGCTCCAGAAGGAAATACTGCAGAAAATGGCCTGGAAGGAGATTGCCAGTTCATGAATCTTTCAGATTTAAGCATTAAATGATAATGTCTCTTTGACTCTTCTTAATGTAGACAGTTCAAATCCCACTGTTTATTAGGAATGGATAATCAAGTTCTTGATGCAAATTATGTTTAGAAAGTCTTCAGCATCCATACATTGGCACGTATGACAAATAGTAAATGTGCCAAATAGCATTTTGCTTTTTATTAATACCAAATAGAATGTTTATCCTCCATTGCCATAAATTCTACAGTCAAGCAGACAGCTATAATCATTTTTTAATTCACAGCCAGGTGCAAGGGATGGTCTGAATCTGAGCTCATGGCTAAGTAGTGTGCCTCACATATTGAAGCAATGTAAACCCCTCAAACTTTAGAATGAAACTTGATTTGCAAAAGGTTTTCAAATGGGTCTTAAAACTTATTAAAGTTGATATTATTACTTGATATGTATCTTTACAATTGGAAGATACACCGTCCAAAATCTAAAAAATCAGTGAAGCAATGGCAGCAATAACTCTTAAAATATCCTTTCTACCTTCTCTAAACTCAGCTGATTCTTTCATGTTCAGAATGAGGCTAATACTCTGGGCCATCAAAGGCCAATATTTGAGCCTTTTTGAATTCAACTGACAGAACATAAGCCCAATTAACTATAAGAGTTTTGCTTTGTTGTTTGACATGAGCTGTTTATTGTACAACTGTACTACAACATGTCTTCTCCATACATATTTTCAGTTGTTTCTGGTGGGATTTATTTGTACAGTTTCCATTGCAAAAGCAGAGCTTGAAAGTCAGAAATTCTGAGTAATACAATTGGAGCATACAATCTCCGCAACTGATAAACATGAATTTATGGTACCAGTGGCATATTTTTGAATATTCATAAGTTATCAAGTGTCACCATAAACCAAATCAAGCATATTCACATTGAAAGCATGCCAAGATTCAACAAGAAAACTAAAAGCAAATAACCCAAAACTTAAAAATAATGATTGAGGAACTAACCAGTAAAAAATTGGGGAAACTTCACAGGCAGTATTACAGCCTCTTGCAATGCCTGTTTGGCACTCTCAAGCCCGGCCACGTCACTCCACTTCACGTTTGGTTTCTCCCTGATTATCACAGAATCAAGGCCAGCCCTAAGCTTTGCTTGCTCCGGATCCTCCGCATCTTTCCCCACTCCTCCCTTCGACTTTGTCTTTGGTTGGCTAGCAATTGTTGCATCACCACTGGGTGCAGGCCCACTTCCCCCATTATCGAGAATGGTCCTTATCTCCTCTGCCCTCTTTAAATATTCCATACATTTCTGAGTAATCGCTTCCTTAATCTTCGGATTCTTCTCATACTTCAAATGGGTCCTAAAGTACTCTAATGCATTCATATAGAGCGGAAATGCTTTGCTATAGTTTCCGGCATCATCCTCCTGAACTGCCTGCTTCACATACTCTATCGCGTGCTCCTTAAAATTGCTATACATCTTTTACTTACAATAAATGCATAGAAATCAAAGCCACAAAAAATATGACTCAAACTAGTTTCAAACCACCACTCCTTCCCCCTAGAACCCAAAATCCAATACTGAGTTCGACACTCCAATGATTTCTTTTTGTTAACGATATTATACACACGCAAACTACTTTATCACAATTCTTAAACTTGAATTCTCAGATAAGCAACTTATCCACACCCTTAGAACTTGCAACCAAAAACCCAATACTCAGTAACACCTCAGATTTTCTATTAATATTTTTGATGCTTCAAAATATAACCAAACCTGAAAGTAAAATGAAATAAACCATTCAACTTGAAATCAATCAAAAATAAAATAAAATAAAACAGCCCAGTACTCAAATTTCATTGCATCATATATTTATGATAAGCCATTTACAATTCAAGATTTTTTATATATAAAAAAAAGTGAATTTGCAATCAAACCCTGAAATCTGGTTCAAAAAGTACAGAAATGAAAAACCCAATTCTCAGAATTTGTTTCTATGATGATAGTGATGTTGTTCAAGAAGCCATAACAGGTAAGCTTCACAGGTCGGAATAGAAGACTCTGAACAGAAAATTTCGGTTACAAACCTGAAATTCAAGCTTTATTTTCTCTCTGGTGCTTCGCGTTTTGATAATGAAAATGAAATTTCGGAAACAGAGAGAGAACCAACCAATAGGTGCAATTCAAGTCCGGTCTTCTTCACATGGAGAGACAGAGCCTTTAATCGTAGAAATTGCACAACTTGATCATAATACGTCGGCTCTCAAGTCTTTTCACCTTTTTTTATTTATTAATTATTTATAGGAAGTATTTTCACGTTTTAATTACAAATGATTGGAAAAGTTTTAATTTTAGACACTTTTTTAAGTTTTAACTAATTTTAGTCACTTCCATAAAAAAAATAAATAAATAAAAATAAAAAACTAATTTTAGTCACTTTGATTCTTTAAAAAAAAAAAATTAAATTAGAGTAGTATTTTAATTTCTTTTATATCTTTATTATTTTATAATTGAAGTAGTCTTTTAATATGTATTTCTTTAGAGACATTGACGAAAGTGTTATTTTTCAAGTATGAAAATAGAATTTTTTTTTTTTTTTTTTTTTTTGAGAATCAACATCACAAACTTTATTAACTGTGGCTATGAAAATCAGCCTGATCTACCTTCTCTGGTGGTACATCTTCCATCTAGACTTGTAATGAAGAAAAGAAAATTGCTCATCTCGCAAACGAGTGAGCTACAATATTAGAATGCCTCCTTACATGAGAATAAGAAATAATGGAGAAATGAGAGGCTAAATACTGTATATCATTTACAATATGACCAAATTGGGAGAGACTGTGAGAGTTTGTGGTTAGAGCATTCAAAAGGATCTGTGAGTCACCCTCTAAAACTCCCTTATTGAGACCAGTTTCCAGAGCCAACTTCATTGCACACCTTGCTACCAACGCCTCAACCTCTATGGCTGTATTAGGTAGGGGGAATCGCTGCGACATAGACACCATCACTTGCCCCTCGCTGTCTCCGATTATCACCCCTATTCCAACATAATTCTTTGCCTTGAAGAGTGCCCCATCAAAATTTATTTTGTATTGCCGGTGCTCTGGTGGCTGCCACTGAGTTGGAGGTCTTCCCACGGGTTCTACCATGGAAGTATTATGCAGCGAAAATTCCTTCAATTTGCTGCGAGTTTGCTGCATGAGGTGTGTGAGAGTTTCACAGTTCTTACCCACTCGCAATTCATTTCGTCTCTTCCATAGAGCCCACACCACCATAGCAAATAGCCCCAAGTCCCTGTTCTCCGCCAGAATGCATCCTATGAGATCGACAAAATTAGTTGTTTGTCGTAGACTGCGCTGATTCCATGCTGGTATCGAGAGCCAAATTTCCTCTAGTTTCGAGCAGAGATAGAGGGCATGGGGGACATCTTCGTGCTGCGATTGGCAGTGATCACAATAGTCGTCGTTGATAATCTTTCTTCTCACTAAGTTTTGCTTTGTGGGGAGGGAATTTTTTGCAACTCGCCATATCAAATTTTTCACTTTGCTTGGTACCTTGAGACTCCATATCCCTTGCCATAGTGGTTTGAGCAATAGAGTGTCAGACCGTCCAGGTTGTTGATTCTGGTTCTCCGTCTGCAGAAAATGATAGCCAGTCTTGACCGTGTAAGCACTAGTAGCACTGTGAGGCTAGATTAGCTCATCGAGCTGTTCTGTAATGCAGAGGGTTATGCTTTTCACCAATGCTGCCTCGAATTCCATCAGTGTTTCGTCTATCAAATATGTCCTCCAACATCTTCCGACTTCATCAATTAAGCTATGAACCTTAGCTTCAACCAGCCTTCCTATTTGTGGAGATAAAATCATTGGTGAGTGCCGTTGGGGCAGCCACCTATCTCTCCAAATATTGACAGACTTCCCATCCCCAATTCTCCATATTGCTCTACGCTTAATAATATCTCTCCATTTTATGATGCACTTCCATGCATAGGATGCCGAGCTTTGACATGTGGCTTCCATGATCAAACAATGTGGAAAAAATCTCGCTTTAAAAATCCGGTAGAAAAGCGTAGATTTATCATGGAGGAGTCGCCAAGTTTGTTTGGCTAGCAATGCATCATTGTAGTGTGATAAATCCTTGAAGCGCATCCCTCCTTGCTTCTTTGGCTTACATAGCTCTTCCCACCTTACCCAATGCACCTTTCGACTATCTCCCCGCTGCTCCCAAAAGAATCTTCGAATGAGAGCTTCAATGTCATGGCAAAGACCAACCGGTAATTTAAAACATGACATAGTATATGTAGGGAGTGCGTGAGCCACCGCTTTAATCAAAATTTCTCTCCCAGTTTGTGATAGAAGCTTGCCTTCCCATCCTTGAAGCTTCTTCCACACTATTTGCTTGATATTGTCAAAACTTTCCTTTTTTCAGCCTATAAAACTTGGTAATCCCAAGTACTTCTCATATTGTTTGACCATGGGTACTCCAAGAGCCTCTTGTATTGAAGCTTGCATCTATTGGGAGGTAGATTTGCTGGAAAATAGAGTTGTTTTGTCTCTATTTATTTGTTGTCCAGATGCTCATTCATAAGTGGCTAGGATCTCCAAGAGCTTCTCACACTCATTTATTTTTGCCTTGCAAAAAATAAAGCTGTCATCTGTAAAAAAAAGGGTGTGTTAGTTTTGGTGCACTCTGACAAATAGAAACACTCCTTATGTCTCCATTCTCCTTTGCTTTTCTCAATAATCCATGGAAGCCCTCTGCGCATAATAGGAATAAATATGGAGATAGTGGATCCCCATGGAAGCCCTCCATGCATAATAGGAATATATATGTGTGTATTAGGAATAAAAATAAAACATGTACCATATTTCAAGAGTGGAATTTTTTTCTAATAAAAAAAATTTGTAAAAAAAATTATTTTATTTTCAAAATGTTTTAGTTTTATGCTTTGCTTATGTGATTTTTATTCCTAAAATATTTTAGTGCTCAAGTCAGTCCTTTTGTTTCTTTTCCATTATTTTGCTTGCTTACGAAATTTGATCCTGCAATCTCTCTCGCAATCTAAGAGAGGGAAAGAGTGATTTTTGTAGGAGATCAAAATTTTCTCTATTTGTTTGTGTTCTCAACCAATTATTAATTGTTTTATGTTTATGTTTTGTTGCAAATCGAAGATTATTGTGGCTTATGATTATCATCATGTTCATGTTTTTCCTTTTTAAGAGGTTTTTTTTTCTTTATATTATTATTGTTGGTATTGATTGGAGAATTGTATTTTGGACCAAGTTTTAGGATAGACGTTTGCAAATTTGACAAATATGTTTGGGATATATGGTCATTTTATGTGCTGTTAAACTAAAAAAATTGTGGTATCCAAGTATAATACATGGAAATTGTTTGGCCACATTTCACCCAACCGTTTATGGTCAAAACTCAAAACTAACTAAAAAAGAGGTTATTGCCACTCCATTAGTCATACAAACAAGCAGGAATGGGAAGGGAACGAAAAGATTAATTAGGTATGTCTTATATTTTTTTGTCATAAAAAAAGTTATGTCTTATATATATTTTATGAGGATTATAAGAAAAAAAAAACTATTTAAATTTCCTGGATTAAAATAGAATATGAACCAAAATTTAGAGACTACATGTATATTTTTGCATAAAAAAAAAAGAGGTCATATTGGGCGGAGAGTCAATACCGTACTGGAGGCTGTACCGGTTTGGCCAGCGGTATGATATATTTTGAATACCGGTCAATACTGGTGTACCGTTTCGGGTTTACAGCTATTTTTTATATATATAAATAAATAAATAAATATATATATGTGTGTGTGTATTATAATAAATATAAAATTTTACCGTAAAACATTTCCTCAATTCAGAACTAATTATTCATGGTTTTAGACTTTAGTATCAATTAAAAAAAAAAAACACAATATAAAAAATAGAAAGCTTAAAAGTTACCATTGTATACTAAGAAAATAAATAATACTAATAAGTTAATGCAAATAAGTTACTATTTTGCTCTAACAAAAATTCAAAAATCACAAAACTTGAAAAAAAAAAAAAACTTTTTTCTATACAGGCCGGTAAGGGGCGTACCAGCCGGTATTGCTCGAAATTGGCCGGTACATGGCCGGTACGGCCGATATTTTTTCCAGTACGAAACAAGGGGGTTATATGTACCGGTTTGCTTGTCGGTATGGTACGGAATCGACTCCCTTGATTGGGCCTCCATGACCATTAGTCACAAGCAATCCATATAAAGAAATGGGAATGGAGGGACTAACTTGGTATATATTTTAAATGGGAATCTGGACTAAATATTAGGGACTGAACATATATTTTTGCCTTTAAAATTTTACTTTCTTGGATTATTATATTAAGGACAAATTGCTAAATGTCACCATAACTTAGAATTCAGACATGAATTAATATAGTATCGGATAGTTTTTCCGTTATATTAGGCCAAAATGGGTAACTAGCAATAATTTTCCAACTATATAGTTAGCAGTCAATGTTTGCAAACTATATTTTTTACTAATATCTCGAGTCTAAGAGACTCAATTTTAGCCTATAAATCGAGTCTCAATGACTCGATTTTCATGGTCTAATAACCTTTGATGTGGCATCTTTTTCCACGTGGCGACCACTTGGAAATTGAGTCTCTAAGACTCGATTTTTAAACCAAAAAAATTTTAAAAAATTTAAAGTTTCAAGTCACCCATGTACAAGCTGAAATACCCAAAAAAAAATTCAATCAGATCAGAAGATCAGAGAGAGGGAGAAAGAATCTAAAGCTCACCTCACCGGAAAATACAATCAGATGCTCATCAAAGAAAAAAAAAAACCATGAAACAGAAATGTGTGTTCATCAGAGAAAATATGTGTTCATCAGAGAGGCCTGGGTCGCACGCGGCGACCTAGGTCGCGCGAACCGACATGGGTTGCGCACCGACCTGGGTCGCGCGCCGCCTAGGTCGGCTGCGACCTGGGTCGCGCTGCATCCGATTTCTTCTTCTTCTTCTTCATTTCCATTTCTTCTTCTTCTTCTCTCTTTCTTTCTTTCTTTCTTTTTTTCTTTCTTTCCGCGTTTTTGCTGTGTCTATCTTTTAGGTCTTCTGAGTATATTTTGTAATTAGTTTTGGATTATAAATCGAGTCTTAGAGACTCGATTTTCAGGTGGTCGCCACGTGGAGAAAGATGCCACATCAAACGTGATTAGACCATGAAAATCGAGTCTCTTAGACTCGAGATGCTAGTAAAAAATATAATTTGCAAACATTGACTGCTAACTATATAGTTAGAAAATTATTGCTAGTTACCCATTTTGGCCGTTATATTATCTATTAGTTTCTTATTAGCCATGGATGGATAACGAATTACTGATACTTTTGTATCTTAATTATTCTTCTTTTGCTTCAAAGGTAAAGATCTATATTCGACTCGTGGATCATGATTCAAGAGACTTACTGGATTAGGAAATATACCATTCTTGGTTAAAATAAATAAATAAATTAGAAAATGAATATAGATAATATAAAGAGAGAAAATACATAATGGAGTTATGATTTATTTGATTTAAGATAAAAAGGTCTAAAAAGGAAAATACACACAATATGCATCACAAAAGGAAAGTTCATAAGTTATCCTTCAAAGCAAAGTAAAAATAATCATTTTTGGCATCACCCTATACCAGAAATAACTTACACCTCATACTTTTCTTCCCTGTCTACGATCCTTGATCCATAAGTTAACTTGATCATGTCAATGAGAAGGCGCAATTGCATCCATGCAAATAGTGCGACTGGAACACTAGCAAGGCCAATGACAGGAATGATCACTGATTTTCCTTTTAGAATAATAAAAAGGGAAGCACAAAAGGTTATCATCATGGTTGCTATGGAGATGATAAGGGTGGAAATGCCTATCATCATCTTTTTGGGTAAAGAATAAAGGAAATCTTCCGCTTTATAACTTGATGATGTGAAGCCGAGAAACATCAACAATGAAATTGAGGCAGAAAGTAGAGACAGCGCATCAGATATTATAAAGAGCATAAACACCTTCACATTTAAGAACATTGGCAAGCCTGATTCTTGTTGGTTGCCACCTGGTACAGTAATTGCTGCTGCAAACATAATGGTAACAATTAGAGCAGCTACCACTGTACAAGAATTTGCTATTTCCTTCATCCATTTTTCTCCTTCTTTCATCAACTCTTTATGGCTCTCAATAAACAATTGTCTAGGTGTTTGATCATTTTTGTTTGTACGTTCTAATGTGGAAGGATGGACAACATTCTCCACCTCCTGTGTTTAATAAAACAATCCTCATAAAAGACTATATTTTAAGATATAAATACAATCATCATAATTATTATTAACTCCCTATCCTATATATCATCATATTTGTAGTTATAGATACACTACAACAAAAAACATTTATTGCAACGAAAAAAACCATTGCAATAGCATTAGAGTCATTGCAATAGTTGATACAAGATGTTGCAATAAAATTTGAGGTAATAGGTTTATACAACAAAATTTTTTGTTGTAAACTTCAAATATTTTAATAATAACTTTGATGCAATGATATATATATTGTTGCAATAAACAATTTACTATTTCGAATATCTTGTAAGTATAGGCTATTACTTCATGAAACTTATTGTAATATATTGCAAATAATTGAACAAAATAAGACGGATTAAATTATTGCAATGATATCTTTATTGTAAAAGATAATTAATTCATTTTGTCACTGCGGTTGACTATGAAATAATTGATATCAAATTATTGCAACGAAATATTTGTTGCAATTACGTGTTTGTCATTGCAATAGATTGTAAAATAATTAATATCAAATTATTGCAATGGTAACTTCATTGCAATAAGCTATTAGTTCAAAATTTTCGTTGCAATAGATTGTAAAAACAATTTGTATCAATTTATTGCAATGATTCTTTCATTTTAAGTTATTACAACAATTTTTCCTAATATATTATAACTTCTATTGCAACTAAAAATTATAAGTTATTGCAACTTATTATTGTTGATGTAATAGTTTAACACTTTTAAGTTACTATTGCAACAATTTTAACTTGTAGATGCGATATTTTATCTAAAACTACTATATACATATTTTGTTGTATTAACACTTGATGTAATAAACATTTTTTGATGTAGTGATAGTTTAATTATAAAACATACCACTTATTATATTCTGTACATTAAATTAAATTATTTTAATTTAACAATTTAATGACTTTTTTTTTATACGAATTAGAATATGAAATCACCCAACCTTTTACTCTTCCATTTCGTATTTGTCATTTTATGATTTTTTTTTTCCTTTTTAAGTATCTCATTTCCGTTCATTTTCTATATCGTATTTGTAGGATATTGAAGTCGTACTTCTCACAGTAGATCTCTCTCACATTTTGACAAATACGTGGATCTTTAATTAGTCACATTCACTCACACTTTCCCACCTTTAAATGGCTCTTTAGTTAACCAGTTTAGAATAGAGTTTTCCAAGAGTGTCACATATATATAAAGTGACAGATATTAATCATAAAACCAAGAAAGAACTGAAAACAACTCATCATTGAAATTATATAAATATATATATATATATAAAGTGAGAGATATTACCTTGAACCATTGTACTTCTCTTTGCATAAGCAAAGCTGCGCCTGGAGCTTTATTAGGCCTAGCGGAAGGCTCTAACATCGCTGCAATATGTAATATGCTATTTGATTTAGAATCTACTTCAGCCAATATTGAGTACTTTGCAGGAGATTTGTGTAGAATGCGAAATACTTCATCCTGACGATAAAGAACGGCAAGCATAAATATGTTTCGTCCCGTGGATTTTTCAACAGACCATGCAAGTTCAGGAAATGCTTTCAGTATTTCTTCAACAAACTCAACTCTCCCTTGCTTGACAGCTATGATGATGGCTTCAATAACCTTACCATTTTCTAGTTGTTGAAAATTCAAACCTGCTAACACTTGGCACATGCGAAGTAAAAGTTTGTTGGATAGGTGGTGAAGAAGCTTCAATTCATATATTTGATCAATTTCTAAGTCAATAATGAAAACAATGTTTAGTCAACTAAATGAGAGAGAGAGAGAAAAAATGAAGAAAAAAGAAGTTGACCACAATAATCAATGAGTAAGAGAGAAATTAATTGACTAAACGTATCATACCCCGGAATTTAAGGAGATGCCAAACAGATCTTCAAGCTGCAAAGTGAAAAAAGAAAAACCAAAATCAAATGCGCTTACTTAAAAAGAATAGAGAACAGTTAGTTAGGGTTGCTGTTAGTAGGTTACGCATTTGCTACCAAGATTAGTTATGCTGATGCAGATTTGTAATGTATTTATTCGTGTAGTTAGAAGTTTGTTAGATCCTAGAGGAAGCTATCGACGTGCTTAACAGTATACATAGAACTATAAAATCCATGCAGAGTAGATAATCAAATCTCCATTGCCTTGAAAGAACCAGAAATTGTTTCCATTTCTTCAACTATTCACTAGCCGACCTTAGACCTAGGCAACTTAGGCGAATAGGTTGCCCCCAAATGCAAGGGTGAATAAGTACATTTTTATTTTAAAAAAAATGTGAGTTGTTCAATTTTGTTGGGTTAAAAATAAATTAACTATGGTTAATTAATTCAATTATCTAAGTTGATTAATTATCCAAATTATATGCAATATCATGGAGGCACAAACAAATCACCAATCTAAACTAGAGTGCAGTGGAAAATAAATTAACACAATGCAGGCAAAAACCCCACCGGGTGAATTTCAAGTCATCACTCTTAAAGAATCCACTAATTAAGAATAAGTGGTTCTAAGTATAAGGAATCCACTATCTAGCCTATCCCAAAATACCAATTTACAGTTGAACCCTTACTCTAATCTCCAATTAGACTTGATCTTGTAGAAACTTCTCATTTGCACGAATCTCAATCCATAACTAACTAACAACTTGATTGTTGTTGTTTGATGCAAAGTTCTTTAATTCATGCTTAGAGATCTGAAAGAAGCTTGGAACATAACCCAAAGATGCACAAGATGTCACAGCAGCTTCACAAAAGCATGTATCTCAATAGTAGTCTCTGTGTCTATGATGACAACTAAAAAAAAAAAATTGCTTTTATATCCTCTGGAGACCTAGAACATAAAACCCTAGAAAAGCCTTGTCATCACGAGCCAAAAAAACAGATCTGCAAATTCAGAATTTGCATACATCGATAGATTGAGAGGTGTCGAGGTATGTATCACAATTCATTAAAGCTTGATAGATTGGAGGTGTTGAGCTAGGTATCGAGACAACCTGTTTTAGCTTTTCCTATACTATTTCTTGAGTAATCTTCATATCTTCAATAATATCACTTGTTATACTTCTTCAAAGTATTTCATATTGTTCTTAAAACCACTTAGAACTACATAATTACAAGTAAAGTGCGTTTTGTCATATGATATGCCAATTCATAAAATATAACCCTAACAATTTTTGTATTTTTTTTTTTTCCTTTTAAGAATGCCAAAAAAAAAAAAAAAATTTGATTAATGTTGAAAATACTAAAAATTTTATTGCATGGGTCTCACAAATTATTGTATTACCAATTATAAGAACTAATTTATATATTCATTTATTATTTTGTTGAAGTGCTACCAATTACATTTTTTTTCCACGTCATTTTGTAATATTTTTGTAATAAAGGTTGCAGTAGTTTTAGCATTTTCTCACCAAAAAAAAAAATAAAAAAGATTAATAGAAATCCAACAAATCATCATTAAGTAAATGAAAAATGCTAAAACTGCTACAAATTCTACTAAAAAATACTTACAAAATGATGTGGCTAAAATAGACTGGTAGTTTGGTACCACTTAAACAACATAATAAATGAATGGTTGAAACAATTTTTTATTATTATTGGTGACGCTTTAGTCTGTAATGCCTATATGACAAAATTTGTTATATCCCTAACATCGTTCAAGTGAATAAGTCATATAAAAAAGTAAGAATAATGTATTTAAATGAAAAAAAAAATTATAATGCGTAAGATTAACTAAATTAATGGTTAATAAATTTTATTGAAGTGATATTTAAATATACAAAGGCCTCAAATTGTATATTTAAATATCACTTAAATAAAATTTATTAACCATTAATTTAGTTAATGTTATGCATTATAACATTAATTAAATTAACTAAAGTTTTCGTCTAAGGTCTCAAATTGTATTCAGCCGGCCTTGCTAATTAGCTACAAATAACTTCAATCCCACAAGTTCTCAACCACAATTACAAACACCAAATTTATTTCTATCCCACATTTCAAATCTTATTTATATCAAGCTTGATAGCTCTAACTATGTGCTTTGGAAGTATCAAATAATAACTTCCATTCTTTGATCATACTCCTTGCTTGATTTTATTGATGGTACACAGCTAAATCCTGAAAAGTATCTCCTAGATAAGAGTGGTACAACTTTAAAAGGCAAGAATCCACTCTATCAACAAAGGAATGCAAGAGATCAAGAACTTCAAACTCTAATGAATTCTCCTTCTTTGAGCCCACTAGAGAAGCCCGTTACAAGGACCATCTCGCCCGCCTCATCTATCAAGAGGGCTTCCATGTTAAATCGGGCTACATACGACTTTAGGCTCTCATCTTCTCGTTGCTTAATCTGCATTAACACGTGTTGAGCATTTGTGTCTTTGTCCTCCAATGAAATAGGTGACGAAGTCATTGCTCAACTCCTTGATATGAAGCTTGATTTTAACCTTACTAAATCACAATCGAGCTAGTCCCTTACGAGTGGTAAGGAAGTCTCATCGCATTATCTCGTTTGGAATACCTTGGAGATGCATAAAGGTCTTGAAAGACTCAAGATGATCAATTGGGTCATTTGTACTGTCATAAATTTCCATGGCATTAGAAACTTAGGCAGCAAAGGGCAAGATATGACTTGCAAGGTGAAAGGAGAATCATTGTGATGGACTAGGTTGTTAAGTGTAGTCATTCATCCCTTCATTGCATTCATCATAAGATCCATCTTGTTCTTCATTGCCCTCATCTTTGCTTCCCATCATGCGTTACCAACTTCAGGCTCGTAAGGTTGCTCATCTTCACTTCTTGTTTGCCTACTAGGAGCATTGCTCTCGACCACATCTTCTCCTTCATGACGGTAACCTACTAAAGGGTGATGATTGTCATGTTCATGATGGTTGCTTGCTTCAGGTCGTAGCTCCCGCAATAGGTTAACTTATTGCTCAAGGGTCTGGTTTGTTGTTGAAGGGTTTGGTTTTATTGGGCAAGTCATTCAACTAAGGTAGAGAGTGTTTGTAGTTGTCTTTTATGGCAATAGGAGGATTTCTGGATTCAAGGTTGATTGATGCCATCAATCAAGTTTGGACTATACGATGTTTTGTCTTAGGAGCTTGATGACGGCAAATCACTCGTTGCTTCCCACAGATGGCGTCAATTGATGATGCAAGAAATCATTAGTAAGTCAATCGACTAAACTCGCAGTCGTTAGAAAACCTGAAGAGTAAAGATACCTTCAGAGCGTACCGGTATGGTGTTGACCAAAGACCTTCCGAAGGTTAAGTCAAAAACTCACAATGATCTTAATGAACTCAAAGAAGTTAAGAGTTTGAGAATTATATTTTCATGTACCTTGGAACTATGGTATCTTGGTGTTTATATAAGAGTCTAGAGTAACCACTTTCACTGGATTGAAGGCATCAGTGTAGTGAAGATCATGAATTAATGGCACTGAAATTATTGGTTTAGTATTCCCATACTTGGTGGTTATAAACATAAAGGAGGGTCTTGTGCAATGGTTTTCACACTTAAGTAGAGTAGGATGATTAATTTCAAATAGGTGTCCTTACTCGTCCTTCTTTAGATTTGACGAACGAGTGTTGAAGTCGAACTACTTAAACATACTTAGTCTTATTGCTCAATTGTTGGTTTCAATTGAAGTGGACTAGACGGGTGGATCAACTAGTTGGGAAGGGTTAACCTTCCCTAACAGGTTGACCTTGTAGTTTTAGTTGACTCTCACACATGTCGGATGAGCGAATGTAGTTGAAGCTAACAAGAAAAATATTCCTCATCACTACGTCACTTTTTAAGGTAATGCCATGAATGTGTTTTTAGCCATTAACGATGATGCAGATATACCAATTACTAGGAGTTGAAAAATAGAGAGCAATGTTATGCTGACATGTTTTATGTTGTGGGCTAGCAGAGTTCGTGTTTTATATATTTAATAAAATATGGATTATTTGGAGTGTATTTTAGTGAGCATTTATTAGAACCAAGAGTGGAATGTGATCAGCATATACTGTTAATATTGACTCCTTTTAGTGCATCTTATTATTTATAGTATAGATTTTATTACCATGTATGTTTTTTAATTATAGATAACTTTTAATGGGATTGGCTTGCTATTCTCACAATGGAAATGTCCCTATCCTCTACTTGTTACAGTATTGGTTTGGCCCATTAAAACCAATACACTCTGATACTCTCTCACCCATATATATATATATATATATATATATATATATATAATTCTCTTGTGTTTGACTTGTTACTCGAATGTGTGTGGTTTTGGGCCTTTTGGTATAATAGAGAGAGAGAGAGAGAGAGAAGCAAGGGAATAGGTGTAGCTCTCCTTTCACATACGGGCACTCCATTTTTGCATGACTTCTTTCTCTTATTCTAGCTCCTCAAAAGGTGTGTTGTGCTTCTCTTATTCTCTACTCCTATATTTTCTTTTTACAAATATATGCTAGTAATGACAGAGAGTAATAGAGATTATTTTATCCACTTTGGTTTTGTGGATCTTTGTTGAAGTTATCTATCATGTTCTTCATGTTAAAAAAAAAAAAAAGCTCTCTTCTTTCTGTAGTTTGTATTTTTTTTTTTCTAGATAGACAAATAACTGAACTCATGTTTTCTGCTATTTTAACCCAAAAAGCTTCACTTTGTTATTTTAGCTGTTGCACTATTTATAAAAAATTACACATCCCAATTATCTATTTGTACGTAATTTAAATATTATTTCTACCAAACAAACATTTATCAAAAACCAAACATCAAACCTGTATAAGAGCATTCATATCAAAGCTCTCAAAATGCTAAAAAGCTATTTTTTAGCAACACAAACAATAAAATGCACTACATCAATGATGCTAAAGATAAAAAATTTAGCACCCAAGTTATAGTAAACTGCTATCTTTGATAGCTTACTAGCAGCTTACTGTATGAACAAACTTAAAAAAATTCATTTTTTATTCCATTGTCTCTCTTCTCCTCTTAAATAATATTTTGTTTCTCTTTCTTCTCAAAATTTCTCTATTTGATGTCGTCTTATCCTCCATTCTTTTTGTATTTGTCTTGTGGGGGAGTTTTTTGCTCTAAGGAAACTTATGAGTACTCCTTTAGGCAATTTTTGCTCTTTGTCCCACATTGGAAGGAAAACCTTCCTCTTAACACCTTATAAGGCATGAACCAATAGTGATAGAGTACCACCAGTTTGGGACAAAGAGCAAAAATTGCCTAAAGGAGTACTCATAAGTTTCCTTAGAGCAAAAAACTCCCCCACAATAAAAGGATCATGTTATACTGTTGAATAACAAGCCCTCAATTATCTATTTCTATTTATAGAGAATCGTGTGCTTGGGAGTCCCTGATGATTAATGATTAAATAAACCAAGATTTTACCATGACTGCAATTTTAGAGAGACGCGAAAGCGAAAGCCTATGGGGTCGCTTCTGTAATTGGATAACCAGCACTGAAAACTGTCTTTACATTGGATGGTTTGGCGTTTTGATGATCCCTACCTTTTCATTGTTGCTCCTCCGGTGGATATTGATGGTATTCGTGAACCTGTTTCTAGTTGCTCTTTGTCCCACATTGGAAGGAAAGCCTTCCTCTTAACACCTTACAAGGCATGAACCAATAGTGATAGAGTACCACTAGTTTGGTTAACCAAACTAGTGGTACTCTATCACTATTGGTTCATGCCTTATAAGGTGTTAAGAGGAAGGCTTTCCTTCCAATGTGGGACAAAGAGCAAAAATTGCCTAAAGAAGTACTCATAAGTTTCCTTAGAGCAAAAAACTCCCCCACATGTCTCTTTCTTATCTCTTTTTCTCTTTTTGCTCACTCTTCTTCTCCTCTTGCTCAAACTCTCTCTCTCTAAAAAAAAAAAAAAATTGTGGTGGTGGTAAATGATTTTAGGTCACGGTGGTAATGGTGGGTTTGCTCTCTCTCCGAGCCATGGTGGGTTTTTTAAGGTTTTTTCTTTTTTCTTTTTCTAGTGTTAGTGGTCTTGGTGGATTGTTTGGGTTTTTTTTTTTTTTTTTGGAGGTGGCTTGTGATTGTGATGGTGGTTGTTGTGGCTGGTGGTGTTGGTCTACTGTAATGGGTTTTGTCGTGGGTTGTTGATGATGGTGGTTTTTGTTGTGACTGTGGTGGTGATTTTGTTTTGGGGTTTTTATTTGTGGTGGGTTGTGGCTCTCATGGTGGTGGTGGTGGTGGTGAACATGTCTGGTGGTGGCTGACGATGGTTGTTGTGGCTAGTGTTGTTGGTCTATTTTAATTGGTTTTGTGGTGGGTTGTTGATGATGGTGGTTGTTGTTGTGTTTGTGGTGGTGGTTTTGTTTTGGATTTTTTTTTCCAGTGATTTGTGGTTGCCACGGTGGTGGTGGTGGTGGTGAACGTAGTTGGTTGCTATGAACTTTTTGGGGGAAGTTTTATTTTATTTTAATAATTTGTTTATATTATTTTAATAAGATGAATGTAAATATAGAACTTTTAATGTTGGGTGTATTGTAAAATTAGTAGTTAAAATAGATAAAGTGGCTTTTTGAGTTGCTAAATGGTAAAATTTTAAAAAGCTTTGATGTGAATGCTCTAACAAACTAGCAAACCCAAATCACAAACCACCAAGCCAACATCCACGAACCACACCCAAGCCACCAAATTAGCAGACACCATACACCACCCACACCCATAACACCAAATCGGCAGCCACCATCCACTACTCACACCCAGTCCACCAGATCACACTATAACAAAATATATTTTTAGCGACAAAATTTAGTGAGGAAATTTTTTTCATTGCTAAAAGCTATCATATAGTGAGGAAATTTAAATTTTGTCGCCAATTATAAAAAAAAATAAATAACTTTTAGCAACTAATAAAAAGTTTAAGTCTCAATGGGAATCACCCAAAACGAAAAATCATGCCTAATGCCACTACAAAAGTAAAAAAGTTTTTAAAAAAATAAAAGTCTAGTTAAACCCCAAAAAAAAAAAAAAAAAAAAAAAATCATGCCCATTGGCAGTACCTATACAAAAGAAAAAAGTTAAAAAAAAAAAAAATCCAGTTAAAACTTTTTTTTTTTTTTACTTTAAACGATAGAAAAATCCAGTTAAAACTTAAACCAAAAAAAAAAAAAAAACGTCCAGAAAGAAAAAAGAAAAAAAAAGAAGTAAAAAGAAATCAAAAGAAGGATCACCACCCAAAAAAAAAAAAAAAAAAGGATCAACGGACATAAACGAATGGCAAAAAAAGATCAACAGACAAAAATAAAAGACAAAAGTTAGGGTTTTATAATTATTTTCAGAGTCTATAAGCCGCCTCAGTCTCTCTCTTCCTCACTCTCGTCTTCGGCTTTCTCTTCTTCTCTCAGCTCCACCGCGCCGCCACCTCCTCACCTCGCCACTGTCGCGCCCCAACTCCTCTCCCTCATCCTCGGTTCCCTTTCTCTCCCTCCCTCAGCCTCGCCTCTCCTCTCTCTCCCCTTCACCTGGCCGCACCTCTCTCTCTCCCTTACCCTTGCTTCTCCACCGCCGCTCCAAGCTCCTCAGCTAACCACCGCTGCCGCCATACCTCCTCTCATCTCCTCCACCGCTGCTAGTCTTGTACCTCCTCTCCCCTTTGTATTTTTTTTAACAAAGGTATTTGTATTTTTTTTTTTTGGTATTTCAGTTATTAATTTTTTTTATTTCATGTAATTTTTTTTTCTTCATAATTATTCTTAGTGAAAGTTTTTTATTATTGTTCATGAATTCAACCTGTTGCCACCACCCACCACCCACCACCCACACCCCAAATTGCCATCGCTAACCCATCAAACTAGATCAAACCGTTTGGCACCAGATCATTTGCATCAGAGATGAAGAAAGAGAAAGGCATATATTTTATAGCCCAAAGTTGAGAGAGGGATAGAGGGTATACCTTGGAGCAAAATTGACCAATGAATCTCAAGTGAAAAGTACATATATAATAGCAGTAAAAGTCAAAGATTTTTAATTTTTTATGACAATTTCAATTTTCAATGTTGTAGGCATTCTTTTTTTCGTTGTCGCCTCGGCATTATACTATTTCTAATTATTTTAAAAAAAAAATTCAGAAATATAATATAAGAAGCGCTCAGCTGTTTTATGTTACTATGTTAGTTGAAAACAATTAACATTGAACAAATTTTGAATAATTTTGGGTTTTGTATCTTTTTTTTTGTATATATATATATATTAATTGTACAGATCCATCCTAAAAATTATGGGGTCATTGCACTACTTTGCACTCCAATCTATTAAAATTTGCAAGGCAATTACCAGTTACCACTCCAGTTTTTAAAAATCTCAAGTGCAAGTCACATGATCCTAATGCAATAAATTGTCCATTTTGCCCTTTCACACGGTGAAATTATGACACTGTCCTTACTAATATTCAGCGGTGGTTTCAGAATTTGTCATGAGAAGCGAGTAAAAAATAAAAATGATTAATTGTTTTTTTCTATATATACAATTTACATGTTATATATAATAATCTAAAATAATATTGTAAATATAATGTAATATACAATATAATTATATTGTACAATAGTCTAAAGATTGGTAAGACAATAACCATTGAATACATAAACAAATATAATTAAATAACTAATCATACATTTTTTTTTTTTTTTGACAAAGTTTAGCTACAAAATCGACTATAGCCTTAGGCTACAAACCCACTCAATATCTTTTTATTGGAAGTGAATTTTGACAAATCCACCATTGGATTGCATCTTCTTCTTATATCTTTCATGTTTGCAAAATTTCAAGAAAATTAAAGATCAATAGCTATGTCATCAATAAACGTTTAAATTGCAAGTTTTTGTAATTTAAAATTATGCATAAAATATAAGATTATATAGTAAATAATATCCGATTGACACAAAAATTAACATGTGTATTAAGAACGTAAAGAACATGTAATTCAACGGTTAGATTTTCAAAATATGCAGTAATATTTATTTTATTGAGTGAGTTTATAACCCAAGGCTACAACCAATTTTGTAGCTAAACTTTGTCCTTTTTTTTTTTTTGTCAAATTAATGATAACTTATTATATTTATATATAATATTAATTAAAGAAAAATATATGATAAAGAAGAATAATAACAAACCTAAGAGTAGGATTGGGATTAAATGTGAAACTAAAGGTTTGTTTGAGATTTGTTTATTTTATTAAAATTGAAAACTTTTTACAGAAAGTACTGTATATAAAGGTAAAAATTAGTTGAAATAATTTAGCGGGACCCATGAATAATGCCAAAAAGTACAGTGAGATTTATGAATAGCAGCAAAAATAAGCTGACTTTTTAATTTTTTCCAAACATACACTAAGCGTGTGTTTGCCAACAAATGTTTGTGCGTTTTGCGTTCTTTTTTTTTTTTCCTAGTCCCATGGCACTATTCATGGACCAGGCAACTTGTGAAAAACGGAGCAATAGTGTTTTGCTTTTTAAAAATTATTTTGCTATAGTATTTTCAGTAATAAATTTTCAGTTTTCAGCAAAATAAGCGGTATCCAAACAGACCTTAAGAAGAAAAAATAATGATAAAGTTTAGTTACAAAATTGATTGTAACATAAAGCTACAATCTTACTTAATAATATAAACATTATTATATATTTTGGAAATCTAATTGTTAGATTGCATGTTCTTTACACTCTTAATACACTTATCAAATTTTGTGTTAATCGGATATTTATTACTATATGATCTATAAACTTGCATTTTATGAATAATTTTATACTACAAAATCTTGCAATTTAGTGTGCGTTTGGCTCTAAATTAAAAAGTTAGCTTATTTTACTATTCAGCTTATTTTTGCTATTATTCATGGATCTCATTACACTTTTTGGTATTATTCATGAGTTTTACTGTACTATTTCAGCTAACTTTTACATTTATTTACAGTACATTCAGCAAAAAGTTTTCAGTTTTAGCAAAATAAGCAAATCTCAAGCAGTTTCTTAAACACTTTTTTAATGACATAGCTATTAATATTTAATTTTTTAGAAATTTTGCAAGTATGAAGTATATAAGAAGAAGATGTAATCTAATGGTGGATTTTTCAAAATTCACCTCAAATAAAAAGATATTGAGTAAGATTGTAACCTTAGGCTACAACCAATTTTGTCGCTAAATTTTGTCAAAATATATATATATATATATATATATAGTAACTGATATAAGTTTTTACTTTTGAAGTGTATGGCTTGTTAATCATATTCATGCTCACTCTCTTGGAATTGGAGCAAACAATAAAAGACTTTTTGGACTTTAGAAATCTACAAAGCATCTATCAAACTACTTGATCAAATAGAGAGAAAAGCTGGGAAAACATAGTAGGAAGAAAGAGAGACAGAGAGAATGAGGAAATAATCACAGATACAGATACAAATCTGTTGGTTGTAATGAACTAATGATGGTGTAATTTTTAGCTGATGAAGAAAAAAAAGTTCGGGAAAAACCTCATTCAACTGTCAACAGCAAAGTTTTTTATTTTTTTCTCTGTAACAAAGGATCAAAATAAAGGGTAAAGGGAACATCTACCATTTATAAGGAAAATATAAATAAATAAATACATAAAGTTGAGCAATTGAGGGTTTAAGGTTCAGTAGTTACAAACTTTTGTTTAGGCTTGGCTATTATATTTTAATTTTTATTTGTCAACACTATATATATATATATATATATATATTTAGAGAGTTTCAACCTATAACGTCCGCTTCTGATGATATAATATTAGACATATAATGAGATAATGTATAACATTTATGTAATTAGTAGATTATGGAAAATTCAACTATATAGTTTTTGACTTTTCAGTTATAAATATTGTTAAAAGAGGTTTAAAGTCTGTGCTGTGCATCCAAGAGTTAGGTCATTTTGGATATACACCACTGTAAGTTTCTTTAAAAAAAACCTTCTCCCCTCTCTTCGTATGTGTGTGTTAAAAATAGTTAGTATTCTAAAAAAAAAAAAAAAAAAATGGAAGGTGGTTTTCTAAGAAGACTCTTTATTATTATATAAATAAAGTAAAATTTCTGCAAAATTTAATGCAAAATAAATTATATATCATTTTTAGAATTAAAAAAAAAAACTAAAACCCCATATTTTAAAATGAATAAATTAATAGAAATGTATTAGAAACATTTATTTTTTTGTATTGTATTTTTATTATTATTTGTTAATAGTGAATATATGTTAGTTTGAATTTGAATTTGTTAATTTAGTTTTGAATATTAGTATATTTTTTTATTCTTGAATTTCTCCGCGCAATATTGTTTAGTGCTACAATTATTGTTATAAATTAAATCCTTCCAAGGTGTGTGCAAACTAAATAGCAGAATAATTTAAGGACAATCTTAATCCTTCTGAGAAGGAAAGTTCAGGATTCTCATTACAGAAGCTACAGAGGTCTAGAGAGTTCATGGTAGCAGCAAAATTCCTTACCTCTCGTTTTCTAAACAAAGAGGCGGTAGCGAGAACTTTTAGACAGATTTGGAGGTCATCAAATGGATTTAAGATTCGTCATCTTGGAGACCATTTAGCTCATTTTGTTCCCGACAATTCAAATGATGAGGACAAAATTATCTCTAACCAACTCTGGAGCTTTGACAAACATTTGGTGGTTTTGGAGAGATATGAGAGTGATAATCCTATACGCGAGCTTGCGTTCACACAGGCTACCTTTTGGGTGCAGGTCCATGATATACCAATAAGATACATGACAAGGAAGGTTGCTGAGAGCATATGTGAAACAATCGGGGAAGTTAGTCGATCCATAAGGGCAGTGGATGATGATGGAGGACATTTCATTTGGGTTAGAGTGATAGTTGATATTTCTCTACCATTATGTCAAGAAAGAGTAATCACTTTGGAGAGTGGAGAGAAGGCTTGGATTAGCTTCAAGTATGAGCGCTTACCGAATATTTGTTACTGGTGTGGTTGCCTTGATCACGATAATAAGAACTGTGATTTGTGGATCCAAAGTAAAGGTACTCTTACAGAGGCGCAACAACAATTCAGCCCAAACCTTCGTGCTCTGCCCTATCAGTCAACAGGCAAGAGTGTAATATTCGTACCTGGATATTACGAGAGAGATCCGGTGCACTTGCAGGTTAATTATTCAACGGAGGTTGATGCTTCGGCGATCAGAGTTGAGAAGGAAGGGATTTATTTTAGGAAGTAATTGCCTCCCTTGCCGAGTCAACTCTAGATTTTATTCCTTCAAATTACTCAGTAGCAGAAAATCAGGGGGAATTAATTGTTGAGGAAATAGTGGAGATTGGTCAAGATCTTCAGAAATTGGATAACCAAAATTCTGTGAGTGGATTGGATTCCCACGTGACCACCACAAAAAAGGGATTTAGATCTTCTAGATTTCTTAGGGTACTCTACCAATAGATTTCCTTAAATTCTAATCACTCTTTTATGATTTAAAAGTCTAAATTTTGCCATATTAGTATTCCACTAACAATACTCTTAAAATAATAAAATAATGTTGCAAACAAAACAATTAAGATTATTGTTAGTAGAATGATGACATGACAAAATTCAGATCATTAAATCATTAAAGAATGGTTAAGATTTAAGAAAATTTATTTGGTAGAGTACCCTAGGAAATCTAGAGGATCTGAATCCCAAAAAAAGATGAGGTTGCAAAGTCCCGTAAGCCTTATTCTGATAATAGTCTTGTGACACTAGGACTCCCTGAAGCCAAGTCTTCTCTAAAGGATATTCCAAATACCTTTACCTCGACTTTCAAAACTCCAAGCAGGACATGGACACGGTAACAAGTAATCCTTCTGAGGGTGCTGTCACCAATGTGTGCTCATCAGGTCTGGGCAAAAGAACACACGATTCCAGTGAGAGTTTTCTTGAATTATCAAATAAGAAGCATCAGGTTTCTCAGGAAGATGGTACTGTTATAAATATATTGGTAGAGGTTGGTCACCAGCCCTGCCAAGCACAATGAGTCTCTTAGTCAGGAACTGTCGTGAGCTTGAGAACCAACGTATAGGAAAAGAGCTTGGGGATTTGATCCGGGCAAAAAATCCCTCTGTTGTGTTTATAGCCAAAACATGGATAGATGAAACAAGGCTAGACCGTATTCTTCATAACATAAATTTTGATCACAAGTGGGAGGTGCCAAGAGGAAGTAGGGGTGGGGACTTGGTGCTTTTCTAGAAAGACATAGTAAATTTTACAGTAGAGGATTCGCAGAGGTATTTCATAAATACCACAATTGATAAGAATTTGGATATAGAGTGATGTTTTACAAGTTTCTATGGCGAACCAGAAACTCACTAGAGACACGAGGCTTGGAACAAATTGAGAAGTCTGAATTCCAAATCAAATATACCTTGGCTTTGTGCTGGGGACTTTAATGAGATAACAAAGTAAGAAGAAAAATTGGGAGGTGCTTTAAGAAGCTATAATCAGATGCAAAGCTTCAGAGACATTATTGACGAATGTGGTTTCATGGACCTAGGATTCGTTGGTCCTAAATTCACTTGGAGCAAGCACTTTGAAGATGGACATTCCATTTGGGAGAGGTTAAACATAGGCATGGCGACAAGCGACTGGTTTCTTCAATTTCCAGGCTCTCGGGTTACTCATTTGCATTGTGTTTCTTCAATCCACGCTCCACTCCTCATTAATCCAACTGGACTGGAAGTTTCACCAAGGAAAAAAGTGTTTCACTTGGAAGAGATGTGGCTATCCGATGCAAGGTGTGCAGAAACAGTGGAGGCAGCGTGGACTTCTACTGGGGAAATACTGGTAGATAATGATGTTAAAAAAAAAAATAGACCAGTGCAGCAAGGATTTAGAGTGGTGGAATAAGAATTGTTTTGGCAATGTTAAACGTGACCTGGAGGAGAGGAAAAAGAGTTTGGAAAGAGCTGAGACCAAAGCAAGAAGGATTGGAATCAATACACGAGTCGGAGAACTCAAGGCTGAAATTAATGTGCTTTTGGACAGAGAAATCAGGGAGTCAGCGATCAAGGGTTTTGCGGTTAAGCAAAGCTGATAGCAATTCCAAATATTTTCACAACAAAGCAACTCATAAACACCGAAAAAACACTATCTTGGGGATTAGAGACAAATGGGGTCGATGGCAAGACCAACCAAATGGGATTGGGAAAACTCTGATTGATTTTTATGGGGAGCTTTTCACCACATCTAGTCTAGTCCTTCTACTAAAGACTTTGGGGTATGCTCCACAGATGGTCTCGACTAAAGTAAATTCCCATTTAATAGGTGAGTTTATGGCGTGGGAAGTTCATAAGGCTCTTAAACAAATGGCTCTGCTTAAAGCATCGAGGCCGGACGGAAGGCTACCATTGTTTTTTCAGCATTTCTAGGGAATTATGAACCAGGAGGTAACACAATCTATTCTCTCTTGGTTGAATTCAGGTAAATTACCTCATCCCATAAACCATACTTTTATCAACCTTATCCCTAAGGTTAAAAGCCCTGTTATATCACCCAATTAGCCTATTCAATGTAATGTATAAGGTTTTTTCAAAGGTTCTAGCAAACAGGTTAAAATAATTCTTGCCAGAGCTCATTATGGGGCATCCATATGCCTTTGCTAAGAATCGCCTTATTTTTTACAATATTTTAGTGGCTTTTAAGACTTTACATAGTATGAAGAGACATAATTCAGGGAAACGTGATTTTATGGCGCTCAAGCTCGATATGAGCAAAGCATATGACCATGTGGAGTAGTGTTTCTTGGAAAAGCTAATGAGGAGAATGAGGTTTTATTCAAGGTGGATTGATCTAATCATGGAATGTGTACGCACAGTTTCGTATTCAATACTTGTTAATAGAGAGCCAAGGGGGATGATTCACCCTTCTAGGGGGATTAGGCAAGGGGATCCTCTATCTCCCTTCCTCTTCTTATTATGTACTGAAGGACTGCATGGGCTGATTATGCAAGCAACAAGAGCTAAGGAGATTAATGGCTTCTTTCTTTGCTAGAAAGGCCCAAAGCTAACCCCCTTTTTTTTTTTAGATGATAGTCTCCTTTTTTGCAGGGAAAACTCCCAAGAGTGTGGTAATGTTCTTAAAATTCTATCCGATTATGAAGCTTCATCTGGTAAGAAAATAAATAGAGTGAAGACGACCCTCTTTTTCAGCAAGTCCACTCAATAAGAAACTCAACAAGAGATGAAAAGAGCATTGGGGGTTCAAGAAATAAAATTTTACGAGAAATACTTGGGGCTTCTAGCCTTGGTGGGTAGGGGGGAAAAAGCAAGTTTTAGTTACATAAAAGAAATTGTGTGAAGAAAATTGCAAGGGTGGAAAGGTAAATTACTATCTCGAGCAGGTATAGAGGTTTTGATCAAATCAGTAGTTCAAGCCATCCCCACTTATGCCATGGGATGTTTCAAATTGCCATTGGGTTTGTGCCACGACATAGAAGCAATGATCAAGAAATTTTTTTGTTTGTGCCACGACAAAGGGACACGTGTTACCATTTTGTGTATCCATCATTTTTGGGGATTCAACTTATATATATATATATATATATATATATATGATTTATGCATTGACAAATGCAACGGTATTGTACTTAGATGTTCATTATTAACTGTTTAGCTTCTTCACCTACATGGTTTTTTGACCTCAAATCAAACATTACTTTAATCTTTTCTTTTTTCTTTTTTCTTTTTTTTTTCCCCAAAATATGCCCTTTAGATTACTTAAAGAAAAAAAAAATGACCATGAGAAAAAGAAAAGGAAAAAAATTGATGGGATATTTAAAGGACGTTATAATGTATATTTATTATAGACGGTTGAATTTATAATGTGCACTTAATGTTTATTTATATATTTACTGGTAATACATAGAAAAAAAAATTGACATGTACCAATAGTTGTTTGCCATATGATGTTATGAACAACCTTATCATACGTAATAGATAGAGGAAGTTACAAAATATGATGCATGTCAGTGATTTATACATTGTCAAAGAGGCATGTATCATCATTATATGCATTTACCAGTTGTAGGGATCTAACTAACTTTTATAATATATTATAAATAAATGTGAATTTTAATAAATTCACCATTGGATTACATTTTCTTCTTATATCTTTCATGGTTGCAAAATTTTCAAAATATCAAAGATTAATAACTATGTCATCAGTCAAATGTTTAAATTTTAAGTTTTTGTAACCTGAAATTAAATATAAAAAATAAATTTATAGATCAAATAGTAAATAACATTTGATTGACATGCATGTTAAAGTCATAAAAAACATACAGTTAGATTTTCAAAATATACAGCCATGTTAAATGTTTTTAGTGGGAGTTGTAACAATTAGCTACATCATAGTTTGTCCTCAAATTTTGTCCATAATTTAATTGTGGTAGAGAAAAGAGAGTGAGACTCACAGTTATAAATCGATTCTCAAAAAAAAAGACTCACAGTTATAAATCCATCGTTTCCAAAATATGTGCTGATTTCCACTTGTATATGCAAAAGACATGCTAGCTAATGCTAGCACAGGGGACTCGTTCTCAATATCTAGCAGTCACCAAATTTGGGAATATTTTCAGCGCATCCAAAGCCATATCTATTGAGTCACAAACAGAAAGAACTAATTGAAAGGAAGTCATAAATAATATTTCAAAGCATAGAAATAACTAGTGATTGCCAAAATAATAATAATAGAATAAAACAAAGTGCCTAAACTCAACTTGGATTCTAAACCGTTATTTTATCTCTCCTTTCTCACCGTGATTAGAAGTCACGTTGGTTAGTTTTGAAAAATTTTAGACTTAGTTGGTGTTGACCCAAACTTAAAGGGTATTAACTATATTTTACCCAAATAATAATTATAACAAGTGTATGGTCAAATCTAATTAAATTTCTTACCATCTTCTCAATCAAGAAAAAAAAAAAAAAAAAAAAAAAAAAAAAACTTACCAAAAGCTTTGGAATAAATGCATCGAGTAACAAACGTAGCACCATTGACGCTTTTTCCTGGACTTAGATATTTCAGATCAGTTGCAGAAAAGAGACATCGAGCTACAGCATTTGAATTGGAGTCATGCGTAAGAGCCATCACGACTGGAATGAGTCCATTTGGTCCATTCCCAATGCCAAGTAAGCTCGGACACTTGTCAAATATGCATTCCGCCATCTCGGTGTTTCCAACAAGAGCACAATAACCAAGAACCGTATTACCATCTTTATCTTTTATTTTTAATTTGTCTGTCGGCAACACGTTCACCAACCCCTTCACAATATTCAGATGTCCAGCAAGGATAGCAATGTGTAAAGCCGTACTTCCTGTATTTGCGATTATTGCACTCTTTGCCTCCGGACAGGAGGTAATGACCTGATTAGCAGCGGGCCAATTACCATTACGGAGATTCTGCGTAAATGATATATACTTACGGAGTTCACTGTTCTTTTTCCCTGCCAAGTTTTTCAATACTTTAAAAATTAAAAGATTTAGAGTATCTAATAGTAATTACAAAATTTTTTATCTAGATTTCAACTTATACCTCTTGGTATTTTCAACAAAGATATCCACAATTTAAACTACCAAATTATAAAAAACAGAAAAAGATACGCTAAAAGAATAATCTTATTTGCACAAGGGTTATACACTAAACTCCACCCAAAACACATATAGTGCAAAGTAAGTGAAGATATAATTTTATTTTATTTTTTATTTATATATTTTTTAAGGATTTTTATAGTTGGGGTTGGAAGAATGGGCGGTGAACTTTGGATATCTTTATTAGAAATATTAGGAGATACCAATTGAGTTACAAGACTCTTGATATGAAAATATAGTTTCAATCAAGGTCATAGAAAGGATCAACCCCAAGTGGGTTCTTAGGTGGTGGGTGGCGGGTTTATTAGTCTAAGGTATAACGTAAACTTAGAAGTCACAGGTTCAATCCACCACACAATCAGTTTAGAAGATTTTTGAAGTGTCATCTCATGGGTAGAGAGCGAAATAGACTATTTAAAGGCTGGGGCATCACTTTCTTCATTCTTTATTAGGGGCAATTATACCTTACCCCTCTAAACTATACCCTTCTGTTGGGGCATTTTAATATTAATAAATTAAAATGAATAAATATTACAACATAAATGTAAAAAGATGTGGAAGTGAATATGGAAGATGAAGAGTGAGTGAAATTGTTTAATCCCACATTGAAAAAGAGAGACTATTTTATTCTTTTTAATTGTGGTGATTAATGGGCTAATATGAATTGAATAAGATATTGTGTTAGATACGTGCGCAACGGGGAGGTGAAGGGTGGAGGTGTCAAAAATGGAAATGAATCAGCCTCTTGGATAATATTAGCGTATAGTTTAGGGATAAAGTGTAATTTTCTCCTCTTATTGACAACAAAGAAAGTGGCAGCTTAGAAAAAAAGAAAGTGACACAGCTATCATTTTGTGAGAATTATAATAAGATTGTAGTAATATTGCTATATTTAATTGTATAGTTGGAATTTGAATATTTGTTGTAACTACCTCATGCTTTCAACTCTACTTAAAAAGAAAATTAATTTTTTTTATAGGGTGTCCTATTATGGACACTATATATGATGCTTGCTCAAAATTTAAAATAAAAAGAATTATTTAGAAGAGAGTGAGAAAGGCTTCTTGATATTATCTCTAGAGTCACCCCAATATCGTGGTTCCAAACTAGTAGGGATTATTAATGGTATTATGTTTTCTCGCAAACTATAATAAAAGACATGGACTCAAATTATGCCAACACTAAAAAAAATAATTAATATCTTAATTTGATGATAAAGAGTAATCATTAAGAATGGACAACATAGATTCAAATTCTATCATATTCATTAAAAATGAAAATCTACCTAGAATAACTCATAACTATAATTATCATCTTTCCATTTTATTCACACATCCTTTACATTTTATTTCATGGTGATTAAAGATGAATACAAATCTCGTGTACCCTTTTTTTGTGTATCACTCTATGTTCTACCAATCACAACTTGTCATGTATTGATTTTATTTTTCTTATAAAATAACTGGAGTTGAAAATGGAAAAAAATTATACATGTAGCAAGTTATGATTGGTGGAACATAGAATGATACACAAAAAATGGTACAGATGATTTTTATCCATCAAAGATCAATAGTTATGTTCCTATCAAAAAAAAAAAAGTTATGTCATTGATTATAGAATTACACCTGGTATAACTTTAAGGAATGTTACATCACTCATTATTTTTCAATTGAATGTGAATTTAGATGAATTTGTTGTTAGATTATATTATCTTCCTATATTCTCTATCATTGCAAGATTTCGTGGTGATCAAAAATCAATAGTTATGTCATTAATTAATTGTTTAAATTTAAGTTTTTATAGTTTAAAACAATGCACACATAATTTTGCCAAAATCAGATAAAAATGATTTTATTAATAAATTAAAATTTTAAATATTGCGAGTTATATCTTTGTCTTCATAAATTTGCAGTCTATATATAAGTTTGTCGTTGTCCTGTGGATTAAGCTTATTTTAGAATGTTTGATCACGTTCATTTTCTAGAGACGGAAGAGAGATAGCTACTATTCTGTACAACAAGAAATTAAAAGAGAGATAGCTACCTCCTGGTTTGCCAAATTCTGCCAAGGTATTCCAAGCAATTTGGGCAGTTCTTGTACTTTTCTTAAAGCTAAAAAATGCATCCGATGATTCCCAGATCAAATATAAAGCTATGGCATTCTTCTTGCTCCTATCATTAAAGGCAATTTCATCATCTTCGGGTTCGGTGGCTGCTTCATCAATGTCCCAAAGATTTTGCTGCCTCAAATAAGCTTCCATCCGGACGCTCCAAGCCACGTAATCATATTCCTCAGAAACTAAAAGTAAAAGAACAGCAATTATATCTATATATTCTTTTTTTGGTAGAAGCAATTAGATATATTATGTACATATACGAAACTTTTGCTATCTATCTTTTGCAAGATACTTAAAAATAAAATAAAAAATAAAAAATAAACCCTTAAAACACCCACATAAATATACAAACATGCATAAGCGCATGTGCAAATATTAGAAAAAATATCTCTTAATTTTTAATATTAGAATAGGTCATAACTTGTAAACATATTGGATTACTTATATTATTAGTTGGGATGAAGAGAATTGAATCCTGAATGTTTTCATTAAAAACACTAAAAAATACTAGTTAAACTGCAAAACTTTGTATTACATAACTTATAAATATATTGCAAACAATTTTGTTTGATACATAATGTTGGAGAGAACTTATTATCTTATTAAATCCTAATGAGCATATAAATGTAAAAAATATCAATACTATTTTATTGTAACATTAAATCTGACCAATTCAGTTATTCCTTTGATCATTAACTATAATTAATTTAATATTTTAGTTCTCAATCAAATATGGACAAGTTATACAATTCTATATGTCCATTCACCAAACTTGATAAGTGAATTAATTAAAAAAAAAAGTCCGGTTAACGGATGCTTTTAGAACATTTGTTCATGAACCATTTTAGTAAAATTTTAATATCATTTTTATAGAAAATATAAAAAAGCTGTCAAAAAAAATTAAGAAAAGTGCTATGATTACAATATTTTCACAATACTTTTACAACAAATCTTAAGCGGTAATTTATTACTAATTCTAATATAAATCCACTATTGAAATTATTTTTTTACCAACTAGTAACTGTTGGTAACAATTTGCCATGTAAAATTTGTTGTGAAAATTTTGTAAAATTATTGTGGATATATCATTTCTCTAAAATTAATAACTTTTTTTTCCATAAAAAATTTCTAAAAAAAAGTTTCTAAACTAATACTTCAAAGAGATCCGTTAACTTTTTCTATAAAAAAATGCCAATAAAATTAATTAAGTCATTATAACCAATACTACTTATTCAAAATTAAGAAGGTACCCTAGAAAATAAAAAAGTAGGTACCCTAGAAAATATAGTTAGTGTAATTTGGAGGGTGTGTATATATATAGTTGAGGTTTTATTGTTTGGTTTGTAATAACTACAGTTGTTTTGTTTGGTTTAGATCTGGTTGGCCAAGGTGAGCTAGCTGCCAAGTTTTAACAACAGCGATGGGCGAAAATGGGTAACTAGACATAACATTCTAACTATATAATTAGTAGGCAATGTTTACAAACTATATTATTTACTAGCATTTCGAGTCTAAGAGAATCAATTTTGGCCTATAAATCGAGTCTCAATGACTCGATTTTTATGGTCTAATAACCTCTGATGTGGCATTTTTTTCCACGTGGCGACTGCTTGAAAATCGAGTCTCTAATACTCGATTTATAAACCAAAAAAATTTTAAAAAATTTTCAGTTTCAAGCCACCCATGTATAAGCCGAAATACCCAAAAAAAATTCAATCAGATCAGAGAGAGGGAGAAAGAATCTAAAGCTCACCTCACCAGAATCAGAGAAGAAAAAAAAGAAAAAAACCCAGAAATAGAAACATGGTCGCGTTGCGACCTGGGTCTCCATTTCTTCTTCTTCTTCTTCTCTCTCTTTTTCTTTCTTTTTTTCTTTCTTTCCGTGTTTTTGCTGTTGTATTTTGGGTCTGGGTCTACTGAGTATATTATTTTTGGTTTATAAATCGAGTCTTAGAGACTCGATTTTCAAGCGGTCGCCACGTGGAAAAAGATGCCACATCAGAGATGAAAATCGAGTCATTGAGACTCGATTTATAGTCCAAAATCAATTCTCTTAAAATCGAGATGCTAGTAAAAAATATAGTTTGTAAACATTGCCTACTAACTATATAGTTGGAATGTTATGTCTAGTTACCCATTTTGGCCGCAGCGATGCGCGTTTGAGTTTTCTTTCTTTCTTTCTTTTTTATAAAAAGTTTTCTTTCTTTCTTGATATATATATATATATATATATATATATATATATACATATCCAACCTTAAAAATATTTGACTATGAGCATGTGCATTTTTTAGAGAGAGATCTAGAAATACCTATGTAATCACTTTTGGGGATTTTGCATATTTCTTCCAAAGTATCCCAAGTAACTTTGGCCGAAGTAATCCCCCAAATCGCGAAACGTAAGCGGTATCCGCATGAAAACACGATCACTGCTAAAGCTTTGGGAGGTTCATTGGTTCTTTCCACAATGTCCCAAAGCTGTTGATCCGTCAAATAGGTTTTCACTTTGTCACTCCAATCCCCATGATTGTCTACGTCATCAAGACGCTTAATAATAGCTGGAATCGACTCAAGACGTTCAATAACAGCTGCAATCGACTTTTCATCTGTGACAATATCTGTACAGCATTGATAAAAGGAAGATTCGTTATGTATCAATGATAGTTGTTTTATTGACTTCCCTAAGTTACTTGCAGACTACTAACTAATGTAATGTTTAATAATCATTTGCTACTTTTTAATTTTTCCTGATGAATAAATTATTTTTTGGAAAGAAAAAAAAATACTAGGATTTGGAGCGTAATATACAAGTACAAACATTTGTCCTAAATCTGACAAACTTAAAAAACACACATAAGTATAGCATACGTGCATGCATATACATTAAAAGAAATATATCTTGTTTTTTAATAATAGAATTAGAATAGGTTTTAACATGTGAACATATTACATGACTTATATGAATAGCTGGGGATAGAGGGAATTGAACTCTGAATGTCTTCATTAGAAGCACCTAAAGTTATTAGTTGAGCTGCAAAACTCTTAGCATTGCATAACTTCTAGCATTTTTTTTTATACAAGATAGAAATTCTACTCTAGCCTAATTTAGTATTTTGATTCTTAATCAAATATGGACAAGGAATTAAAAAATTAAATATATAAAAAAAATATTTGAGCAATTCTATATTACCATATATAAATCAAACTTATAACTCATAAGTTTTTTTTCTTTTGTTAAATAGTTTCAACCTATAACGTCCGTTTCTGATAATAATTATTTATCATCAGACTAAAACACCAATTGGTTTTTTGTATAGGAAGAGATTGAACCCAAAATTTTTTATTCAACCATTAGAGATTTTACTAATTGAGCTAACTGGAACCCACATAACTCATAAGTTAAGTGAATATAAAAAATGCAAATAGGATTAATTAAGTCATTAAAGGAAGTACTATTGAATTCAAAGTTAAGTGGGTAACGTAGAAAGTAATTTTTATTACAAACCCAAAGTCGGATTTGATGTTATAATAAAAGAGAGAGAGAGAGTTAATGTAATTGGTTGGTGTGTATATATGGTTGAGGTTTTATTGTTTGAATTTTTTTTTTTTTTTTAGATAAAGGTTTTATTGTTTGATAAGTTGGTAATAACTAATAACAACAGTTGTTTTGGTTGGTTTAGACCTCTAGTTGGTCTTGGTGTGTACTAACTTGCAGGTGTAACTAACATCACCAGGAAGAATGAAAGTTTAAGTGTTTAACGTTGTTTTTTTTTTTTTTTTTTGGTAAAATGTTAAACTTTCGTTCTTGATCACATTTACCGGACTCATACCATGGATAACTATACTAAATTAAAAATGTTTGAGCATGTGCATTTTAGAGAGAGATCTAGAGATACCTATATGTAACTTACTTTTGGGGAGTGCGCATATTGCTGCCAAAGCATCCCAAACAATTTTGGCGGAAGTAAACCTCCGAAGCTTGTCATCTAACTCGGCCCGAAACCAAAAACATGAATACTCGATCAGTCCTAAAGCCATGTCATTCTTTTATGCTTTGGGAGGGTCATTGGTTCCTTCCACAATGTCCTAGAGCTGTCGATCTGTCAATATGGCTTTCATTTGAAGACTCCAATCCAGATAATTGTTCCCGTCAACCGCAAGAAATTCAAAACCAGCTGCAATTGCAAACAAAATTATTCGATACATAAATTTTGAAGAAAACTTATTATCTTATTAAATCCTAATGAGAATATACATGTACGAAAATATCAATACTGTTTTATGTGTAACATTAAATCTTACCTATTTAGTTATTCCTTTGATCATTAGCTATAGTTAATTTAAGGTGTTATGTTAAAAATGTTTGAACATGTGCATTTTAGAGAGAGATGTAGAGATACCTGTGTAACTTACTTTTGGGGAGTGCGCATATTGCTGCCAAAGTATCCCAAGCTATTTTGGCCGAACTAATCCTGTGAATTTCGTCATGAAACTCATTATGGCACTCACGCCCGATCACTTTTAGAGCCATGTCATTCTTTTTGGACCAAGCCTCAAAAGCAGCAGCATCATTTTCTGGGTTGGGAGGTTCATCAGTTCCTTCCACAATGTCCCAAAGCTGTCTACGCTCCAATAATTCTTCTTTCACTTCACGACTCCATTCGTTATATTTGTCCACGTCATTAAGATATGTCACGTTTAAATCTGTGAATGCATCCGCTTGTTGTGAGGAGCATATATATACAACATTGATAAAAGGAAGATTCGTTATGTATCAATGATTGTTGCTTTATTGACTTCCCTAAGCTACTTGCTTACTACTAACTAACTAATGTAATGTTTAATTATTTTGATATATATTTTTAAATTTTTCCTGATGAAAAAAATATTTTCTGGAAAATAAAAAGAGAATATTCTAGTATATGAATCCTAATATACTAATGGCCAAAAGACGGGAAAAATAAAAAAGCATTTTAATTAAACGATAATAAAAAAAGTCACTTAAAAAAACATTATCAACTGAAATATGACTTCGTTTTTATTCTCTTTTGTTTTTTCATTAATCTTGAGTAAATCTTTTTTCTTTTTTAGAAGATTTTCCCAGAGTAAATCACGAACACAACACAAAATTCAATTTATTTAATAGAATCTCTAGCAACCTATAAAGTAGTGCGTACTTATCCACTTTAATGGCTATGGCATTAGAGAGAGTGATTTTAGGGGATAGTCTTAATTTTACTAAAAAGGTCTTAGAATATTACTACAGTCACAAACTATTTTACAATATTTTTATAAAATGTTGATGTGAGATATGAATATTCTGACCCTAATGAGTTAGTTTAATAATTCTTTAAAGTCTTGTGATATCCATGAGATCCTGAGTTTGAAATCTCTTGCTAGTATTTTAAGGTCATCTTAAGAGAATCCTCCCTAAAATAATATGATGTTTGTTTGAAAAAGGAATAGAAATATTAGATATCATATCCAATCCTAAGTCAGGGTTCATAATTCATTATCTTAGTCAAGGATCATTATCCCATGACCTATATTAATGAAAACAAAAGTATCATAATTGTACTAGTAATAATACTATGCAATGATACAAGTAAACTAACTTTGGCCTAACTTTGGCTTAAATCTCTCTCCCCAATTCTAACATGGTGTTAAGAGTATTTATAGTCTTCTTTGGCCTCTCCTTGTATTTTTGCCCCTTATAAATTTTAATTTTCAAATCTTCTGGGCACTATTAATTTTGAGTCACAAATCAAAATACTCGAAAAGATTAGTAGTATATCTACAGAACATCGATATCGCTACTATAAAAATCCAGAAACAACTCCCTCATGTGCCTTTTAGAGGTATATGCAACCCGCGAAATCAATTGCCAAATAATCATTGGAAATGCTGTCCACAACCGATGTCATCATTTTAGCTACTAGTACTGTTATTATCCAGCCATTAGCAACACTCTCATCTGCTGATCCATCAATTTGGCATTGGCACTACCATTATCTAACCATTGCAACTATTCTATATTCCGTCATCGACCATCACTCACTATTGCAGTCAACATCTTTTTCACAATTTCAATTCCATGTCAAGCATGGTTATACACAACCAATTTGGTCTAAAATGATCAGCATTAGGTTTGAGGATGGGTGTCTGACATTTCAAACCCAATCTAATTCAATACCCAAATCAATTATCTTAGTTTAGATTTATCGTACTAGGACCTATTTGTATGTGTTACCCTAGATTATCCCTAGATTATTGGGATTGATACATGTACTATATAGATATAACCAGTATGTTTTCTCTACGTGACAAGTAGTGTGAACGAAGTGATAATAATTCAACTTATACTACGTTCCATTACTGCTAATTTAAGTAGCCTTAAGGTTGATCTAGGGTTTAATTTACTAAGTACTTTAGAGAATTAGGAATTCATGTTGTGTGTTACTTATGGTAAGGGAGAGAAAGAGAGCTATTTGGATGCGAATGAAACTTGGGTCTTGTAAAAGTACTTTTGTGACACTTTTTAATCTTTTTATTTTCTTAGCAATGACGGCCATGGAGACATAAGTTTAAAGCCGAAAGACTAGTAACGTAAATCTTTGTATTTCCTATGCTATTGTTTCTTTTAGTTTTCTATTTTTATTTTGCATAAACTTACTATTATTGGCTACACACACAACAAATAGTTATCAAAACTTAACAATCATAGCTTTGGCTATCTCAACAAATAAAAACAGATAATTTTGACCAAAAAAGAATCCATCAGAAATATCATGATTTTCTTAATACATGTAAAATATAAATTCCACCCCATGCGTTTGGTATACAAATGAACAAATTAAAAAAAAAAAAAAATACAAATGAACAAATTCATAAAGAATTTTGTAGAGTTTTCATATATGTGATACAATCTGGGGCTCTTTCATGTGAGTGTGTGTAAAAAGCACAACACTAAACAACGTTAAACAAGAGACAACGAAACGATGCCGTATCATTAAACAAGAACAAACGAAAATTCACAAAGCGATGTCGTATAGTTAGCAAACGCGTCATAATCTTATTAGTTTCTTTTGTAACCATTGCGTTAGCTAGATTTGTTTGTTTTTTTTTTTTTCGCTCTTTTTCTGGGCTCGTGTACATGCTCTGTGGCGGCCTTCTACGTGGCGGCCTGCATATTACATTTCAACCATTCTTGCTTTACGTGTTTACCTGATTTCACATTTCAGTTTCTCCTCATACTTCCAATGTACACGCTCTGCATTCCAGACAATTGTTTACAAAGAGTGGACATCGTGTATGCACATTTTTTTGAAAGGGGAAGCAGTGACTTTTTCTAAGACTTTTTGTTATGACACTGACCTCCCCTTAATTTGGAATAAGATAGTCACTTCCTTTAAAATAAAAATGATTTACCCATGCCCTCCCCTGAATGATTAAAAATACATTAAAATTCTTTGGGGAATTTTTTTTTTCCCAAAGTTCCTATTAGAGGAATGTGAATGGCAATCTAAGTGAAGGGTAAAATACAAAATTTAAGTTTTTTAGAGCCTATTTTCGGTTATTTAGAAGAGGTTAGTGTAAATAGTTTGTATTTTAATTCCAAATAAGAATTTACTCTTTTTCAAAGTGATGTCCGGTGTGCATAGAGTGTGAATATTGGGAGTATGAGACAATTAATAATTTTTCCATTTGATAATGAAAATATATTATGATTTAATTAACAGCAAGAGATTAAAATCCTAAGGAAAAAAAAATAGCAGTGAGCAACTTTATGGCATTTTCCTCACCTAATTATATTTAACCTGTAATTTAGAAGATCTAAAAAAATTACAAAATGGATGGAAGGGAAGCTCACTAACACTCTACCAGTACCAGCCACCCGAACAAGAATATAACTAGTAGCAGCCATTAAAAAAATAAAATTCCAATAATTGATAGCAAGTCTGGGAGAACAAAATAAAGTTGGACAGATGGGGGGAAATTTTAACTAGTGGGGAAAACATAACATAATTATATTTTTTTGGATGAAGTAAAAAAGTGAAATTTACTGAAATTTGGATCAAATCTGATGAAGAAATTTGTAGCAAATGATTCTGTTATATACGACCAACTGTTTAGACATCTAAATAGAAAAACCTACAGGTAACTTAGTTATGTATTTATCCCACCATTGTGACAGTACACGTGTTATGTTGTCATTGGTACCTAGAGTTGGTGGACCTTTCTGTTATGTTAATTATAAGCTATTAATTAGTTAGAGTTTCAGTTTTTCTTATTTTTCCAGTTTTGTATTCTCTGCTTCTTGTATATATAAGCAGAGATTGAGTTATTCATTCAATGAGAAATCAGAGAAGATTATCACATTCTTGATCTCCAATCACAAATTTGACCCTAATATTTCAATATCGTGTCAATTTAGCCTATATATTGTTATCTATTAAATGTAAATTGCTGACATGACTAATAACCAAAATAAAAAATTAGTTGTCGTTGATGTGGCAATAAACTAAATTTTTTTTTTTTATTCTGACCATTTGTCACGTCAACAATTTTCATCTAAGAGATAACAACAGAGACTAAATTAACAAAACACTGAAAGGTTAAGAATCAAATTGAAGTATAATGTAAAGAATAGAGACCAAATACATAATTTACCATAAATTTAAATACTAGCCTCTCTAGATTCTTATTAAAAATATGTAATGCACTTAAATAGTTGACTAATGTATTTTTAATTCCCTCTAATTACTCTTATGTCATATATAGCTCATTAAATTATAGTGTATTTAATGTATACTATATTTATTTTTTATTTTTATTAAATTGACTTGTATATAGCTTGGTCACCCTTGAAAAAGTTTTTGGCACTGCCACTGATTCAGTGGTAGCTTCTTCAACGTTTGCTAAAACACGTTCTCCAACCAGAGAATATAATTGACACCCTTACTATTTGCACAATGGAGGATAATCCAAGCACTATTCTGGTCACTCAACTTTTTATGGACGACACAATTACAGCACCTGAAAGTAGATCTTTTCTCATGGTAGTGACTGCCAAAAATAATATTTTTTATGTTGATGGAACAATCTTGCAACCCTTAGATTTCTTGAGCCCAGTGTTTAATGCATATATAGAGGCACTATAACACCATGCTGCTATCATGGATCTTCAATTCCATCTCGAAGGAAATTACGTTTCAAGACATGAATTGAATAAACTTGAAAGTAAAGAATTGAATTAAAAGAAAGTGAAGTTTAAAAACTAAATTGAATTGAATTTGAGACAAAATTAGAGGGTGTAATTTGTAATTTAACCAAAAACTTATTAGATAAATAGTATGAAATTTGACCACAAAAGAGCCTAATTTTATTTTTAGGAAAAAAGAGAGCCTAACTTTATGATTATAGCATAAAAGCATATTACAAGACCATGGATTATAATTTATTTATATCTAAATAAAATTGCCATGGGGGATGGGGGTGTTTCTGCGGCAGTATCAAAATGGGTCTTTTCTGAATGCTTCAATCATTGATTTGGCACCCATCACATTTCCTTCGACATAAGGCCATTCCCGCTGTTCAAACATTGGCTTTGCTTCTGTTAATACTGCTGGTGTATTAAAGTTGTTTTGGTGGTGGCAACCAGATGAGACAGAGGGGAGGAGGAAAAGCATGATGATTATGTATTCCATTTCATTTCTTTCTTTTAAGGTTTTTTTTGGGGGGGGTATGTTTATTATCATATCTTCTAGACCTTAGGCCTATTTGAGGTATAAAATGTGTAAGCACGTGCAGTAGAGAGAGAGAGAGAGAGAGAGAGAGAGACATACCAACATAACGACTTTTGAGGATGCTGCATATTGCTTTCAAAGTTTCCCAAGCAATTTTGGTGAAATCAATCGGACTAATCACATGACATATCCGTTGCGGGCATGAAATTAGGATCATGTGTAAAGCCATGGCATTCTTCCTGCTCCAAGCCTTGAAAGCAGATTCATCATCTTCTTGTTTAGGACATTCGTCGGTTGCTTCAACAATGTCCCAAAGATCTTGAGCAATCAAATAGGTTCTCACTTGGACACTCCAACCCAAATAATTGTCTACTTTAAGAACTTCACTTACAGGTCCACTTGAGGATGTCCTTGTTTCCATCTTTAATCTGTCAATGTACCTACATGGTGTTAGGATCGGAGTACACTTTGGCAGTCAAATCCGGTTAGAATATAGTCCAATCAGGTACAGGTTTAGAATCGGGGCAGCTAAAATTGTTGTCTGTTTCTTTTAAACATTTTTAGTCTTTTATGGGTCGGATCAATTCAAGATGTTATGTCATAAATTTAGTCCAAATGGTTCCAAAAATAATGTGAACACATGTTATATATAAAACATTAAAATAAAGAATAATGAAAATTAAATATCTCATAAGCATAACTAATAACCGAAGTCTAATTATTAAGCCAGAGGTAAGACATTTGGTGGGTTTGGGGTGGGGCTTGGGTTAGGATTTATAGACCGGTAAAAAAAAAAAAAAAACACGTTAAGAAAAGGGTAAATTGCAAATTACACCCTTAAAGTTTGAGGTATTTGGATTTTACACCTAGAGTATCAGAATTTGGATTTTACTCCCTGAAATTTGGGGTTGTTTGGATTTTATATCCTAATATTTCAGAATTTAGATTTTACTACTTAAATTTTAGGAGTGTTTAGATTTTATACTCCTAAAGTTTGAGGGTGTTTAAATTTAACACCTTAAAGTTTCAGAATTTGGAGGTATAATAATCCAAATTCTGCCAAACTTTAGAGAGTAAATCCAAATTCTGAAAATTTATGGTGTAAAATTCAAACACCCCCAAACTTTAGGGGTGTAATTTGCAATTTACATCATCAGTTTCAGTCAACTTCCTTATGTAGAACAAACTGCCATTGGCTTCTTTTACTCTCAAGTGCGCCTAAAATCGTGCAAGGCAAAAAAACACTAGTAGAAATCATTCAGACGATGGAGTCAGAATCACATGAAATTTGACAGGTTGAAGGGAAAAGGTCTTTTGAGCAATAGTCGTTGCTTTGCCACGAGGTACTCCATGATTCTGTTGAATTCCTCTGTTTAGCCCATGAAAACTGTGATTTTGCCGTTTTTAATAATTTTTGTTTACATAAAAACTTTTTTCTCAAAAGTTAGAATAGAGTCTCACTTATTTTGGGACAACTCTTAAAATTAGTAGTCTATGATTTTGTATTTAATTCAATTTTACCATATTTGGTAAAATTTAGTATTTTGCCACTTGATCTCGTAATTAGTGCGAATTAGAGTTTTAGACGTTTCCTAATCGTCCTAGGGTTTTACTTTCTCAATATTTATATGTTTTGTAGTTTCCAAAGGCAAATCAGATTGTTATCAATAAATACAGATGTTTTGTCAATTTCCTTCTCTGGTGAATTCCAGTTTATCATCTTTTAAACTCAAGGAACCTCTCGTGTATTTGAAGTTTAGTATCGGAAATTAACAGTTTAGTTTCTATCCATTAAAGAGAGTATTATGTGTGCTTTCTTCAGATTTTTACCACATCACTTTCATAAGCTTTTTTTTTTTTTTTTTTGGTTGTTGAGCGACTTCCCTAAGCTACTTGCATGCTACTAACTAACGTTAATCATTTGGTACTCCTTTGAAAATGGGACATCCAAAGTATTGAGAGTTAGATAGATGGACTTATGGGTAAAGCAAGAAGAAAAATGTCGCTCGGCTAAAATGTACGAGTTTTTGGAAAGTGGTGTTTCTCTACGCAATGGTGTTTCTTCCCGGAGTTCTTTCCGATGCTTTTTAGTTGGCTATCAGTTAGGTTTTTTGTTTTGAGAAAAAAGCTACCAGTTAGCTTAGATATTTTAAGTTGTATTTCCTGATTGTATTAAATTCAAAAAAAGGAAGAAGAAATATAAAGTCAACATTTTATTTTTTGGTTCTTTATTTATTTTTTATTTTTTAGAACGCTATCACGTATCAACTCAAAAAATGCATCTACGCATATATATACAAAAGCTCGTAGTAATACGTCAGCACGGTTGAGCTGAGTTCCTGCTGCAAGAGGATTAGATTGATTCTGGTCCAGAAATATTTACTGGCCGACCAAAAGATAACAAGATTTTGCTAATGTGTGACTTAAGTGCACACAATAATTAATTATTTTTGGAAAAAAATTTCATAGGAATTGAACACGTATTGATAGCTTTTTCAATTTTTGAAAAAATAAATGGCTTAATATGATTATATCTTTTTTTATTAATACAAATTATATTTTAAAACTACATAATTTAGAAGTGGTTTCAAATTAAATCTTATACTTTTACTAGCTTTGAATTTAATCCTACATTTCAATTTAAGTCATTGAGACCTATTTACAATTAGATTTTACATTTTCTAATTTTGTGCTAAGTGCTCTTTAATTTAAAATTACTTCTAGCTTTAATGAAATGTATTTATTGACTATTTAAAATTACTTCTAACCTATTTAAAATTATGGTGTAAATACATTTTTTGTCCCTATAGTTTGGTCATATTTTCTTTCTAGTCCCCACTTTTTTATTTCCCTGCATATAGTTCCTAAAATTGAAAGAGTTATTTTGTTTTGCTTCATATTATTATCTCACTAGCAGAAATAGGGTGAGTTTGATTCAGCTTTTTGAAGCTGGACTTTTTGAAAAAGTGAGGTTTTCAGAAAGTGTGGTATAAAATTGGGCTTTTTGAAAAAGCTGAGTGTTGGTAAAAATTATTAAAAAGTGTTTTTTGAAAAAGTTAAGTGTTTGACTAGCACTTATAAAAGTGGTAATTTTAGTGGTAAATTACCAAAATGAACAAAATGTGTGTGTATATATATATAATTACTTCATGTTAATAATAAATGACTCTCTTAATAAAATATTTTGTAAAAAAGTATTTGGCTTTAACATTTTTCTTTTCAAAAAGTATTATGTCCACAATATTTTCATAATAAATTTTCACAATATTATGAACTGGCATTACTCAAATATATTTTATTCTTTTAATATATTTATTGGTGCCTTGCCCCACACCCAACCCAACCCATTTCCCTTTTCTTTTTCTTTTTCTTTTTTTTCCTTCCATTTTTCCTCAACCACAAGAGCTAACCCCACACCTTTTGTAACACCCCAGCTCAATTCAAGAGTAAAAAATAATAATAATAATAATAATAATAATATAAAAATAAAAAAATAAAAATAAAAATCAGATATTTTAAGAAACCACACATTTGACCCCACCTACCCCACTCCCCTTAACCACACATCTCACAAGAATCCGCACTCTCTTGACCGGCCACTCATTTGCTTCTTTCCTTTTTTCTTTTTTCTTTTTCATAAGCTATCACTCTCTCATCTCCTTCCACGGCCATATCATCACCTCCACCATCATTTTCCGGCTAGGATCACAGGAAACTCCATAGAAAAAAGGTAAGGCTCACTCATCTCTAAAGGAATTTTTTTCAGATCAAGAAGATTCACCTATTATTTTTTGTGTTTGTCATTTCACCAGAAAACTCCTCTCTGTCACTTAGAGTTTTAAATAAAAGTGAAGGACAATTTGGTAATGAACCAATAACCCAACGGTAAGATTTCTCAATGCACACAGGCTTTCTAAAAATGCTCCCCATAGCTCCATTAAGAAAGCACGCATTCTCTTATGAGCATACAACTTTTTTTGAAAAGTTGCTTTTTAGCTTCCATCAAAGACATATATTACATTTATGGTTTCAAAAAGTGCTTTTTGGGCTTTTCCAAGCTGCACATAAACTATTTGGCAGATGAAATGCATTGTTAAGAGCATTCACATCAGTACATGGAAACTCATGTATAATAGAAAAAACTACCATTTTTACACATTTTATATCAAAATTGCTCCACATCAATGCTTCCAAAGTCTGGTATAATCATCTATATTTATCTATGAGCTACAGTAACCGTGTATATATACACGGTTACTGTAGCTCATGTATTTATTATTTTATTAATATAAATTCGCACCAATTTTTCTCTCTCTTCTCTCCGTGCACAACTACCTCACCTCCTCATCTTCTTCTCCTCATCAGATGCACACAAACACAAACACAGCCACACACAAAGAACACAGACAAACCCACACACAAAGAACACAGACAAACCCACGCTGGAGATCGGTGCTTGCTGGAGATCAGTGCTCGGAGATCTGACCGGTGCTTGCTCGGAGATCAGATCGGTGCTTGTTGGAGATTGGGTTTTGTTGGAGATCGGGTATAGAGTTGGGTTTTGCTGTCCGATCGGTGCTTGTCTGACCGTGGGTCGTTGGAGCTCGGTTCGTGGGTCGCCGTGAACCTCGGTTCGTGGGTCGCCGTGAACGTCGTGGGTCGCCGTGAACTTCGTGGGTCGCCGTGAACTGGGTTTTGGTCGCTGGGTTTTTGTTTTTGAGAAATAATGAGAGAAGGCAGAAGAGAGAGAGAGAGAGAGAGCTGTTCAGAAAAATGAAAAGAGAGAGAGAGATACGCGCGTATATTAAGAGGGAGTTGAGGGAAATAATAAAAAAATGAGAGGAATGAATATTTTATTAAAATAACTGGTAAAATAAATGAGCTGATGTGGGTGTTTTGTAAAAGTGGTAGTGTAAAATAGAAAAAGTAAGTTTTTAGTGTAAAAATGAACGTGTAAAATACAAATACTGATGCGAATGCTCTAACACACAGAATGACTATGTGGTCATTCAAATGATAATAAAAATTTTTACGTCATCATCCACGTTAGCATCTATCTTAAAAAATTAATCTATCAATTTTAACTAAATAAAAAAAAACATAAATAAAAAAAATGTTAGAATTTAAATTTAGGTTCATCTGGATTAAAAACAAACAATAACACAAACCCAGTTTCAAACGTAGACACAAGAACACAAGATCACAAACACAAGAACACAAACCTAAAAAATCTAAAATCAAAACTCAAATCCAAATCAAGACATAGACACAAACATAATACAATATTCACTTCATTCAAAATGTTCATAATTTTCCCTCATTTTCTCAGTAGCCGAATAGGAAAGAACAGAAATAAACGAAACTAGATCTACTGGTTTTACACCAAAAACAAAAAAGCACGGGGAGAGAGAGAGAGAGAGATATGAGATTTATTTATTTTCGTTATGTGTTTATATGGAAAGAAAGAAAAAAAAGAAACAAATACAAATACAAACACAAATACACACACCAACAAAGAGAGAAAGAAGGAGTGAGAGTGGGTTTGGGAGGCGCATGGAGTCGGTGCCGAAACCGGTGGAAAGCACGTGAGAGTGCGTGAAGCAGATCTAGGAGGTCGGATTTCTGGGTTTTTCTTGTGGGATGCCGAGGACAAGGCCTGTGGAGTCGGTTTCAACAAATGAAGGCTTGAAAGGCACAAATCTGAGAAGGATAGACACGACTTCCTGCGTATCTAAGATTGATCTAGTTTTGCAAATTGAGATAAATTTCTTCTTTAGATTGAGAAATATTGTTTTATAAATATATTCTTGTGATTTATTTCTTACGCTGATACTCTGGGCCATGAAAGGCCAATATTTGAGCCCTTTTTTATTTCAACTAAGAATATAAGCCCAATTTATTATAACGGTTTTGCATTTGAAAGCTTCATAGTTTCCTTTTTTTTTTTGGGGGGTGAGAAAATTGAAGACTTCATAGTTAAAAACTTAAAAATGAAGATTCGCCATCTTCATAAATTTAAGATTCATAAAATATGAACCATAAAAGTAGTGGTTTTTAATTATTTTCTTCTCACTCTTTAAACTGAATTGTGTCATTTTTTATTTTTGTGAATACTTTTATTATTATTATTATTATTATTATTATTATCAGCTAATGAATACTTGTATTGTTAATCACCGATGAACAAACAAATCTTTTAATGAGATAATATATGCATCACATTCTTCTTCAGAACATTGAAAACCTAACAATGACTGTCATTTGATCCTGGGTGTATAAAACTTTAGTGTATAGTCGCATTTTACTTTATAAAATTGATTGTAATAAAATATAAACTTAACCACACTGCAGCCATTGATGCAAGGTAAATTTTGATAATAAAAAGATGCAATTACTTACAAGCAGCGAGACTGGCTGTCTTCCAAATAAACGCAGCTGCCCGTAAATTTCACTATGCAGAGTAACTTGAAAGAAATGATTAGATACTCCCACACCGTTAATGCCTTAGAACAAGTAGTTCCTAAAGTAAGAGCGGCTTGCTTGAAATTCTGTTGATCTCTCTGTAACAAAACAGAGATGAAGAAAACAAAGAATCTATGAATACAGAGAGAGAATATTTGGGAGAGAAGATAAGAAACTTTCTCTTAATATTGTAATGTAATGAATCTATACACGATCTAAGGTTATATACACCTCTGTACCTAAACCCCCAAAACAGAATGTAACAAACTAACCAAAGCATAAAGAAATCAGTTACAACACGTGTGAAGGTTAGTTACAGCACGTGAGATACAATCTGAATAAAATTAACAGCTAAAACTACATGCCGTTTAGCTACTAATCTAAATAGCCTTGCAGCTCATCTGTGTCGTTTATTTCTTCTTTTCTTCCTTCTTATTCTTTGGTCCTTTCTTCTTAACTGCCTGATACTCTCTTATTCTTATAGATGAATGGACAGTCAACTTACGTTGACGAAGACTTGGATTAATAATTACAAAGTTCGGTTAAAAAATTTAAAAAAAAAAAATTGTGTAAATATACGTGTAATGTTGTTTAAAAACTGAAAACATGTGTTTAAATTCACGTACCAAATGGGCACTAAATTCCTCTTTTTATGATGTTTTTTTTTTTAACCAAACATTGTAATAGGTGTAGATAAAAAAATGTATAGAAATAGGTGTAATATATCACCTTATTCTCATATCATCTCCCCTACTACTAAGTACTAACAAATGTAATAAATATTCAGCAAAAAAAAACAAATGTAATAAATGATTGCAAACTACGACTATCATAGATAGTAAAATAAGCTGACTTTTTAATTTGGAACCAAACATGCACACTTAGAGTCTGTTTAGGAACTGCTTATTTTACTGAAACTGAAAACTTTTTACTGAAAATATTGTAAATAAAGGTAAAAATTAGTTAAAATAGTAAAGTGGGACCCATAAATAGTACCAAAAAGTGCAGTGACCCATATAATAATAGTAAAAATAAACTGAATAGTAAAATAAACTAGCAAAAAAATAAGTTATCTAAGCAATACTTTAATAGTTAGTAGTATAAAAAAATAGTTAAAAGAAGAGACAGAATTATTTTCTAATAAAATTTTCTATAAAACTACTCTCTCACACTCCAAGATAAATAAAGAAATCAAGCAATTATGGACAGTCTCGATTGCCAGAATTGACTGATAGAAGGAGAAGCCAATCACAAAGAGAGAAACTTTATGATACTGCCCCACTTTTGTTATTACCTCTTTCTTTGTTTGGGGGACCATATTAATTTTGTCCGATTCATAAAAGATACAGGTGCCTCTTTTTTGGGTACCTATCACCCAGCACATTAATTAATAAAATTATTATTTCTCCTTTTTTTTTTATGCAGACGTGACCCAGCCATTAAATAAGAGGAGAGTCATGAAGAAGGGTTCAAGACTTCAATTTCGATAACTTCACTTCGTTATCTTTATTATTATTATTATTATTATTATTATTTTAAGATTGCTCATTTCCAATACCTATATAGAAAGACGCAATGCCTCTACAGGGGCCATTTTGTTTTCGTGAGCCACTTTGTTTTGTTTTTTTTTTTGTTTTTTTGTTTTTTTTTTTTAAGGCTTCGGTTTGTACTTTTTTTTTTCTTTTATATATATTATTATACTGACACAACAAATTTTACAATTATTGAGGTGTCAATTTCTTATAAATCAAAATAAAATAATAAAATATGAAACTATAACCAACCACAACTGAAAATAAATGTTTTGTGAAAATGTTGTGACACTTGTTAGGTGAATGTGTAAAAACTATAGTACTTTTTGTTTATTCAATATATACTTTTTTTTTTTTAGTCATCGATTTATGCTCTTTTTTTCTACTAACTATATAAAAAAAGGCAATACCTCCACAGTGCCCCTTTTGGTGTAGTGAGCCATTCCCCCCCCCCCCCAGTTTTGAACAGTTGATACAGTACCACTTTGGTTTATTCAAGTGGCACTGTAGCTACAACGTTTTTTTTTTTTTTTTTACAATCTTCCGTTTGTACTTTTATTTTTCTTTTAAATATTTATAAGAACCCACATATATATTGTTATACTGACATAACAAATTTCACAATATTTTCACAATTATTGAAGTGTCAATTTCTTATAAGTCAAAATAAAATAATAAAAATATAAGTCAATTTCTTATAAGTCAAAATAAAATAATTACCACCGCACACCCTTGGTACGATGGTCACTCCACAAGTGTAAGTATTTGTGGAGTGTGGGGGGCAAGGGCCGGAGTTCAAGTATCCAGGAGGGAGCTTCACACACATATACATTTAGATTAGGCTAGAGTAGAATTCTATCTTGTATCAAAAAATAAAATAAAATAATAAAATATGAAACTGTGACCAACGACAACTGAAAATAAATGTTTTGTAAAAATATTGTGACACTTATTGGGTGAATGTGTAAAAGGTACAGTACTTTTGGTTTGTTCAATATGTACTATTCATCGCTTTTTTTAATTTTTTTTAATCTTTTTTTTCAGTCATCGATTTGTGCTCTCTTTTTTATCTATATATAAAAAGAGCGAATAGGCTTATGAATAGTGTTATGAATAGTATTTTTGGTTTAGTGACTTGCCTTTTTCCCCATTTTTTTTCCTTTAAGTTCATCAACTTGATTTGAGCTTGTTTTTTTCTTTAAAAGGAGTTCATCAACTTGATTTGAGCTTGTTTCATCTTCTGAGAAAGACTAAAATTCAGTAGATTCCTTTCACAAGCCAACAAGCTCAAATTTTTCAAAAGAATATGAAACAATTTATATGGACTTATGGCAGGAGAAATATCATCACATATCCTAGATTGACATACAGAATGTTTAAATTTCAATTTATGACAATTAGGACGAATGTGACCACGGACACCACAAAAGTGGCAAACAGGAACAAATTTAGGAACATCAGTATTCCTAGTGGGGTTTCTGGTCACAGGCTTTGGTTCTTGCCTCAACAAAGAACAATTTGGTCTAATATGACCAACAACACCACAAAGGTGACAGGTAGGCACAAAAACAGATTTATTATGCTGTCTAACAGTAGGTTTAGACATAAGTTTAGAAACTTCAGCGTCTACATCAGAACTTTTACTTTTGTCTAACCTAGCAAAATAAGCTTTTTCTTTATTATTCCTCTTGAAAGGAGGGACATAAACTTTCTCAGTTTTAGGGTTAAGAGAAACAGAAACACTTCTGTTATCAACAGCAGGCTTGGTACTAGTCAAATTTTCAATTTTAGCTTTAGATTCAACTAACTCTTATTCCAAGCTTTTCATCTTCTCATCTTGAGAGGAAATTTGATTTCTCAAAAATTCATTCTTTTTATTAGATTCATCTAATCTAACAACCGATTCCTCTTTTTCAAGATTAGCCAATTTTAACTCTTCTTTAAATTTCTTAGCAATTTTCAAAGATTTAGATAATTCCTTACGAAGAGTTTCAAGAGCATCAAAAAAATCAACAGAAACAATAGTGTCCTTTTTATTCAAATCATCATAAACATGAGCAGAAAGACACTTCAAATTATCCATGATAACAGGGGTCAAGGATCAGCTCTTAGATCAAAAGATCTAAAACAAAAGAGCTACTTGCTTTGATACCACTTGTTAGGTTTTTAAAACCCTTAAAACACAACAATTGGATTAACCTAGTTCATTAGCCAAGTGATTAACTTAGTCAAATTATGTAAATCTAGGTTAACACAATCAAATAATCATATCAAGATATAAAACAACGGAAATATAAAGAACACAAAGATATGATTACCCAGGAAAACCAAACCGGTAAAAAAACCTGGGGAGGATTTAACCTAGCTATCCTCAAGGTAAACTTGAATCCACTATATGAAAGAATCGAAGTTCATACAAAAGGACTTACAAGCACCCACGCTCGACTTCCTAATGCTACCCACCAGTAGAACTTACTGACACGACCACGTGCAAGCTCCGAATCTACGGACTCCTTCTTTCTTGGATTCTCCAATCAGGTACAAGCACTCCTGTTTGCGTTTTTTTAAGCTTCTATGGCAGCAACTGAGTTGATCATCAAGGTTTTGATAATATCTCTACCTTGAAAACCTTAAGTTTATGTGAAGGAAAGCTCCTCAAGGATCTCACAAGAGATTCACACAAACCGCAAAATATGAGCAACATGAGCTATTCTAAAAACGTGGCTAGGGTTTTCTTTATATAGTGGGAGAAGTAGATCTGAAACCCTAATCCTTAATGGGCTTAAGCTGCTGTTTGGGCCGACTTAAAATTCTGTAGATACGATTTTTGATTGATCGAGCCTGTTCTTCGATCGATCGAACCAGGCAGAATCTGAAGTCTTCTTCCTGCAGCTTGTATGTTCTTGAATCTTGACTTGAATCACCTTGAGCATTGTCTAATAAAACCTATAGACTCTAAGATCTATATCTAGACAAGTTTGTGTTCACGATTTGCCAATTGTTCTAAACATTTAGAACCTAACATTTAGTATGAAAATGAGCTGATTTCATGTTGTTTCAGGAGCTTCAGTGGCCTGGTCATGGTTACTCTTGATGTTTGACCGGCTGGGTTGGAGAAGAAAGAAGGGACAGCTGGCTGAAGCTTCCCAACTTTCTGTCACATCAATTCCAGCTTTATGTTATGTGAGAAATGATGGGATTTCAACTTGTCAAGGAAGGATTCATCCCCTGGTGGACACATGTCCGTTTTCTAATCTGATTGGACAAGTTGGGACCTGATGGGAAGGGGCTCCAGCTGTTCAATTGTTGCTGAAATTTGGCTGACCAGTTCACGTGTTTTCCAACTGTTGGGATTTATGTGTGGGCTGGCCTGACCCAGCTGGGCTTTGCAGATAAGCTTCCTTGGGCTTGGTTTTCTCTACAAAATGAGTAGTTTTGCCATGGGTGATATTCATGGGCTTTGTAGTTACTTGATTATGGAAAGAATAGACATAATTCCCATAAATTTTGTGAACACAATATTTTTTGAGCGATGAGTAATTTATATTTCCCATGAGTGAGGGATTCAGTATATGTAAAATAAGTATCAAAATAATATTTGATTTTGTAAATATGTGCCAAAATAGCATTTGGGCTTTATGAAATAGTTGCCCAAATGACGTTTGAGCTTTATAAAATAAGTGTAAAATTAATAATAGTGCCAAATATTAATGTTTGGGCTTTGAGCATAAAGTAATTGTTTTTGCCAAAATAACATTTTGGGCTTTGTAAAATAATGCCAAATTAGCATTTGGGCTTTGTAAAATAGTGCCAAATTAGCATTTGGGTTTTGTAAAATGATTTGAGATTTTGTAATAATATTGCCGTGTAGAAGTGCCGTATCGTAATAGGCTTTGTAAATGGTGCCGCATCATAGTGGGCTTTGTAAAGGTGCCGCGTCGTAGCGGGCTTTGAAGTTGCCGCATCGTAGTGGGCTTTGTAAAGGTGCCGCATTGTAGCGGGCTTTGAAGTTGCCACATCGTAGTGGGTTTTGAAGTTGCCACGTCGTAGTGGACTTTGAATTTGCTACCTCGTAGTGGACTTTGAATTTTTGTCACATCGTAGTGGGCTTTGAAGTTGTCACATCGTAGTGGGCTTTAGGGAGTTTGAGCTTTCTTTGGGTTTTGCCCACAAGCTAAATGATGTTGGGCTTTGTGTGGAGATAGTGTAATTTTGTGACCCGATTTTGGTAGCAATATGGTGAGTATTATTTGTGGAGAATTTAAGTTGGATAATATGTGTGGCATAATGGGTAATATTTGTGAGAGCCCAATATCATGGAAAATATTTGAGTAATATGTAGGCAATATTTATGGGCTTGTGTTGGTATTTTTGTGAGTGGGCTAATAAAATTAAGGCCCGAAAATTTGTACCTCAACAGTATTCAAGAGATAGAGTTTTTTATTAATAAAATTATTGAGTATTTTAAGTAATAAGTTCTTTCTTCATTCTCTCTTCTCTTTGGTTACTGTTCACAATACTGTTCTCGAGTAGTATTCATAGCACTATTTACAAATACTATACACAAATTTCAGAATTCTTATATTTACCTTTCTTTTCTTCCCTCTTCAACCATAAAATTATATATTTTTTGGTTTGAAGCCTAAAGCTTCTTATTAAGGGATTCTAAATTAAAAATTCCCATATCTTTTTAAACCTAAACCCACAACAAACACATGTTGACAAATTCTCAACTGGTGATGAAAGATTTTGGAACCACATCCTAGTGAAGTTCAGTGTAGTAGAATCTAGAAGAGGCACCTTGGAGTCGGTTAGGGGTTTTGGTCACTAACACAGACGAATTGTTCGTGAAGGGGTCTATGTATGGGAAATTCAAACATTCCAAAACTATTGTGGCTTGCAATAATGAATTCATCTACTGGGATTGAAAAGTTTAGATAATAAGGGTTTTGTTCTAGATTTTAACTCTTTCTTATATAGGGGATTGCCTTATTTGGGTTGTGTCATCCTCAAATTTGTTTTCTCATGAAAGAAGTTCTCCATCCGTTTTTCACTTTATCAACTAATCTACACTTTTTCTTATTGTTTATTGTTGTACTTATTGATTTGGTTTTTGGTGGTATGTGGGGATTAATATTGAATTTGTGGATCACATTATTTGGTTAATTGGTAATTAATTGATATATATGCTTAATATTAGTTTAGGTCTAAACTGGTCTTCTCAACATCTTTCTTCACAATAATAATAATAATAATAATTAAATTCACCTACCAATCACCAAAATTTCTAAGGAGAAAAAATCCAAACTGGGTAGTGAACTTTGACTCTAGCTAATACTATCTTTTAGGAGAAATCATACAAATGCATACAAATGCTTTTGCGTTTTATTTAATTATTATCATTTTAAAGAAGTTGATCACAGTCGTGCAGACTAAGGTTTAAGCTTAATTTTGAATGTTTGAACATGTGCATTTTACAAGCTTAATTTTGAATTTTGCAAGTGCATTTTCCAGGGTGAAGAGAAATAAGTACCTGTGTTTGAGTTGTAGTTTTCAGCTAAAGTATCCCAAGCAATTTTGGCGGTAGGAATATTCTCTATAAGACAAAATCTGTCCGACCCGCACGTTTCCCTCATCATATATAGCGCGAAAGCATTCTTAAACTGGTTGAAAAAATATTCGTCACTTTCAGGTGCAGGAGGTTCCGTGGTTGCTTCGAAAATGTCCCAGATATGACCTAAAATTATTTTCATAGCATTGCACCAAGCCGTATAACCGAATTCCTTAACAACTGAAACAGCTGCAGCAATTAAATATATCATTCTCACGACTCTCGCAAGACACTATCAAACTTTTTAAGATACATAAAATACCCTAATGGTTTAGGCTATAAAGCTTATATTACATTAATTATATATATATATATATATATATATATATATGACGTTTCTCCTCATAATTTCTTTTTTATTTATTTATTTTTTTTTGTTTGGAGAAAATCTCAATATAATTTAACAGCAAGAGACTTTACGGCATTTTCTTCACCTAATTAAATTTGGGAGAAATAAATGAAAGAACAACATGGAAATGAATAGAAAATAAGATCACGAATCACAATTAGCGACCCAAACAAAAATATAACCAGCATATTACAAACAACCCATAAAAATAAAAAATAAAAAAAGGCTAAGTTATAAATTGCACTTTTTAACTTTATCTAAAATTTAGTTAAATTTTATAACTTTACTTTCATTCAATTCAGTCATTTAATTTATAAGTTTATTCAATTTAGTCATTCTGTTACTCTTAGCTAGGAGAGTGCCGTTAGTTACTCCAAAAAATCATTTTATTATTATTATTTGAAAAAAAAAAAAAGGAAATAATGATTTAAAATTTGCATGCTTTCAAATTTCCAAATTAAAAAATAAAATAAAATAAAAAAGAACCAAAAGATCTCTTCAATTTATAGTCCCTTTTAACTCTTTTTCTTAACTTTGTCATATGTATTAACAAAATCAAATTTTTTTTAAAAAGAAGAAGAAGAAGAAGAAGAAGAAGAAGGGGGCAATACCCTTGGTGCAATTGCCCCGCCCCCCCATCCCCTGCTCACAATTTTTTTTTTTTTTTTTACCACTCTTACTTTTTAACTTTTTTTCATTTTTTTTTATTTGTTAATATTAAAAATTATTTTTTTTCAACTCTTAATCTCAATCATCGAGGTTATTGGGGTATTGTATCTTAATCCCTTTTCTTTATGCTTTTTGACCGAATCAAGGACAAAGAATCACTTGGTTCACTCTCAGGTTCTCACTTCTCAAAGCTTTTAATCTTTGAGGTCACACCAACTTACCCATATGCTAATTTCATATAAGATTAAGACTTCGGTGATTTCAAAATACCCAGTAAATTCAATCAAATATGAAACACAACTTATCAAGGTTTAGAACAAACGAACTAAAAAATAGAAAGAACTCACTTTTGAGGGGAAGAACACAAGGGAAACAAAGGAAGCGCTAATGGCGTTGTAAACAAAAGAAGAGTCCTGGAAGATACAAGAGGGTCTGAAGCTGAGGAAAGAGTGTCTGGCGGTTAGCGGGTGCACAAGTTACTTATTTCTTCTTCTTTTTTTCAAATAATAATAAAAAATTGATTTTTTGGTGATTTAATTTAAAGAAAATCCTTCTAAAAAAATATGAAGAAAATCACCCCCTGAAAAAAAGAAAAAAAAAAGGAATTACGTTCGTTTTGAAAGTCACTAAGAGTGCATTTTTGACGGAGACTAACTGAAAAACTAAATTAAATAAATTTGAAATTTATATTTATTTTTATTTTTATGGGAATAAATTTGAAATTTAAATAACGGAAAGAAAGTGAAGTTAAGGGACTTTATTGAATTTTAGACAAAATTAGAGTGTAATTTGTAATTTAGCAAAAATAATTATAATTGAAAAAAGACCTAGTAATTAAAATGACATTGAACTATGACGGGTTTTGACATCTGTTAAGAAAGAATAATAAGATTTTTTTTTTTTTTTTTTGAGAAAAAATAATAAGAAATTAGAAAGTTAATTTATAAAATTAAAGTCAATGTAGAAAAGGGGGAGAAGATGGCAAAATAGATAAGATTAGATTATAAAAGGGGAGAATCGGAGGGAAAACATAATATAATAATTTTTTTTGTTTTTTTGAAAGTTTGTGGACACAATTTTTGTCACAATTTTGATGTGATTAATTGTGAGTGATAAAAAAAAAAAAAAGATCTATTTAAAAGTAACAAACAATTATCACAGTTAAAAAAAAAAAAAACCGCACTAAAGTTGTGGCACAAAAACACGCATATGCTAACGGGGGCTTGGCTCAGCTGGGTATGGTTCGTTCGCTTTGCCTAACACGCTCAGGTTCGATTCCCGCTACCAACAGGAGTCCGTTGGTGGGCATCACATCGCTAAATCTGTGTGCTCTGCCCGGGGGCGTAATATAACCATAAAATCCCCCATTTTTTTTTTCTCAAAAAAAAAAAAAAAAAACACGCATATAATCACAAAAATTACCGACGGTTGAGGACATTTTTTCCAGAGCAATGAATGAGGCTATGAAAATGATAATCACAAAGTCCAGCCCAAAGACCCATGATTTTGGTCCTTAAGTAATATAAGATATTGCAAGCAAAGTGACCGTGTTAGGCCCACAAGGCCCAGTTCTGTAACGAACAAGTTTGGGCTAAATTTACATGTTCAAGAATGCTTCTTTCTCTCTTCCTTCTTGTGTGGACCAAGGCGGCAAATTAGGGTGAGAAGCCCAATAATGGGATAATGAGGACATGTGTATTAGAGGGTAAGAGGGAATTTTGAACGAATTTTGGGCCCATTCAAGGTCTCTCTAGTGGGCTTGGGACACAAGAGAAACTGAGGAGCCCATTATAAGTGCACTGTGCAAAATTAGTAACTCATGGAGAGCTTAAAAAGCCTGCTAAAACCAATCCATATACCCGAAACAAACTTTGATTTTTCAACAAAGAATTCGATCAACATTTAATGATGATTGTCCTATATATTTAAATTTAGCAAATTAGTCAAATCATACTCCTTTAAAATAAGAAACTTTTCTCAAATTGCATAAAACTTTAACAAATTTAAGTAATATATACCTTTAATTTTACCGTGTTTGTTTTGAAATAAAATGTTTTTAAATATAAAAAATACCATGTTTGTTTTGAAATAAAATATTTTTAAATATAAAAAATTTTACATGAAAATAAAAATATTTTCAAGTATTAAGCATAATATGTAAATTCTTTTAAGCAAACTACTAAAACCAATGACTCAACCATTGGAAATGCTGATACTAAAGGTTCGGCGACTGAATTACCAAAATCAGCAGCAAGAACGGTGAAGTCGGAAGAGTTTTAGTTGTGAAGAGTCCAAATCTTTTATCACACTCTTCTTACTCCACTGTATACTTCACAAATAAAAATATGTCACTCCATCTATTTTATTAAATACTAAAATTTATGCTTTCTATTATATCAATTACCTAAATATGGGTGGTTATTTATTTATTTGTTTTAGGAAATTGAAATAATAGAAGGCATAAATTTAGCATTTAATAAAATAAATGGACATGTGGCATGTTTTTATTTGTGGAGTATATAGTGAAGAAGGAAGAGTGAGATAAAAGATTTGAACTCAAACACATCAATATTACTTTGTTGAAGTTGTTAGTTTTTTGCTCCATATATATGTGTCTGTCTCTAGCAGATGGAGTGAGGTGCAATAAAAATGTGAGAGTGAATGACCTCTTTGAAGGGAGCTTTGTGGAGGAGGCTGTCCAGCAACTCTAGAGAGGGGAAATCTTCTTTACGTTTTAGGTACAGCCCTAACTTTGTATCAAGATTCAAGGCTCATACTTAGTATTTGAGAGATAGAACTTTTATGTTTGTGAGAGAATAATTTCGAATGTAGGGTTTGAGTTTTATGAGAGTGCCTATACATTCTCTAAATTTATTAATGAAATTTCTTCTTGTCATCGCCTATGGATCTTGGCCAAAAGTGGAACCACGTAAATCTTTAGTATTCTCTTGTGTACATGCGTGTATATTTTTCTTTCCAATTGGTAATAAAGCCTTTTGCTATTAGCACTGATAACTATGTTAAATATTTTAGAATAGATGTAGAAGAGGAAGTATAAAATAGAGAACACAAGAACACGAGAGTTACGTGATTCAGCCTAACGGCCTACGTTTATAGAGGAACCCCTTAAGTGTTACATCATTAATATATAAGAGTGTAGTGCAAATTATGTTTTAAAAATAACCTAACATGGGTATATATAGTAGGCTAAACCCTAGATTAACCATACATTAACTATAGTTAATAGATTATAATATGAGACTTGGCTTGCACACAAGTAGGATTGGCTTTGGGCTTAGGCCTATTACATTGGACTAATTATCTCTAACACCCCCTCTCGGAAGCTTGATGAAACCTTGAGGTTGTATAAACTTGAGAAGATCCCTTAAAGATGCCTTGAAAAAACCATGAAGATGACCACAAAGTTGCCTTGAGGAAGCCACAAATGAAGCCTGAGAAGGACCTCGAAAGAGACTAGAAGGATCGGGCATTATGGAGAAAAAACCATGCACAATGGAGGACGACGTTTGAAAATGATAAAGAAGGCTACATTAACGACCAAGACAGGTTGCTTTGGCTGGAGAATGGCAGCATTGAAGGTAAGAAGAAGATCGGCAAAAAGAACATTGTGATGAAGAATGATTTGCGAGTCTTTGTGCATAGAAGGAACCCAAAAAAAGTAATGACAAATTGGCCAATTAAGCGATTTAGGGGTTTTAAATGAAGAAACAGAGCCCAAAATCGGAATGTACGCAAAATACTGAGTAAGATAGGTCCTACTGAAAATTTTTCACCTTTGGTCAAAGTCAACAGTTAAAGCTTGACGTGAGAAGTTAACATGACATGATGACATCGGCTAGGACTGATGTGGAAGCTCGTGCGAGGATGATGTTAGCATATGACATTATGATGATGTCAGAGAAAGTAGTCAGCGTATGGAGGCGCATAAGAGGCCAAAGAGGCTAGTGGGACGTGCAACAAAGATTGTCGACTAGAATTCGGTGATCTTGCAGTTCGGTGATCCATTGGAGTGGTGTGTGTGGCCAAAGGATGAGTTGAGTGTGAGATCCAAGAGAGACGCGTGGAATCTCCAACAAAGACAGAGGTCGTGCATGGCAGCACGTGCGGCGGATATGGGTGACCGTTTTTTCGAGCTTTAGGTATGCAATGCTGATAGGCACGTCTATGTGGTCTCTTTTGTGAGGCGAGGTTTGAAATTGCGCATATCTGAAAGGGAGAGGCATATCTTGCTTAAGAGGATCAGGGACACAATAGCGCTGTGGAGGTGACGAGGCAGGGATGGTGGTTGCTGTGGATCTGTGGGAACAAGCTTGATAGAGAGATTAGAGATAGAGGCCAAGAATAAAGTTTGGCTCTAATACCATGTTGAATATTAGAATTGATATAACATGTTATATATGCTAAAATAAATGTGGAAGAGGAAGAATAAAATAGAGAACACAAGAGCACGAATGTTACATTGTTCAACCTGACAGTCTACGTTCATGGAGTAAATCCTTAAGGGCTACATCTTTAATATATAAAAGTAGTACAAATCCAGTGTTATAATGAACCTAACATGGGTATATATTATAGGCTAAACTCTAAACTAACTATACATTAATTATGGGTAATAGATTTCTAGGACAAGTAGGAGACTTGACTTGCACACAAAGTAGGATTGGGCTAGTGCCTATTACATTGAGCTAATATATCTCTGACAAAAAGGTAGTTAAATAAATTGAAACCATGTCATGATTATATCTCTAGAGTGTCCTTGTTGTGTTTTTGACAAGTACTCGCTAAGGATATTGATTTTTGCTTGCTTGAGAGAGAGAGAGAGAGAGAGAGAGAGAGAGAGAGAGATAATATGATGTGTTTGTTTTGATCGTAAACGTTCTCCATGTTTGGTAATGAGAAAATGTTGGTCAATGTAAAAGCAGGGCCTGGTCAATAAAAAATAGGATTTTTTTATTGGAAAATATTTCCACTTTTTATTGGTGGAGAACTTAATACACACATATGCTCCAATGGTTTTTTTTTTTTTTTTTGAGAGAGAGAGAGATCTCAAAACCGTACCAATGGAAAAAATTAGGGGTGTGTCGGTTCGGTTTCGGTCGGTTTTCTAAGTGTTGGCCAACCGAAACTGAAATTTTCGGTTTGTTAAATTCTCAATTGAAACCGACCGAAGTAATTGGAAATCAATCGGTTTCGGTTGGATTTCGGTTTCGGTCGATTTTGGTGGGTTTTTTTGGTTTCCTAGCAAACAAAGAAAAAAAAATTAACAAACCCAGAAAATAGTAACAAACCCAGGAAAAAATTAACAAAACTAGAAAATCCCTTTACTTTCCCACGTTTTCTCACCACCCAAACACCAAGCACCAAGCAAAGTAGCAAACACAAAACCAAAACAAAAAAAAAAATAGAGAGAAAACGGTGAAGAAGCGTACTGGCGAAGCCAAACTCACAATCTTCTACTTGAAACCTAGAAATCACAAAGAACAAAACCCAAACACCCAGAAACCTTGAAACCCAAAAACAAAGAACAAAACCCAAACCACGAACCCAAAAACCTTGAAACCCAAACAGAAACCCACAAAGAACAAATCAACAAAACCCAAACCATGAAGACAGAAAAATCAAACCAGAGAGGCGGCGACAGCGAACGAGGTGGCGGCGATTGAACCCAAGTGACGAAGGCTCCAGGCGGCGGCGACAATAGGGTTTGTTGATGTTTTCTCTCTGGATCTTTGGGTGGGTTTCTTGATTCTTGTTCTTGATTCTCTCTTTCTTGGTGTTTGTTGGGTTTTTCATTTCTTGCTTCTTGATGTTTTCTCTCTTGATGTTGTCAACGGAATTGAGAGAGAACAAAACCCAAACACCCAGAAACTTTGAAACCCAAACACGAAGAAGTGAAAGAACAAAACCCCAAATATATTAGACTTGAAGTGAGACAAAATGACAAATGCTGAAAATAGGATTATAAAGCAAACCCCAAAACGACGTAGTTTTGGTAATAAGGAGAGGAAAAATAGAAAGGCTATTGCTAAGGGTCGAACCTGGGCTGACTGGAGACACGCGCGCGTCCTTGCCGCTAGGATACCAGGAACTTTGTTGTAATAATTTGTACAAATTATTATTTAATATATTTCAGTTCGGTTCGGTCGGTTTGGTGTCTTAGAATTTGCCACCAAAAACTGAACTGAAATTTTCGGTTTTTTATATAATAAAACCGAAACCGAACCGAATTGGAACCGAATCGAAATTTTTGCATCGGTTCGGCCAGTTTGAAGCGGTTTTTTTGGTTCGTCGGTTTTTTGCACACCCCTAGAAAAAATATTTTCAAGCTCATTTTTATGCATGCAAGCAACATTGGGAGGGTATAAACACCCCCCATTTGTTATTTTACAACCCAAGATGTCAAAAACCCACTCCATCCGAGTTTGTAAACTTAACAAAATTTGCAACCTTGCTACAATAAGGTTACCTTATTGTTCATAGGTTGTAAAGAAACAAAATAATATTTTAATCTTGTGGTAGTGTGTGAAGAGAAAAAGAAAGTGAGAGGAAAGTATTTTTTATTATTTTATTAGGTAGTTTATATTATTTTATTGATTTGTATGTAAAAGTAAAAATTAAGATATAGGGTGAGTTAGAGCATCTCTAGCAGATTCTCCAAATTGTTGTACTGTTTGGAGAATGAACAATGACTTTTACCTTTAACTACCCACTTTTTCAAATATACTTTCCAACAGATTCTCTATCCTATTCTCTATCTCATTTAAATATTATTTCTTTATTCATTATTTATTCATTATTATTATTTTTTTAATAACTACACATCTTCCAACATTTTTTTATTCAATACCTGATTATTATAATAGAAAAAAACATTTGAAGGATGAATAGTAAAAGCTACAGTGTTCTCTACTTATAGAGAAGCACTGTAGCAACTCTACTCTAAAAAATAGAGATAGAGAAGCTGTTGGAGTGGGTTTTGGGGGTGTTGATGCTCTAAATTTGGCTTTAAAGAAGCCATTGGAGATGCTCTTACAAAATAGATTGGTAAAATAAATAAAGTGTTCTTCGAGTAACTGTGGAGCAAGATAGACTTTGGCTGAAGTGTGGAGATAGAGAGAGCAAGTTGCTGGGGGAGTGGAGTGTAAATGCTGACCATGAGTTGACAATACATGTGCGTGGAATCTACTAACTTCAGGTTTTTTACAAAAATGACACATAATTCATTTTTGCTGTATCCAAAAATACTAAAAAATTGTTTTCATTTTCTGTCCTATAACCCTCATTTTTTTTTAATCTTGTTTTTGAAAATCAAGAACAAAAAACATCCAAACATGTTTTTAGGTGGTGAGACCCACAGAAAATAAGAAATGAAAGCAGAAAACATGGTGTTTTCAGGGAACCAAACACAGCCTAAGATAGCTTAACTTTCTTAAAAAATAAATATATAAATAATAGACAAAAGATTTATTTTTTTGGGAGCTAAATGCATAAAATTTTATAAGATAAATAGCAGGAAATTTGACCAAAAAGAGCCTTACTTTCTAAAATTATAGCATGAATTGTAGTTAAAGCATATTATAAGAACAAGAATAATAAGAGAATGAAAGAGAATACTCCGGTTTTATAATTTAATTATATTTAAATAAAGAACCAAAAGAAATAGAATTGTAGTTACAGTTTTATCTTCCTGTCTTAGCCTGTTTTTTACGCATATAATGTTTGAGCATGTACAACTTAGAGAGAGAGAGACATACCAGTGAAACCACTTTTCGGTTTGCAGCATATTATTCCCAAAGTATCCCAAGCAATTTGGGCCGAAGTAATCTGACTAATCACAAAACATATCCGTGGCTCGCATGAAATCTGGATCACGTGTAAAGCCATGGCATTCTTCCTCGTCCAAGCTTTTAAAGCAGCTTCATCATTCTCTGGTTTAGGACTTTCGTCGGTTGCTTCAACAATTTCTAAATCGGTTGCTTCAACAATTTCTGGTTTAGGACTTTCGTCGGTTGCTTCGACAATTTCTAAATCGGTTGCTACAACAATTTCTGGTTTAGGACTTTCGTCGGTTGCTTCAACAATTTCTGGTTTAGGGCTTTCATCGGTTGCTTCAACAAATTTTTGTTCAGGACGTTTGTCGGTTCCTTCAACAATGTCCCAAAGATCTTGAGCCATCAAATAGGTTTTCACTTGAACACTCCAAACCAAATAATTGTCTACGTTAAGAACTTCACTAACAGCTGCACTCCTTGCAGCAGATCTTGTTTCCATCTTTAATCTGTCAATATAACTACATGGTGTCAATCAATTTGGCAATCAAATTGGATTGGACGAGTTCATATATATAATCCGATCAGGTACTGTTAGAACATGCATGTATAATAATTTTTATACATGTTCTCTCTCTCTCTCTCTCTCTCTCTCTTTTTATTACATTTTTAGTCTTTTACGCGCAGGTCATTCAATCTGTTAGAACATGTATTTCTTTCGCGTGCAAAACAATTTTTTTTTTTTTTTTTTTTTTAATGTACTCTTTAACTTGTTTTTTCATCTTTCTTTCTTTTAAAATAAAATAATAAAGAAAAGAGTAAAAAAGAATAGTTTTATAATACATAAATCCTTAATCTTGTAGTCTGAAATTTGTTTTTAATACTCTACTAATCTAATAATGGAACACACACACAATATGCGCACGCTTGTCATATATAAATTAAAACATGAAAAATTAAGTTACTTTTAAAAATAATTTAATATCTAAAAATTTTAGGGGAAAGTACAATAAAGTGAATAAACCTTATAGTTTTATCATTAAGACACATTAAAGCCTATACTTTAAAATGGGACAATTTAAACTGCAAACTTTCATAAGCCAGGGGATTGATGTATCTCTGAAGGTTTGTAACAATAAAGGAACTCGTCCACAGTAAGAGGACGGTCCTTTCCAAATACTTCACCCCACAAAATTTGCATTGAGATGATTAATCTCCATGCATTTGGGTTGAATTGGCATATTCCTAAACCTAATCTAATCAACAACTCCCTAGTAAAGGCGTTTAAAGGAAATCTTAAACCGCCTAAAAGATAAGCCTCATAGACGCCTATCCCAAAGTGAGGGTTGCAACACCATTCTCCTCGGACGGGCAACCTAGGGTTAAACTCGTCTGGAATTTGGTACCACTCCCTAAGATTTTTTAATCTTTGCTCGTCTGTCCTAGAAGGGATCTCTACTGCATAACTATAAACAGTGACCTCCTCCTCGTCCAAAGGACCAGAAGGAGGGGCAGTGGACGAGGTACCAGCTTGAGACCCTGAGGCCTTCCTAAGCTGCTCCTGTACAACCTCTATAGGAAGCCCAGGGACGCTAGAAACATACTCCTCGTCCGTGGTGTTCCCCCCACTACTATCACTACTGCTACCAGAACTGTTGTAGCTACTCTCATCATTGTACTCGTCTATGGCCTTATCTACACTATCGCTAGACGAGGAGAGTACAACATCAGCCATCTTAACAGAAAAACTAAGGACAAAAAGAAGAGGAATACCTGGATCTAGGACGAATGAAAGCTATGGACGCGAGAAGCTTCTAGACGAATATCTAGGACGAGGAAGGACAAGGAAAGAAATTTCATAAATGAAGGGGGTAACTGAGGTATTCCACTATTTATAGGGAATAAACCTCAGCATTTGAAACGGCGCCACCAATACGAGGCTGACACGTGGCACCTACCTCGAAAAACTGAATCGACGAGACTTGTCGCCAATGAGATACCGACACGTGGCATCTTTGATCGTTAGAGAAGCTCATCCATCCAGAGGAGTAAATTACTATATTTTCTTGGACGACACATGGACAAGGGGGCAACTGATGGTGCAAGAAAAACACTAAGTCAATTACTCATCCATATGGCCGTCCATAGCGATGTACAAAACGGAGAACGAGTGGTTGGTACACTCGTCCTTCCTTAACCGTCTACTTTCATCCTCTATTCGCTCGTCCAATGAAGGACGAGCAAGCAGTGAACCTCGTCCTTCGTTGAAGAGGGACGAGCGAGGTTCACCAAGAGTTGTGCTTCAACACACTTCCAACCAAGAGTCATGTTGAAGAGTCATACTGTTTGAGTCTCAACACAGGTCCCGATGAGGTGACTCCTATGACAGTTATGGAAGTTACCTTCTGAATCCTCCAAACTCTACGACGATTGGAGAAGTAACTGATTTCTAACACTATATAAAGACCCTTCTACGCAGAGGTAAGGGAACCTTTTCTCTCTTTTAGAATTCTAGATAAAAAAATTAGTAAAGTCTCTGAAGTCTCTTCTTTCTACTTCAAACCACTGACTTTATCATCGGAGGACCCTAGACCGGCCTCCACCGGTCTTTCTCTGATTGAATTTGATTTTTCAGGACTTGGCCTTCAAGATCTACAGCATCCGAAGACTTTTCAGCCCATTGATCCCTTAGAACTTATCACTTTTTTCTTTGGATCAGTCTTTAGTTAAAAAAAAAAAAAAAAAAAACAACAACAACAATAAATAAATAAATAAAGGCTTGGACTACTGGTCCACTAGAGTCGCTCTTTTTTTCTTTGGATCAGTCTTTAGTTAATAAAAAAAATTAAAGACTGGTCTAAGCCTACTAAGACAAGAAAAGAATCAAGTCTTTAGTCTTTATACTTTGCCAAAAAATAATATTTTCATGCGTTTCTATATTGAGGAAGGTATATTATTACATTATTATTAGCATCTTTTTCTTTTTCTTTTTTCAATCGAATTTCTATATCATTGAAGAAGCTATATTGTCATGCCTTTTATAATTAGTCGTTAACATCCTTACATAGTAAAATTGTTACTAACTTAATAAGGCTAAATTACGAATTACACTCATAAAGTTTAAGAGTATTTGAATTTTACACTCAAAGTTTCAGAATTTGAATTTTATTCTCTGAACTTCTATTTCATTTGCATCAACAACCCTTTCATTTAAATTTTTTATTAATTGCCACATAAGCTTGTCACACGTGTTTAGGTCATTTAATTTATGTGACATTTAACGAAAAATATGGATGAGAGCTGCCAATGCAAACAAAATAGAACTTCAAAAGATAAAATTTAAATTCTCAAACTTTAGGGTGTAAAATTTAAATACTTCCAAACTTTATTGGGATAATTTGCAATTTACCATAATATCTAACTTTGCTTGGAACAATCTTAGTTAGAGGAACTTATACTTATGCCATTTAATAATAGTTTCCTGCGTTTTCTATATTGAGGAAGGTATATTCGTACTTCTCTATGTTTTTCTTATTAAGATGTACCACAATCATCTCCTACAGTCTAATTGTTAATTGGGATCGTCCTCAGAGTATTTACTATTTTTCCTTTTTAGGGTTTTCACTCTATGAACATATATTTGTCTTTATGTGCATGTGTTTATGATTTGTCTTATATTGTTGAATGTGCTTATACATAAATATTGTGATTCGATTAACTAACCAATCAATATTTGAATTAATTGTTTAAAATTGGTAGTTAGGGAATTTAAGGATTTAAACCATAACTTTCATAGTTGTAATTGCTATGTATTGATAAAAAATTGCCTAAAGAATTTTTTTTTTAGATACAATAGAATTTTCACTTAGAAAGTGAAAATTTATATGTTATAATTTTTTTATTCCCAAATTCAGCACAATATAAGAAGTTAATAAAAAATTAAAGCCTTTATATTTTATATACTAAATCTAAATATAGAAATAGAAAGCATACCCGCCACCCAATGGAGAAATTATAAATTTATTTCAAGGACCAAGTTAAATATGTACAAAAATTACCCTATTTTGTTTTCTTCATGCCCTCTGTAAAGTTCATAGTGGTGTTCTATAATTGGTGCAAATGGCTAATGGGTTTTATTAGTTGAAGTTTCAGTGATCTTTTCAACGCAATTGGTATGTGGCTAGTCAATGATAATGTATGGTTTTGCTTTCCTAGTAGGATTTGTTCAAACATGGGTATTTGAGATTGAAAGAGGAATCTTCGGTGGAACATGCGCTTTTGCAATTAAAGGTTGCTAGAATTAAATTGTTGTATTCAAATGAGTTTTTGTTGGAGTTTCATGGTCTGTTTTAATTTTCAGGGTTGGGGTTTATGTGAGCTTGTTTGTTTCATTCAAGTTAATGGAAATTGGTTACAAATGAGAAATTGGAGGTAAGAACAATTTATAATCTGGGTTTGTTTTTGGAGTAGTAAGAACAATTTATAATCTGGGTTTTGCGGGATTGAATTTGGTTTTTTTTTTTAATTTTTTTAATTTCACATACTTGTCATGTGACTATTCCATTGGCATATTAACAGCAGAATAACATGTGCATCTTTTTGGCGGATGTGTGAAGTTCAGGAAGTAAATTGGTCAAAATAAAAGTTCAGGGGGTGTAATGACCATTATCCCAAAGTTCAGGGGGTCTCTTGACACTTTTCCCATAGAAATATTTATATCAAGTTAGTCTTTACATTGGTCCAAAAAATATTAATATTTTTTTTATCCGGTCAATTTGTAAATTGTAACTCATGAATTATCTTTTAAATCATTAATTACTAATATTCTTTAAATAAACAAACATTTTAAAACAAGATTTTTTGTTAAATAAATTAGAGATTGCACAGTTAGAGTCTATTAATAGTTTTAAAATTATGAAGCATATATAAATTTAATCAATTTGAAATAATTTAAATAATAAACGTCACTTTACATGCTTAAACATATACCGGTAATAAACCGAAGAAAACCCTTATTTTAATTTTCATAGATAACAAGTGCAATAAATATCTCTAGCCCTTAATAACAAAATCCATAATCTTCTTCTTCTAAAAATAAAAGAATAAAAGCATGTTATCTGTATCTCTAATTCTCCAAACATAAATTTAATAATTAAAAAAAAAAGAAGCTTTTCTTTTAAAAAAATGATAAATGCTTCAATTGTGGAGATTTACTTATCTATTTTCATATAAGAACATATATAATTATATATTGAGTATACTTTGGTTTGGTTTAATTAGTCAGAGATCTAGATGTAAGAGTAGTAAGAAGAAAAATTAATGTCTTTCTCAAAAAAAAAAAAAAATTAATGCATTAGTCATGGACACATAAGTTTATTTTTCTTGCTTCTCAAAAAAAAAAAAAAAAAAAAATTATATATATGGAAAAAAATACCTTAAGTTGGGAATTGGGTTTGGGCTTGCTTCTGGGTTTGGACTTTGGACCCTGGATTAGTGTGGGTTATGGTATTTGGATCTGCCTGAAACTTGGGTGGGCTTTGAACAAAGGGTGTCACTTTCGGAGTTGGGCTTGAGCGTTCAGGCTTCAGCCCAAACCCAAATGCTCTTTCAGTCTCTCTTTTCCCTCCTGTCTCCTTTCTGCTTTGTCTGGGAATTTCTGTAGAGTGCGAGTGAAGTGTTGGGATGGTTCGTCCATGGTATATGCTTGTGTGGGTTGCTACCTGCTGGTGTGGTGTTCAAGTTGAAGTTGAGGTAGTGGTTTGGTTATTTGACCTTCGAATTTTGTGGCAGCGATTGATGATGGGTAGTGTGGTGTGATGCTGCCGGTGTTGTATGTGTGTGTGTGTGATTTGTGGTGAGAGTACTCTGCTGTGTCTTGAGTGGGGTTTCTGTATTTGAAAGCAAGGAAGATGAGGATGTGGAGTGGATGACTGGGTGAGTGGGAGCTTTAAGCCATTAATTATTGTGCAGAAGAAAGAGGGGAAAAGGAGAAAAAGTAATTTGATCACTGGCTAGTGATGATGAATCCGACACTGAAAAAGACTTTGCACTCCAAGCTAAAGCAAGAGCATAAACTTTTGACTTGCCTTTACCACTATAATAAACTTCTAGCTCCAAAGACTGATCTACATTTGCAGCCCTTCTGGATGACTAATAAGCCGGTTTAGTTCCTCTAACCCATCCATGTAATGTTGATAAAAGAACTGAGCTGTGGTTAGCTACGCATGATTTCCTTTTTAAAAATATTGTATCTATAACATTACTCTGCTGAAATTGTGTGCTTGATTGCCTGGTCAAAACTCAAAAGACAAGTAGAGGGGTTTAATTAGCCAAAGTACTCTTAAGGACTTAATGATGGTAAGCTAGTACTTGACTATGGAGACATTGTATAATGTAGTAGTGATAATTTTCGATATTTGTAATGAACTCTCATTATAAGTTTATTTTGATTTTGGAGAACACGGAGGAACATGAACTCTAAAAAAGTTGTTAAATGTTGTTTGTACTTGGGGAGTGTTAGATATTATGAAATTATGGAGAAAGAGAGTAGAGAGAGAATGCAAGATTTCTATGGTTCAACCTAACATAAGGTGTAGCGGGTGAGGTCATGTATCCGTCGTTTATTTTGTAAAGGTGGGTCCAAAAAAGTTTACCTTGGTGAGGCTCCACATCAAAAATAAATAAATAAAAAGATTTCAGCATCTATATATTGGGTAGTGTATCAAACAGTAGCTGTGCCAAAATGTAAAAAAAAAAAGAACTTTTATCTTCCCTTGCCAGAAATTATGCAGTCACAGATAGAATTAAATCATTTTCTAATTCGCTGCCAGGTGCAAGGGATGATCTAAGCCTGAGGTCTTGGCAACGTAGTGAATTCTAAATCCTTATAACTCACGTATTGAAGCAGTGTCAGCCCCTCAAACCCTTATAGAATGAAACTTGATATGCAAAAGGTTTTCAATTGGGTCTGAAAACTTATAATAGTTGACAGTATTATTCGATGTGTATCTTTAAAATTGGAAAATACACCTTTCTCTAAAAGAATAACTAATAATAATAATAATAATAATTGTGGGGGGAGAAAGCCCAACCCAACGTATTGGGCCCAAGGCCCTATATGAGGAATACTGTTCGTCCGAGGAGGCCAAGACACTCAGTCAGAGGCCCATGTGAAAGGAGAATGTCTGGAGATGAGTACGTGCACTGTCCGAGGAGATGTCCATATGTCCGAGAAGCCCGATACCCTCGGATCCGACGAGGTTTTTGCCCGACACGTGTATGGGAGGTTCAAGCGATCTGTTTGACAAGTGTTAAGGGAGAAAGGGGGCCTCGGACACACAAGAAGGTAACAGGAACAGAGAAATATCAAGGAGACAGACTTCAACCACCGCATTTAATGCACTGTACCTACCCTCCTGGCCGCATTTATGTGGAGAAGACCCCTGAACAGTGCATCCTCAGCTACCGCCACTCAGACAGGGCTAAAGGGGGAGTGTGATGGGACATGCACTCAAGTGGGCGCCCAGATGATGAACAAGTGGACGGTGGAGATGTAGAAAGGCAGTACTATATAAGAGAGAGGGGTCTCTGATAGAGGGGATCGAAAAAGAGGAGAGAGGGAAGAGTGTATTATTTTACTGTAGCTCCAACAATTGTAACCTAAGTTCATCAATGAAAATCGCCTCCTCGGACGAGACATTCACACCTGTCCGAGCACATATTAATTCAGATCTTCCGGTCATCATTGTCGTTTAATACTGTTATTTTCATTATTAGCCTAGCTCTTTCACCCACTCTCTACAAATTTGTTGTTTTGGGTTCAGTGGGCTCCAAATCCACACCTTCTTGGGCTTGGGCTACAGAATCTGACCCTACAATTGGCGCCGTCTGTGGGAAGAGCTTGTGCAAGAGTGAAAACAACAGTTGATAATGGCAGGACAAGGTGAACAACAAGCAGAATCCAGGGCATCCCAACACGTAGACCATTTTGTCAACTTAGAGAGGAGACAAAATCGTGAGGGCAGTGTACACACTGTGCACCTTAGCCAGAGCCAATCACAGAGCGGAAGTCACATGTCCCATGTAGAGAAGAACCGCGACTTACAACTGGAAGTGGAAAAACTAAAGAGGGAGTTGCGACACGCAAAGAGGAAGCGGGCTTCCTCGTACTCTGAAGATGATCTTGATGACGAGCAGGACGTCTCTTATCAACGCAAGTCTAAGACACCAGCTAGCGAGTCCTACACCTATGTAGAAGAGTCCCATCGTAAAAGGGAGTGTAGGAGCCCATCACGCGAGGACGTGGAGAACGATGCCATGAACAGGGCTCTAAATCAGATATCTAGATCACCCTTCACGCGCAGGATAGAGGAGGCCAGACTCCCTTGGCGCTTTAACCAGCCAACGTTCACCGTCTACAATGGTAAAACTGACCCCGTGGAGCATGTGAGTCATTTTAACCAGAGGATGGCTGTCTACTCCAGAGATGAAGCTCTGATGTGCAAGGTTTTCCCTTCCAGTCTTGGGCCCGTTGCTATGAGATGGTTTGATGGTTTGAAGGCGGGCTCCATCAACTCCTTCAAAGAGCTCACTCAGGCATTCGGCTCCCGTTTTGTTACGTGCCGAAGAGTGGCCAGGCCTCTCTCTTCACTGCTATCCTTGTCCATGCAGGAAGGCGAGTCCTTGAAAGCATATTCAGACAGATACTGGGAGATGTTCAATGAGGTGGAGGGCAACAACGATGCAATGGCCCTCAGCACGTTCAAGCTCGGCCTTCCTACTGACCACGGTTTGAGGGCATCCCTATCTGGCAAACCAGTCACAAACGTGCGTCAACTAATGGACCGCATAGAGAAGTATAAGAGGGTTGAAGAAGATCAGCACCAGGGCAAGGGAAAGGATAAGATTATCCCTCAAGAGAGGAGAGATTCGCGGTCGGACCGGTACAATTACAATAAACCGCGGAGGGATTTTGCCGGACAATCAGGATCGATGAACCCTCAATCGGTCAACACCGTGTTCAAAGAGCCAGTGCATCAGGTCCTAGAAAAAATTAAGAATGAATCATTCTTCAGGTGGCATAACAAGATGGTAGGAAACCCCGAGAGACGCAACCACAATCTCTACTGCCAGTACCATCAAGACCATGGGCATAACACGGAGGATTGTAGGAGCCTGTGGGATCACCTGGACCAGTTGGTTCGCGATGGTAAACTGAAACACCTTCTGCACCCCTCCAGCGGCCGAGGGCAGACAAGTTCGGGGCCACGCAGGGACGACCCCTCAAAGCCGCCGCTAGGCACTATAAACGTCGTCTTCGCTGCGCCGGGGAGAACAGGGTCCTGGCCATTGAAAGTTATGACGGTAGGCCGACCATCTGCAGGGGAGTCGAGCCGAGGACCAAAGAGAGCTAGGTCTGGTGCCCCGCTGGTTATGGGATTCTCGGACGAAGACATGATCGGCACCATCCAGCCCCACGATGATGCACTAGTCATCACCCTCAGAATAGGAGGGTACGATGTAAAGAGGGTGATGGTGGACCAGGGCAGTGCCGTGGAGATAATGTACCCGGACCTCTACAAGGGGCTGGGCCTAAAACCCCAGGACCTGACGCCGTACGATTCCCCCCTCTTTAGCTTTGAAGGAAGGCCTGTCATCCCGAAAGGCCGGATACGCTTACCTGTGCAGTCCGGCTCCGAGGTGGTGGAGCTGGATTTTATCGTCGTGGACGCATATTCGCCCTACACGGCACTCGTAGGCAGACCTTGGATTCACGCACTTGGGGCTGTCCCCTCTACTTTGCACCAGAAGGTCAAATATCCATCAGGTGGACAGATACATGAGATCCGAGGAGACCAGTCTGTTGCTAGACAGTGCTTGGTAGCCGCCATTCAGCATAAGGCCCCAACCGAGTCCTCGGACGTGGCTGGGAGGGATTTATAGCAACTACAGTCTCGGGGAGTGCCTTTTGAAGAATCGGATGAAAGCACTCGGTGTGAGGATCTGACGAAAGTGATCATTGGAGATGATCCTGACAGGTTCCTTCAAGTCGGATCTCAGCTGCCTCTTCAAGAGAAGGAGGAGCTGATAGAGTTCCTCAAGCGAAATTTCGACGTGTTTGCCTGGAGTGCTTACGAAGCCCCAGGGGTGGACCCGGAGTTTATATGCCACCACTTGAAGGTGAATCCACTGGTCACCCCCAAGCAACAACCTATTCGGCGCCCATCCAAGGAACATGCCGACGCAGTGAGAGACGAGGTAGCGAAACTCAAAGCAGCTGGGGCTATCAAAGAGGTTTTTTATCCCGAATGGTTAGCGAATACCGTGGTGGTAAAGAAGAAGAGTGGGAAGTGGCGAGTATGCGTTGACTTCACGGATCTGAATAGGGCATGCCCCAAAGACCCGTTCCCTATGCCGAAAATCGATCAGCTGGTTGATGCCACTGTCGGCCACCCTCGGATGAGCTTCCTAGACGCCTTCCAAGGCTACCACCAGATATCATTAGCCCTGGAGGACCAGCAGAAAACTGCTTTCGTCACTCCCATCGGTAACTACCACTATAAAGTGATGCCGTTTGGCTTAAAGAACGCAGGAGCTACCTACCAGAGGATGATGACGAGGATGTTCGAGCCACAGCTGGGCAAGAATATCGAGATTTACATAGATGATATGGTGGTGAAGAGCAAAGTTATAACCGAGCATGTGAAAGACCTTGAAAGTACCTTTGAGATTCTACGGAAATACAAGCTACGACTAAATGCCTCTAAGTGCTCGTTTGGGGTAGGGTCCGGCAAGTTCTTGGGATACATGGTCACCCACAGAGGAATTGAGGTCAACCTCGACCAGATAAAGGCCATCAACAACCTCCGAGCTCCTCGGAATCCCAAGGAAGTTCAAAAACTGACCGGAATGACTGCTGCCCTCAATCGGTTCATCTCTAGATCAGCAGACAGGTGTCGGCCCTTTTTCTCTCTGCTCAACAAGTGGAAGGGATTCGAATGGACTGAGGAATGTGCTTTGGCGTTCCAGCAACTCAAGCATTATCTGTCTCGGCCACCAATCATGTCCAGTCCTGAGCCAGACGAGGTACTGTTCGCCTACATCGCTGTAGCTCCCTATGCGGTGAGCCTGGTGTTGATACGGTCAGACTCTGGTGTACAAAGGCCCGTGTATTACGTAAGCAAGTCGCTGCATGAGGCTGAGATTCGTTACTTGCCACTGGAGAAGGCTATCTTAGCAGTAGTGCTTGGCACACGGAAGCTACCTCACTACTTCCAAGCCCACACGGTGATCGTTTTCACACAACTCCCACTCAAAGCTATACTCCGAAGTGCTGATTACACTGGTCGGATTGCCAAGTGGGGTACAATCTTAGGGGCTTTCGATATAAGATATATGCCCCGCACATCGGTCAAGGGACAGGTCCTCGCAGATTTGGTGGCTGAGTTCACGGAGCCCCAGCTAGAAGAGGTAAAGCCCACGTCGGGCATGGATGAAAAATCAGTTGGCATGATCTCTCAACAGAATCCCTCCCATTGGGAAGTGTACGTTGATGGCGCGGCAAATCAAAAAGGTTCTGGAGTTGGGCTGGTATTGATATCCCCCGAGAAAATCATTATCGAGAAATCGTTAAGGCTGGACTTCTCGGCAACAAATAATGAAGCGGAGTATGAGGCCCTACTGATGGGGATGACTATGGTCCGTAGAATGGGTGGGAAGTCCGTGGAGTTGTTCTCGGACTCAAGATTGGTAGTAGGTCAAGTACAAGGCGAGTTCGAGGCAAAGGACGAAAGAATGCAGGGATACTTGGGTCGTGTTAAACATCTGCAATCAGAGTTCGAATTTTTCAGTTTGCTGCACATCCCCAGGAGTGGCAACTCACATGCTGACTCCTTGGCCATGCTTGCCACCTCTTCGGCACAAGACCTGCCGAGGGTCATCCTCGTCGAGGACCTGCATAGGCCTACAGAGACGAAGTCAGGGGGAGTCCAGGTTCACCAGATCAGGGCCGGGCCGTGCTGGATGGACCCTTTAATCAAATTTATCAAAGAAGATATATTGCCTGAAGAGAAGGGAGAAGCCGATAAAGTTCGGAGGAAGGCGACTAAGTTCTGGTTGTCCGAAGACCAGAAACTATACAAACGCTCCTATTCGGGACCATATTTGTTATGCGTGCATCCCGAGGCGACTGAGGCACTGCTAGAAGAGCTGCACGAAGGAATTTGTGGGAGCCACACTGGAGGTAGGTCCTTGGCTCACCGAGCCCTCACCCAAGGCTATTGGTGGCCTAACATGCAGAAGGAGGCACACGAATACGTCAAAAAGTGCGATCAATGTCAGCGCTTCGCTCCAAACATTCACCAGCCAGGGGGAAATCTTAATCCACTATCTAGCCCATGGCCCTTTGCCCAATGGGGCTTGGATATTGTGGGACCCTTCCCCAAAGCTGCAGGAAACAAGAAGTACCTCCTGGTCGGAACTGACTATTTCACCAAGTGGGTTGAAGCTGAGCCACTAGCCAATATCAGAGACGTTGATGTGCAAAAGTTCGTGTGGAAGAATATTGTCACACGGTTTGGAGTTCCTCACACCCTCATCTCGGACAACGGTTTACAGTTCGACAGCAAGGCATTCAGGAATTACTGCAGTGAGCTGGGAATTACGAACAGATACTCCACTCCAGCCTATCCCCAGAGTAATGGCCAAGCAGAAGCTTCCAACAAGGTCATACTGAACGGCTTAAAGAAGAGGCTAGATGATGCAAAGGGCAAATGGGTAGAAGAGTTGCCACATGTGCTTTGGGCTTACAGAACTACGCCCCGCAGGTCTACTGGAGAGACCCCCTTCTCGATGACCTATGGGGCTGAAGCTGTCATTCCTCTAGAAACAGGGTTCCCAACACTTAGAACCAGCTCGTTTAGTCCGACCGGCAACAACGAGCAACTAGAGAAGAGTTTGGACCTTATTGAGGAAAGAAGAGAGAATGCAATGGTTCGGCTGGCACACTACCAACAAAAGCTCAGACAAGGCTACGACGCTAACGTGAAGCTGAGGCCTTTAGAGCCTGGTGATCTGGTGCTGAGGAAAGTTGTGGGCACCGCGAAGAACCCAGCTTGGGGAAAATTAGGACCCAATTGGGAAGGACCATATCATATCACTTCAGGCGCTGGTATTGGAGCATATTTCTTAGAAGACCTGGATAGTCATGTAATCCCTCGCCCTTGGAATGTAAATAACCTCAAGAGGTACTTCTATTAATCAAGTCTTCTCTTCAATTGATATACCAATTCGCTGCGTAAAGTTTTCTCTCAAGTGTTTAAACTTAGATCCAATCATGCCTGTAGTCCTCGGACCAGATGATTAGGGTTAGTTAACACTCATTCACCACCAGCTTAAGTGTTTAAACTTAAATCCAATCATGCCTGTAGTCCTCGGACCAGATGATTAGGGTTAGTTAACACCGTTAGCTCAAGTGTTTAAACTTAAATCCAATCATGCCTGTAGTCCTCGGACCAGATGATTTGGGTTAGTTAGCACTCAGTTACAGTTCTATAGTGTTTAAACTTAAATCCAATCATGCCTGTAGTCCTCGGACCAGATGATTTGGGTTAGTTAGCACTCAGTTACAGTTCTATAGTGTTTAAACTTAAATCCAATCATGCCTGTAGTCCTCGGACCAGATGATTTGGGTTAGTTAGCACTCAGTTACAGTTCTATAGTGTTTAAACTTAAATCCAATCATGCCTGTAGTCCTCGGACCAGATGATTTGGGTTAGTTAGCACTCAGTTACGGTTCTATAGTGTTTAAACTTAAATCCAGTCATGCCTGAAGTCCTCGGACCAGATGACTAGGGTTAGTTAACACTCCGGTGCGGTTTGTGTTTAAACTTAAATCCAGTCATGCCTGCAGTCCTCGGACCAGATGACTAGGGTTAGTTAACACTCGAGTACATTCGAATCCTATAATCCTTGAACCAAACGACAGGTTAGTCAATACCCCCACGCGGCCAGTGTTACTGGGGCTTAGTGCTAAAACTCCTAATTGCGTTTAAATTGATTCTAATTTATAAATGTCTCCCCTAGTTGTGTTTAGTTTGAAGCCGAGGAATAATAACTTATGTTTAACTTGGAAAGACATGCAACTCATCAATAACTCTTGGTTGGCCTATCCTTTTCAATATTAATTTTGGTTACTTACACCATAAGTATGATGTATCAAGCAGATTTATTTGCATTATTTGGTTATAAGTGCAATGTACAGTTGTATGTGACAGTAGTAATTAGTAAGACATGTATTTAAAACATCATAGACAAATGAGAATCTATTCCATAAATAAAAGGATTGTTTACAATTCTTCGGATAAAACAAAAGAAAGCACAGGTGCAAAAGTGAAAGCCCTATACATCTATTCTTTTGCTGGAGGGGGCACGGGGTCCGCAGCCTGGCCTATCCGAGCAGTTGCTTCAGGGGCTTGGTCCTTGGGCTCAGAAGGAATTTTCTCTTCGCCTGACCCTTGGCCTTTCTCTTTGGCTGGTTCAACTGGCTTATCCTTGCCGCCTGGCTGACCAGTTTCCTTGCTTGCACCAAGAGTGAGTGGAGGAGCATGGCTGACCAAGATTGGCTCCGAAGCCTCTGGAAGCTGTGGAACAGGAGGGAGATCAGTTCCTGGGAGCTCTCGGATATCAGGATCATAGTATACGCTCCCAGGCAGCCTCAGCTCCGAGTCGGCAGGGACTCCAGCTGCATCCAGGGCTTTGCCCCAACTTATGTCGCAGTAATCTCGGCTGACCGAGGCGAATTGCTCTAGAAGCTGGGACGTGGCCGTCTCTACCCCCAGCTGGTAAGCTGCCTTCTTTTCAGCCTCAACCGCCTCCTGGGCCAACTGGGCTTTCTCCTCGGCATATCGGGCGCTGTCTTTGGCTTTTCGGAGTTCATCCCTTAGCCCGTTTACCAGCTCCCTCTCGGTCTTCAGATTGGCCTCTGCCGCCTTTAGCAACTTACGCTGATCCTCAGCCTGCTTTTCAACATTCTTTATCCCAGCGTCAAGGCTTTTCTTCTGGCTGGTCATCTCCGCGAGTTCCCCGGACAGACGGGCATAATCGTCCTTCATTTGGCCCAGAGATTTCTCCGCCTCGTCTCGGGAGCAGAACGCCGCCTGGGTTTCAAGGCGGTTCTTCTTGTCCCACTCCTCGGCTACGTAAATCTGCTGAGTGACCTGCATGATGGAAACTCTGAATGTCAAACGCAGAAGAATAGGAAAAGCAAAAATCAGTGATTCAACTAATCGGACTGAGGTTACTTACGATGGCTAAATCCCTCTTGAGGGATCGAAAGAGCTCCGGCTGATTGAAACGCCTGAAGGACTCCATATCATGAGGGAGGAGAAGTGGTTGCTGCAGGGCCTCAGCAACGTAGCCGGCCCTCCCTCCATCATAATTCCTGAGGGAGGTCTCCCAGAGGATTGGAGCGCCCTCCAACTCCAATTTTGGAGACCAAATCCGCGGTCCCCCTCCTCCTCGGCGCACATCTGCCATTGTGCCCTCGTCTCGGCTTTCAGTAGACGAAGCCCTGCGAGTTCGGTGATCCTGTGCCACCTTTTGCTGCTTGGCCCCCTTGGTTGGTGGCACCTGTTTTTCCCCAACCTCAGTGAGGGGTCTCTTCTTCTGCAGGTTTGGCATGGGTTTCAAGTTTGGGTCAGGGACTTGGATAGGCACTGGAGGAAGTGTCACCCCTGTTTTAGATGTCCCAGCATCTTTCGGGTCGGACTTTTTGCCTCTACCCTTCATCAAATTCCTCAGATCCATATCGTCGTCCGAGGAGTCTTCTAAATGAGTGGCTAACAAATTAAGATGGGCGCCTGACTGCTCGTAGGCTTCTTCCTCAGCGTCTGAGATCTCTACCACCTGCTATGGTTCCGAAGGTAATTGGTGGTGATGGGGCCCATGGGGATTGTCATGCCCCCTTTTTTGAAGGCGATGAGGGGGATAACCACCTCTCCTGTCTGCCGGTCTGTTAGTATTTTTTCTGGGGGGCAATACCTCACACCCATGTCAGGGGGTATGCGATACGCGGTCCTAAACGCCTCTATTTGCTCAGGGCTATCCATCATGTACTCGAGTTTTCCCATGGTGCCTAAGTGAAACGGCTGGCCGAAGAGAGAACTAAACGATTTGGTGGACGATAACTCACCAGGACTAAACCGGAGAAGTGATTGCAGGCTCGTAGGAGGACTCGTGAGGATTCTGAGTAAGTTTGGTACCGGCGACTGGGAGATTTGGACCGAGTCGTGTATTAGAACTTGCTGGAGCGTCTGAAACTTCGCAAAGTGAGAGGAAGGTAACTTCCTCTGAGGTTTTATATGGGGTCAAACGAAGGGTCAGGGGCACTCCCGCCCAAATTCCGAAGGAAAAACCACAGCCGTTGGATCGATCGTTCACCGTTGATACGAAAGACAAGGCGCCACCTGGTGCAATTAATGCAACGCTTTGGGAATATGGAAACCGCAGCGGCATTAATGAGGCGTCTGTTCCCACGTTTACACACGTGCCAGCTCGGTTGTGCGTGTTTCCAAGCTTTTGCTCCGTGGCAAGTCAAAATCCTACTTTTTCTCCTCGGATGCGAGGGAAAAACTACAATTTTGAGGGGCTAATGTGGGGGGAGAAAGCCCAACCCAACGTATTGGGCCCAAGGCCCTATATGAGAAATACTGTTCGTCCGAGGAGGCCAAGACACTCAGTCAGAGGCCCATGTGAAAGGAGAATGTCTGGAGATGAGTACGTGCACTGTCCGAGGAGATGTCCATATGTCCGAGAAGCCCGATACCCTCGGATCCGACGAGGTTTTTGCCCGACACGTGTATGGGAGGTTCAAGCGATCTGTTTGACAAGTGTTAAGGGAGAAAGGGGGCCTCGGACACACAAGAAGGTAACAGGAACAGAGAAATATCAAGGAGACAGACTTCAACCACCGCATTTAATGCACTGCACCTACCCTCCTGGCCGCATTTATGTGGAGAAGACCCCTGAACAGTGCATCTTCAGCTACCGCCACTCAGACAGGGCTAAAGGGGGAGTGTGATGGGACATGCACTCAAGTGGGCGCCCAGATGATGAACAAGTGGACGGTGGAGATGTAGAAAGGCAGTACTATATAAGAGAGAGGGGTCTCTGATAGAGGGGATCGAAAAAGATGAGAGAGGGAAGAGTGTATTATTTTACTGTAGCTCCAACAATTGTAACCTAAGTTCATCAATGAAAATCGCCTCCTCGGACGAGACATTCACACCTGTCCGAGCACATATTAATTCAGATCTTCCTGTCATCATTGCCGTTTAATACTGTTATTTTCATTATTAGCCTAGCTCTTTCACCCACTCTTTACAAATTTATTGTTTTGGGTTCAGTGGGCTCCAAATCCACACCTTCTTGGGCTTGGGCTGCAGAATCTGACCCTACAATAATAATAATAATAAAATTAGAAAATACACTAACCAAAATCAAAAAAATCAGTGAAGCAATGGCATCTATAATTCTTAAAATATCCTTTCTACCTTCTCTAACTTTGCTGATTCTTTCAAGTTCAGGATTAGGCTGGTACTCTGAACCCTGTTTGAATTCAATTAACGAAATATAATTATTTTATTGAGTTGTATGTAAAAATAAAAACTTGAATGTAGGGTAAATTGTATTTGAGGATGCAAATTTTTTCTTTTTTTGCATCTTCGAATGCTAGTGCTTTAAGAATTTTGCTTTGCGATTGTGGGATTATTTGTACAGTTTCCAATGCAAAAGCAGAACCTGAAAGTCAGAAATTTAAGTAATACAACTGGAGAATGCAATCTCGGATAACTGATAAACTTGAATTCATGGTATTAGTGGCATATTTTTTAATATTCATAGGTATCAAGTGTCACCATAAAACAATTCAAGCTTATTCGCATTGAAAGCATGCCAAGATTCAACAAGAAAACTAAAAGCAAATTAGCCCAAAACTTAAAAATAATGATTTAGGAATTGACCAGTAAAAAACTGGGGAAACTTTACTGGCAGTATTACAGCCTCTTGCAATGCTTGTTTGGCACTCTCAAGCTCGGCCATGTCACTCCACTTAACGTTTGGTTTCTCCTTGATTATCACAAAATCAAGGTCAGCCCTAAGCTTTGCTTGCTCTGGATCCTCTTCATCTTTCCCCACTCCTCTCTTCAACTTTGTCTTTGGTTGGCTAGCAATTGTTGCATCGCCATTGGGGGCAGCCCCACTTCCCCCATTATCGAGAATGGCCCTTATCTCCTCTGCCCTCTTCAAATATTCCATACATTTTTGAGTAATCGCTTCCTTAATCTTTGGATTCTTCTCATACTTCAAATAAGTCCTAAAGTACTCTAAAGCATTCATATAGAGCGGAAATGCTTTGCTATAGTTTCCGGCATCATCCTTCTGAACTGCCTGCTTCACATACTCTATCGCGTGCTCCTTAAAATTGCTATACGTCTTTTACTTACATTAAATGTATAGAAATCAGAGCTACCAAAAAGAATACTCAAACTAGTTTCAAACCACCACTCCTTCCCTCAAGAACCCAAAATTCAATACTGAGTTTGGCACTCCAATGATTTCTTTTTGGTAATGGTATTATACACTGTCAAACTACTCTATCACAATTCCTAAACTTGAATTCTCAGATAAGCAACTTATCCACACCCTTAGAACCTGCAACCAAAAACCCAATACTCAGTAACACCTTAGATTTTCCATTAATATTTCTGATGCTTCAAAATATAACCAAACTTGAAAGTAAAATAAAATAAACCATTCAACTTGAAATCAATGAAAAATAAATAAAATTAAATAGCCTAGTACTCAAATTTTATTACTTCATATAATTTTTTATAAGCCATTTACAATTCCAGATTTTTTTTTTCAAAGCAAATTTGCAATCAAACCCTGAAATTTGGTTCAATAAGTAAAAAAATGAAAAACCCAATTCTCAGAATTTGTTTCTATGATGGTAATGATGTTGTTCAAGAACCCATAACAGGTAAGCTTTACAAGTTGGAGTAGAAGAATCTAATAAATAGAAAATTTCAGTTACAGACCTGAAATTCAAGCTTTACTTTCTCTCTGGTGCTTTGGGTTTCGATAATGAAACTGAAATTTCTAAAACAGAGAGAACCAACCAACAGGTGCAATGCAAGTCCAGAATTCTTTCACGTTGAGACAAAGAGCGTTTAATCGTAGAAATTACACAACTTAGATCATAATTATGTTGTTGAAATAGAATATAGCCGCCTCGGCTCTCAAGCCTTTTCACTCCCCCCCCCCCCCCCCCAAAAAAAACAATTTAGTTACTAATGGCAAAAAGAAAAAACCAATTTTAATTAGAGTAGTATTTTAATTTTTTAAAGCTTTATCTTTTATTTTAGAGTAGTATTTTAAATATATAAACTAACTTTGTATGATAAAGTAAATTATGTTTAATCATTTTAATATTTACTCAAAAAAATAATCATTGTAATAATCATTATAAATATTTTAGTTAGAATAAATAAATTACTGTAAATAAAGGTAAAAGTTAGCTGAAATAGTACAGTGAGACCTATGAATAGTACTAAAAAGTACAATAGGACCTATGAATAGTAGCAAAAATAAGCTGAATAGTAAAATAAATTGGTCAAATTAATCGTGCCAAATTGCACCTCATATATGTGTGTGTGTGTGTGTTTTTAAGGGTTTTAGCCAAAATTCATGTGGATTTTGGTTACTTTTAGTTAATTGTGGCTCTTAAGGGCATGAATTAAAATGATTGGAAAAGTTTATGGCATTAATTAAAACTTAAAAAATTTAAACTTACAATGGGAAGGATAAAAGATGGAATCTCCCCAAGCCAAACTATGAGTTCATTAAGCTACCTTATAACAATTTATAAAATTGTAGAATAAAAATGCATTTGTTCGGAGGATTAACATTCCGAATAAAAAAATTTATATAATTTATTAAATTCTTTAATAGAGGGTAGCTAATTGGAATAAGAAGGTAGCCACTTAACACCCTCATGGCTTGTTTCAATTTTTATTTTGCTTCCTAATCACCTCCAATCATATTCATTATGTAATAACTTATATTACCACCAAACATATTTTATAAGTTTAAAATTAAACTATGTTAAAACATAGTTTAATCTTAAACTTATAAAATACGTTTGGTGCATGGTAATATATGTTACCGTATAAATTATTTTGCTTGTTGATTATCAAAAAAAAAAAAAATTGCTTGTCCTGTTAACACTTCATCTTTTCCAATGATATTTGACTCAGTTAATTGACACATCCAAAACAATGAATCCTCTCAAAATCCTTACTTGGTATGTTTCTCTTCAACAAGAATATCTTCATCACTTTCTTACTCACATGACTAAGCTTCTAAACCGATCGATATGCACATACTTAAATCTCCACATATTGAAAGTAGGGATGACAATTTGTGTTCACATGTTGAGTATGTGTCATGTCGATTTACGAGTATTCGACTATTACATAGCCAGATCACTTCAACAGCTCATTTTGAACTTGCAAGTGTTTTCCTGAAGATCCGTTGCATTCTTTCTGGCTGTGCAAAGAGGTTGAATGCGTGTGGCAATCTTGCAGCTGGGCTAACCAATCAGTCCCCTCTCCACCATCGAATTTCTGTGATTTACTTAATTGTTTCTTGCAGTTTCACGACAATTTTCAAAAAGAAATCTTTGTCTTCTCAGCTTGGCTTTTGTGGAATAGGAGGAACGCTATGCACTTTGGCAGACCTGTTCAACCTCTATTCAACATCTACCCGTTAGCTGGAAGTTTATTGCAAGAGTTCCTTGAAGCCCAGAATTCGGTCCCAACTGTGATTCGGCCACCTATCCAGCAACTATGGCGTCCTCCAGATCAAGCTAGGTACAAAGTAAACTTCGACGCTGCTGTCTTCAAGGCATCCAACTCAGCTGGCATCGGTGTTATTGCTCGTAATTGGAGAGGTGAAGCAATCAGTACTCTCTTCCTGCCCATTCCTCGGTCTTAGTTAGTTGCAGATATGGAGGCCAGGCTTTAGCTTGTTGAAGGGCGGGGCATTTTGCTATGGAAATTGGTCTTCATCGAGTTATTTTTGAAGGTGACTCTGCTTTGGTAATCAACGCTATCTCTCAAGGGAATGAAGTGTTGTCTGCGTATGGTAGGGGTGGCAAAATGAGCCCAAACCCATTTGTCCACCCAAACCCGCCCACTCTAATTAAATCCAAACCCACCCAATTATTAGTTGGGTTAAATGGGCATCAACCCAATTAGACCCAATAATTATTGGGTTTTAACTAAAAGCCCATTGAACCCCATTTAACCCAAAAACAATATACATAAAATTAACCTAGCCCTTCCCACAAAAAAAAAAAAAAAAAAAAAAACCCAGCCTTAGACGTTTCAGGGTTTCAAACTTTCAATCACGTTGGTCAGTTTCCAGAACTTTCCCTATTCATCTCCAGAAATTTCCCTCATTTTCTTGGCCTCCAATCACATTTTACTCGGAAACCCAACAGCTTCAGCTCACTCACTGCTCAGCAACCAAATGGAGCCGCCGCTTAAAACCATTCATCTCTGACACTCGCTCAACTTATTCGTGAAACGCTGATTCGCACAAGCAAAATGAGTTACAGAAGGTTCACTTCTCAATCACTAATATTCCTTTGAGTTTCTGTTTACTCTTCTCAAGCCAAGTGAGGTTGATCCAGGCATTTCAGGGTTCGGCGTCGTCGGATTCGATGTGGGAAGCAATTTTTGTAATATATATATAATTTTTCTAGATCTGGGTTTCTTTGGCTGATTTTAGTATTGTTCTTGTTGTTAGATGGTGTTTCTTTCACTGGCCGATGTAAATTTTTGGTTCTAAATTTTTTCGTGTTGTGATTGGATTGTTCTATAGCTTGTTTGGTTGCGTGGAAAGTTTTATGGATTGCTGGAGAAAATTTGCTAGATGTTTTTGGTAAAATATATCAATATCTTTTTAATTTATTTTTTCTGGAAAAAAAATATTATTAGCTTCTTGGATTTATTTTAATTGTAAAACCTAAAACGATGTAGTTTTGAGGTCTCTGATGGCACAATTCTAACGGAAACTAATGGGAGTACCGATTTGAATCATGTTGAAATTTAGAGGATTGAATTGAATAAAATTAAAAAGTAAAATTAGAATGCTGAAATTAATTTTGGTCATATTTAGACTTGTGTTTTACATTTTTGTCTAAAATAAATGTCACTTTACATATCTAAACATGTACAAGTTAATATAAGGGCAATATAGTTTCATCTCTAATTCTCCAAATGCAAAATAAAAAATGGGATTTTACTTTTGAATATTTTTTATAAAAATTTCAAAAAGTGAATATTTATAAGTTTATTGAAAATGCATTGTTTGAAATTGTTGTGCTTAAGAAAAATGATTCAATAAAAATGATCAACCTCATTTTTGGGTTTTGGGGGTATTTTGGTCATTTTTTGGGTTTTGGGGGTATTTTGGTAATTTTAGGCTTCGGGGGTGTTTTGGTCATTTTTTGGGTTTCGGGGGTATTTTGGTAATTTTTGGGTTTTGGGGGTATTTTGGTCATTTTCTGGGTTTTGGGGGTATTTTGGTAATTTTAGGCTTCGGGGGTATTTTGGTCATTTTCTGGGTTTTGAGAGTATTTTGATCATTTTTTGGGTTTCGGGAGGTATTTTGGTTATTTTTTGGGTTTTGGGGGTATTTTGGTCATTTTTGGGTTTTGAGGGTATTTTGGTCATTTTTGAAGATTTTAGAGTACTTTGGTCATTTTCACTTTAGTGGCATTTTGGTAATTTTGATAATTAGGTAATTAGGTGAGTTGGGGTTTATCCATAATAATTGGGTTGGGTTGGATTTGGGTTAGAAGTAATTAGTTAAATGGGTTTTAAATGGGTAAATGAGTTTTATATGCCCAACCCAATTATGCCCAACCCAAACCCACCCATTTGCCACCCCTAGCGTATGGTAATATCATTGATGATATTCGCTGTAGTGTCGCAGCTTTTGAGTCTTTTGAGTTTTGTCAAGTTCATCGTAATTGTAACACATCGTTGATGATGCTTTAGCTAAAAAAGCAAAAAAACCTTTTGGGGCTTCAGTTTGGGCTAGAAGATTTGCCTGAGGATATTGCCCATTAGTTTTATTTGATGTCCCTTAGTTTTCTTGGTTCAATAAATTCCCAGGCCTTTGGTCTGGTTTCTCAAAAAAAGAAGAAATAAGAAGATTAAACTTCTTCCAATCCCCAAACAACCAATTCCCTTCAACCACACTATTCCGCCGACCTCCAAATACCATATTGCCGCAAATAATATTGCAAAATCCAAATCTTCCTGAGCCGTTGAACTCAGAATTAGAGACCATAATGGGCCGATTGTTCTCAAAAGCGGGATTGCTTTCATGAGAAATGAGAGGGTCGGGTCTAACTAGGAAGCCTCTAGAGTCTTTGGGACTCTGGGACTTTGATCTTAGTATGGAAAAAGGAAATTGCCCAGGATTGTTTAGTTGGACTTTGGCTGGGATTTTAGTGTTCTTGGTGGCTATCTAAGGCCACGTGCCAAATGAATAAAGATGCTAATTTTTTGTGGATTTTTATTTAATAAATAAATAAATAAAATTTCTTCAGTGTTGGCCATTAATTTGTCAAGGTCCAGGAAGATTTAGACTTTCTCGAATTGGTTTTTGATTTTCCTATGGCGGCTGGTAGCTGTTAAAGGGATTTGGGTTGTTTGAAGGTTAGGATGTTTAATTTGACAAAAATGTTTGACAACTTAGATTTGAGTCGACATTAATGAGGTCTAATTTTTTAGCAATAAAAAGGTCGCCACATAACTTAAAAAATTGACATGCTCTTTTTCTATTAGTCATATAGGTAAGAAAATTAATGGATGGATCAATAATACTCATTTTTTTAATTTTGATATCAAAAGTATTCATTTGAAACTTTAGAAGCTAAAAATGTTCGATAGGTAAATTTTAGGGACCAACAATATAATTGACCTTCATTTTATTAAAGTTTGCTCAAAAAAAAAAAAAAAAAAAAAAAAGTCTAAAATAAAACCTATACTAAAATTTAGGGAATAAACATATATTTTTACATTTTAAATTTAACTTTCTTCTTCTTCTTCTTCTTCTTTTATATATATATACACAATGATTAATTGAACGATATATTGTTGAAGGTCACCAAAACTTGGAATTCAAACACAAATTATATAATATCGCGCGAATAATTTGTCCTCAAATAGCCCTTCTTATTATCCATGGATAGAAAAGTATCTTAACTATACCTCTCTCTCTCTCTATATATATACACTACATATATATAATACAGACTTAACTAGACTTCTTTTTGCTTCAAAAGGTGAAGATAAAATTCGACATATACATTGCAGATTTTTCTCATAAAAGATATATACATTACAAACGATGGATTAGGCATTATACCATCCTTCCAGTCAAAATAAATAACAAAATTAGAAAATGAATTAAGATAATAAAAAGATTGAAAATATATAATGGAGTTATGATTTATTTGATTTAAGCACAAAAGGTCTAAAGTAGGAGAAAAAAAACACATGATATGGATCACAAAAGTTCATCAGTTGTCTTTCTAAATAAAGATAGTAATTTTTGGCCCTGAGCCAATTATTAAAGGATCATTTATACATAGTATGCACAATGAAATAGTTTAAATCCAAGGCTTCACATTCCTGTCGAAGATTCTTCTTGGTCTATAAGTTGAAGTGAACATTTCGAGAAGAAGGTGAAATTGTTTCCATGCGAATAGGAAGACGGGAACAGTAGCAAGACAAATGATAGGAATGACCACCCATAAATTTCCGTCTAGAATAATGAAAAGAGAGGTACAGAAGTTTATCATCATGGTTGCTATGGAAAAGATAAGGGACGAAAGGCCTAATATCATTTTTTGGGGTAAGGATATAAGGAAATCTTCCTCTGTATAACATGATGTGATGACAAGAAACACCAATAATGAAGTCGTGGCAGAAATCAGAGACAGCGCATCGGATAGTATAAAGACCATAAATACCGTATCCCTTAAGAACATTGGTAAGCCTGTATTTTGATTGTTACCACCTGGAACGGTAATTGCTGCTGCAAACATAATAGTAACAATCAATGCAGCTGGCACTGTACAAGAAGAGGCTGTCTCCTTGACCCAATTTTTTGCCTCATCAACCAAGTCTTTATGGTCATTTGCAAACAAATAATCCGGCGTATAACCCCTATTGTTTTCAGCTTCTATTAAGGAGGGATGGACAATGCTCTTCACTTCCTGCGTTTATTAAACAAAACCTCATCGCGAAATAATTTAATATATAAATAAAATATATTATACACCTTGTAACTTTGCGTTTTTTTTTTATCCCTAGCTAATCTAAAGAACCGAGATCTATGGTTCAATATAATTTGAATGAAAGATTTAAAGGAGTAAAAATTAAAAATGTTATTATTGCCTGATGGTCATAATTGATGCGGGAAGAAGATGGAGGAAGGGATAATTAGGAAATCTAGAGCCACCTAAAGAAATGGAGATTAGATAAAATGGGAGATAGACAAAAGACTTGATACTGGACTCCCACATCTTCACCATATATTATATATATAGCTTAAAGACACCACCACCCTATCAATAATTTCCATGTAGTCATTTTCAAAAACACATGACAAATGAAAACGTTCTTATTAATCTTGCCTCACTATAGACATCATGGCTAAATGAATACGGATGGATAACCATCTTTGCATTGATTAAGATTGAAACGGACTGTGCAGTTGCACCTAATCACATCATATCCTTGGATTGTTGATATGATGTCTTCCACGCAAGTTTTAATTAATGATTTTTTTTAAAGGATATTTCAAGGGTATTTATTTAGGAAATATTTTAAAAAAAAAATTTATGTGAAAGGAAAAAATAAATTAACCTTTGCATTCACTTTTATCTACTTTCATTGTTTCACCTTTCACCACCCTTTCCAAATGTAATCTAACATCTCTAATATTACGCAATGTGAAGCTTAGTTTGAGTTTGATTTGGATTACAAACCGACCCGATATAAAAGTATTATAGTTTTTAATGGGAGATTTTCTGATATTTAGTTTACAGAGCGGACATATGGGTTGATAAGCCCAAGCTGGAGTGCTCATGCCTAGGGAAAATTTTTTGGCCTGTTTTTTTAGCCCATTGTGAATCCATTGTGTGGGAAATAAATATTATTGCTTCATATTAAGGTTTGACATGTTGTTTAGAGAGAAAAACTGTATTGTCACTTCTTGTATATTTTCCCTAGAAATAATAAAATTACTGCAAATCCATGAATGTAGACAAATTGACGATCTATGTAATTTTCTCGTGTCATGTAATTGCCTTTATGTGTATGTTATATATTTATTTATTTTTGTTTTGTTTTTTTTTTTGTCTCTCATAAATCTAGGAATTCATAAATATTCCTAGCATCTACACCGTTATTACATTCAAAAGGAATGTGTTAGGACATATGTGATTTGCTTGTTAGGAACATATGTCACTATTTTATGTAATTGGCTAATCCTTTGACAAAACGCACTTTATTTGTATTTGGGTAGATCTAGGAAGTTTTTAATACTTCAAGAAACTTTGTTTCAAGATCAAGTGTTGAAGTCATGCAAGTCTGTCCAAGATTCAAGCAGAAAAGTGCCTGTCATTAAAGCTCGACAGCTAGCATCTATCGAGACCTGTAGAGCTGTTCAGCCCCATGGCTCGACAGCAGCTCGACAGATAGGGTATCTGTCGAGGTTTATGAAAAACAAAATTTCAATTCTGTTTTAACTCTAATCTGTGATTATGTGTTTGGACTTTCTTTTCTCCTAATCCTAGACATATAAAAGGATTGTTTTAAGGTCCGTCAAAGAGTTCACAAGTTACACAAGCATTGAGCAAACTCTGTTCAAGCAAATTGTGACCGGAGACAAAGTTTTGCCCTAGTTCATCACTCTTAAAGAAGTTGCTATGTATTTGCACCAAAGGGTTTTGTGACCAAGCATCTTCTTAATCATCATCGTTGGGATGAACTGAAGAACTTTGCAGCCAACAAACTTTCTCTAGTTGGTGATTGAAGTCGCGTACTAGGATCCGGGCAATTGGTTAGTCACGTACTTGGGAGCCGTGCATCAAAAGGAGAAATTGTCACTATAGAACAAGTCTAATTGGGTATTGGGGTAAGGGTTCAACTGTAGGTTGGTACAAGGTACTGGGATTCCTTTACTTGTAACCGCTTGTTGTGATAATAGTGAAATTTCGGGAGTGGTGACCTGAAAATCACCCGGTAGGGTTTTTGCTGCCAGGTTTTTCCCATTCATAAACAAATCACCGTGTTATTTATTTTCCGCTGCATAATTAGTTTATTGGTGATTTGTTTGTGCTACGATGCGCTTTGCATGTTAAATTGATTAATTAATAACTTGGCTAATTAATTAATTAATTTGATCACTAGGGGTCAATACGTTTTTGGCCTATCAAGTGGTATCAGAGCAGGCACACTCTGATTAGGTTTAATCTTTGCTGTGTTGATCCATTGACCCCTGTTTGTTATGGATAGAGGACAGTCATTAATTATACCTCCTTTATTTAATGGCACTAACTATGCATACTGGAAAGTACGCATGAGAGCTTTCTTACAGTCTTTAGATGAGAAGGTGTGGCAAGCTATAGAAATTGGCTGGACCAAGCCAAAGGAAGCGCCGGCCAATTGGGATAAAGCCAAGATCAAGGTGGTAAACTTCAACAGCAGAGTGTTGAATGCCTTATTCAGCGCAGTCACCAATGAGGAGTTCAAGAAGATATCCTCCACTGAAACTGCTAAGGAAGCATGGACCATCCTCCAGACAACCTATGAGGGTACAAAGGCTGTCAAGGATTCAAAGCTTCAGAGGCTCACTACAAGCTTTGAAGAGATAAAGATGGAGGAGAATGAGTCTTTCGATGAGTTCTATGCCAAGCTCAAGGACATAGTGAACTTAGCCTTCAATCTTGGAGAAACCATTCTTGAACCCAAGATTGTAAAGAAGGTGCTCAGATCTCTACCTGAGAGATTCCATGCCAAGATTACAGCGATAGAAGAATCAAAGAATATTGACAAGATTCCTTTGACAAAACTGGTTGGTAATCTGCAGACCTATGAGCTAGGGCTATCAAGGATTGGCAAGTCGGGTAAGGGCAAGAGTACGGCACTGAAGGCAAAGAGCAGTGACATAGATGGGTCTTCCGATGATGAAGATTCCAAGATGAAGTCCTACATCACTAGGCAGTTCAAAAAGTTTATGAAGAATGCCAATGGAAAGGGCTTTGACAAGGACTGTAGGCAATCCAGTTCTTCTCAGTTCAAGAGTCAAGATAAAGGAAAGAAGAATGCAAGGGATGGCGGTCAATACACTGTTCCCGCAAGACCTAAGTGCTTTGGGTGTCATGGTTTCGGTCACATGAAGTAAGAGTGTCCCACATATCTCAAGAGTGTTGGGAAGAGCAAGGCACTTGCTGCTACGTTGAGTGACACTGAGCCTGAGGATGATTCCGACAATGAGGACGACGAAATCTTAAATGTCTTCACTGCTATAGTCAATCCTACTGAAGGGATTGTTGAAGAAGTGGAAGAAGAAGAAGAATTGGTGGAATCCAAGTTTGAGAAGATGGATGATCAAGATGATATCCATACAGCCTATGAAAAACTATACAAGCTTTCTGAGAAGCATGAGAAACTGTATAGGCTGGCCACCAAGAAGCTCAGTGATGTGGAGCTTGATCGTGAAGAGCTTTCCACAAAGTTTGATGAAGCTAATCAGACAATTGGTTCACTGAGGTTTGAGAACAATTTCCTGGCTGAGAAGTCCAAGAAGCTTGAGGCGAAGTTGTTTCAAGTTAGAGCTCAATTAGAGAGGACTTCAAGTGCAAAGCTTGACGAGATGCTCAGCATTCAAAAATCTGCTTCAGATCGAACAGGTTTAGGGTATGGTCTTTCTTCCTCTAATGTTGCTTCTACTAGTACTACTGTTTTTGTTCCTCCTGCTAATAATGTTGAAATTGAGAACAATGTTAAAAATTAATTAGCTAGTGAGAACTTAGACAAGGGTAAATCTATCTTAGGAGCACCCCTTAAACAGGATAAGAAAGATGCTAAAAACCCTAGGGCTAAGAAGGCTAACTCTCAAAAGCCTAAATAGAAGAAGCAGCATCTCTGTCATCATTGTGGAGCTGCAGGTCATACTCGACCAAATTGCTATAAGTGGTTAGCCACTCAACAGAGCAACGGCATGATCGCATTCGGAAGCCAGAATCAGCTTCAATCCTCTCCTGCTCCTCTTGGGGATCTTCTCAAAGCCCTCATGTTCCTTTCGAACTTGAATGGTTTCAATTCTTCCCCCTCACCGTCAGTTCAAGGATTTAATCAGAGGAAAGGTTCTTCCAAGGTGTGGAAGAAAAAGGACTCTAAGTGATTCTATCACTCTCTCCTATCTTCTTGTTTTTGTTTGTTGCACTACTTGTGTGTTTTGTTTTTATTTTGAGTTAGTTTAGTTTTATTCTTTGCTTTGTTTAACATATTTTTGTTTGTTTATTTTCAATTATTTTCAATTTTGTTTTTGATATAAAAAAAAAAAAAAAAATTGAAAAAAAAAAAAAATACAAAAATAGTGTGTGTTTTGTGTACATTGGTAGTTGTGTACCTTGGATGGCCATTGAAACAAAGTTTTCTAAATTTTGTATCTTTTGTAACTTAAATGAGCATCTCTATGCACAACTAAGCAAGTGAGCTTTGTGGCTCGTTTTTGTGATGAGTAAGATTAAGTTATCTCTTGTACTTAACACTCGTATCACTCTTTTTAACGGGAATGACTAGAAAATCCTAAGAGAAAGACATAAATAACCATCTCACCACTGTTGCCCGCCAATCATAATATGACACATGTATGTTTCGGCATAGCAAAAGTGCAGTGTCAATGACATTTGTATGCTTCGGCATAGTAAAATTGGAATGTCAAATATCATTGGGTATTTCTTTTCTATCTCTTATATGCCCATGCATGATATGCTTAAAAAGAAAAATACAAAGAAAATAAAAAGAAAAAAGATCAAAAATGCTTTAAATATGATTGCAAGCGTGTATTCTAGGAGATGTGGGAGTTTTAGGATGTACCTCAAATGTGATAGTCCCCATCAAATAGTTATGATTGTGTGTGAGTTAAAGTGATTTTCTCATATCTCAAATCGTCATAACATGTATACACTTATGCAATCTTGCGATGTTTTTCACACACAACACGCAATATTCTTTGCTACTCTTGATACATGTGCAGGTATAATGTGATTTGGTCATCACAAGGTTTACATGTGTTTATGTATGCTCACTAAACTGTCTTGACTTATTTTTGAAATATAAAATTGGTTAGACTTGTTTAGTGTGTGTGTGTGTGTGTTTTTGGGGATCCATGTGCTTAAAATTACTGTTAAGAGATTTTTTGAGAGCTAAATATGTTGATTGGATCTTTGGTTGAGTTGCATGCTTGAGTGCATTCATATATGTGTTTTTCCCTTCTTGAAAAACTGTTTTTAAGCAATCTCGACATCTCCTCGATACCTCTCGACACCTAGCCTATCTGTCGAGATCTTAAGCTGTTTCTTATCACAATCTCGATAGTTGTCTCGACAGCAGGTGGATTGATCGAGAAAGTTCCTACCTCCTCGATAGCTTCTCGACACCTGGTGGATCGATTGAGATTCCTTAATCGTGTCTGATGAATTCTTCCTCGACACCTCTCGATAGCTGCATCTATCGACGTTATGTTTTCTCGACACCTATCTCGACACCTCTATCTATCGAGAATTACTGAGGATCTATATATTCGTTTTTCGCGATCCGGTTCTCATTTCTTCGATCTGTCTGCACCTGTTCATCTCCCAAACACTATCTTTCTCACTCCAATCTTCTTCCCAAGTGATTTTCGAAGCTTTTTCAAGGTTTTTCCTTCACTTGGTAAGTTTCTTTTCTCTCATTTACATGCATTTCATGTTTTAAAACCTAGGATTTGGGGTTCTTGAGAAATTTTGGGGTTTTTCAAAATTAAGGAGCTATTGTTGAAATTTTGGGATGGGTTTTCACTTTAATGAGTTTAAAATCTCATGCATTGCATCACATTAGTATTATAACAGTATTATCATGCATTTAGATGTGTGCAATATGTTTGTGTGCTGGTAGGGTTGGATTGGGTTGAGCCCATGATGAATTTTCTTTTGCATGTCACATGTTCATGCATTCCTCATGCATACGTACTCCCTTTTCAATATATACTAGATATATTTGAAATGTGTTGGGACTTTTCTGATTGTCTCCTTCTCCCCCTTTCTTTCTGTTTATGTTAGTAGTGTCTATGGCACCTAAGCATAAGTCAACTCCGTCCTAGAACCCTTTGTGTTCTAGGGCATCGTCTTCGTCTGATCTACTTCTTCTCATATTCGGTTCCATGATGAGGATGCCCGTAGGGACTTCTCGAAGAACTTCTCTTGACGAGGTGTTCATTCGAAACGCCGAGTCATTTTGGCAGACTTCGCCGACACCGACCTTCCCGATGTCATTCATAGTCGGGGATGGGAGTCACTGTGTGACATCCTGGTCACTTGTCCTCTCGTGCTTATTCAGGAGTTTTACTCCAACTTGCACAGGATTGATTCTTCAGTACCTTTCTTTCACACTCGCATTCGAGGTACGCACTTTTATGTCACACTGCAGCTTATTGCGGATGTGCTTCGTGTTCCGAGGGTAGAGCATCCTGACTACCCCGGTTGTGAGCGTCTAAGGACTGTGTCCAAAGATGAGATGATGTCTGCTTTCTGTGAACACCCATCTATTTGGGGTGAGCGTCAGTTTACACCATGTCGGCCTTTTGCAAAAGGTCCTAGATTCATGAACATGGTGATGACATTTGTTTTGCACCCACTCTCTCACTATAACTCTATCACAGAGCCTCGTGCTCGATTTTTGCTTTCTTTGTTAGAGCACCTCACTATAGATTTTCCTTCACATTTTATTCTTTCTATCATAGATGTGTTTAGGGATACGGCTACCCGTGATAAGCTCATTTTCCCTTCGGCTATCATGCGGATTCTACACCACTTTTCTGTTCCTTTTCCCTCTTCCGATCACTTTCCTGTCATGTGTGCCATAGACACCGCTACTATTAAACGTAGCGAGGCGCAGTTTAGGTCACGGCAGTCGGATTCAACAGCTCCTTCCACTCCTTCTGCTCCATCCACATCTGCTCCCTCCTCTTCTCAAAGTGGAGTGACTCTAGAGGACATCATGGTGCAGCTTCAGCGCATGGATACTCGTCTCGACACTCTCAGTAATGAGTTGTGTCAGGTGAACACCCGTGTAGGACGCATTGCTCGACATCAGGTTGAGATGGGTGGTTATACCACGCCTTCCACTCCTGTGGCTCCTGCAGATGAGAGTGATGCTGATGATGCTGATATTGATTCTGATGATGAGGATGCTGGAGATGCTAGCTCACCCGGCGATAACGAGATGTCTACTTGACACTCTTCCCTTTGTCACTTGTGACAAAAAGGGGGAGTAATTTTGGTATAAGAGTAGTCATACTTAGGGGGAGGGTTAGCATAGGAGATTTTTGTTAGGGGTAGAGTGCATTTTGAGGGATGTAGTGAGGATTACATGTATCTTTTCTTTTCTTTCTTTTATAGATACATTGTTCTTGTACATTGGGTCTTGTGACCATTTTACACATACATTGTACTTATTCTCTTTATATGTTGATGTATGTTTCTTTCACCTATCCTTCATGTGTTGTTTCTTTTCTCTCTTTATACACATGCTTCTTATATTTGTATGCAATCTATTATTTCTGTTTCACACAAAGATGCCTTGATGAGTTTTGTTTAAAGTGTTTCAAAAATACAGGTTGTCAAAGTCTACTTGCCATAAACTCTCCTCTTGCAAAGTTTTTCAAGAGTTTGTGTTAAGATAGATTTTATTGTATTCAACAAGTAAATATGAGTTGAGTGATTTCTTACTTCTCTCATATGTTCATTTGTGTGTTGTGGTTTTGTCACGGATTGCCAAAAGAGGAGATTGTTAGGACATATGTGATTTGCTTGTTAGGAACATATGTCACTATTTTATGTAATTGGCTAATCCTTTGACAAAACGCACTTTACTTGTATTTGGGTAGATCTAGGATGTTTTTAATACTTTAAGAAACTTTATTTCAAGATCAAGTGTTGAAGCCATGTAAATCTGTCCAAGATTCAAGCTGAAAAGTGCCTGTCATTAAAGCTTGACAGCTAGCTCGACAGCTAGCATCTATCGAGACCTGTAGAGCTGTTCAGCCCCGTGGCGCGACAGCAGCTCAACAGATAGGGTATTTGTCGAGGTTTATGAAAAACAGAATTTCAGTTCTGTTTTGACTCTAATCCGTGATTATGTATTTGAGCCTTCTTTTCTCCTAATCCTAGACATATAAAAGAATTGTTTTAAGGACTGTCAAAGAGTTCACAAGTTGCACAAGCATTGAGCAAACTCTGTTCAAGTAAATTGTGACCGGAGACAAAGTTTTGCCCTAGTTCATCACTCTTGAAGAAGTTGTTGTGTATTTGCACCAAAGGGTTTTGTGACCAAGCATCTTCTTGATCATCATCATTGGGATGAACTAAAGAACTTTGCAGCCAACAAACTTTCTCTAGTTGGTGATTGAAGTCGCGTACTGGGATCTGCGCAATTGGTTAGTCACGTACTTGGGAGCCGTGCATCAAAAGGGAAAATTGTCACTACAGAACAAGTCCAATTGGGTATTGGGGTAAGGGTTCAACTGTAGGTAGGTATAAGGTACTGGGATTCCTTTACTTGTAACCACTTATTGTGATAATAGTGGAATTTAGGGAGTGGTGACCTGAAAATCACCCGGTGGAGTTTTTGCCGTCAGGTTTTCCTCATTCGTAAACAAATCACCGTGTTATTTATTTTCCGCTGCATAATTAGTTTATTTGTGATTTGTTTGTGTTACCACGCGCTTTGCATGTTAAATTGATTAATTAATAACTTGGCTAATTAATTAATTAATTTGATCACTAGGGGTCAATACGTTTTTAGCCTATCAGAATGAACTCCATCAGTCGACCAGAAATAAAAGATTATATTAACCTCAAGTCAAAGTGTTGCTTATGGTTATGGATTCAACATTGTACAGAATCTTAGTGACACTAACACTATCAAATTCTTCACCACAGATATAGGAAGACCATTAGTTTGCATAACTATTATAGATTGTTGGAGATTCTTTTATCCACAATGTTATATGGGTCTAATTAATGGGTACTTTAAGGGTTTTTTTTTTTTTTTTTGGATAACTACTTTAAGGGCATTTGTTAATGAGTCATTTAAAAAAAGTTTTGATACTATTTTTATGAGAAATATAAAAAGTTATAAAAAAAATCAGTTACTTTTTTTATTTTCTTATAAAAAGTTTCTAAAAAAATTTCTCAAACCAAAGTTCTTAGAGAATCTGTTAACTTTTATTCCATGTTATATTTCGCAAGTTTTTCATCGTGTATATGTTTCACATCCACTTGATTTTCTTCCATTTCATGAGAGACCTTCTCACAACTTTCGTTATCACTGACATTGGACGAACACACCTTGCCATAGGACTTGCATATGGAGTTGAAAATGTTGTGGCAAAGCCAATCTTCACCAGAATTTCTATAGGAATTGCAAGTGTTCTTTGTGTGGGGTTTAGAATTTTCACTAGAGGTGCGCATTAAACTCAATGCCGTTTTCTTGGGTTGGTGGGTTGAGTTAGATTTTTATTTTGAGTCTTGTGTCGGGTCAAGTTGAGGTTGATGATTTTTTCAACCAGTCTGATCCAACCTAACCCATTCGTGTATATAAGTTTATTTTATTACCCTTATTTTTTTTTTTTAGTTGGATTGATTTTGGTATTTTAAGAATTAGTTTGATGAACTTAGAAATTTTGAATATAATTTAAGTATATTATATCAATTGTAATAATTTATTGAAAATATTTAAATAATCTTAACCAAAAAATATATATATATTTAAATAATTAATAAAAGCCCAATTTTTTACCAGATCTAAAATATTTTCTAAGAGTTAAAAAGACCTCACAAATCACATTCTGACTAAGTTCTTCGACTCCAGAATCCTCTTTAATAAGATCATTTTTTCTTCTTCCATGTTTTAATACAGATAATTTGTATGTTATGAAATTACTGTTTTGTCCTCTTGCTTAAAAAAAATAAAAATAAAATGGAGTTTTCAAACAGATAATTATAATATCCCGAGAGAACTGAGCAACTCTGCACTGAAAGTATATACCTAAATAATATAAAGCGAGAGATATTACCTGAAACCATTGTACTTCTCTTTGCATATGAAAAGCTGCCCCTGGAACGGTATTACGTCTGGCGGAAGGTTCTGTCATCGCCGCCATGTGTAATATGTTATTTCCTTCGTTATCTGTTTTAGCTAATACCGAGTCCTTTAAACCAAAACCATACAGAAGACGAAATATTTCATGTTGACGATGTAGAACGGCGCACATAAATGGGTTTCTTCTTGTGCCCTGTTCCTCGGCACACACAAGTTCAGGACATGCTCTCCAAATAGCAGTAACAAACTCAACCATTCCTTTCTTGGCAGCTTTGATGATGGCCTCATGAACACGAATTTCTCTCAGTTGTTGACCACGTAAATACTGTAACTCATTGCACATGCGAAATAGAAGTTGGTGAAGCAACTTCAATTCATATATTTGTCGGATTCCTGAGTCAATAATAAAAAAAATGTTTAGTCAACTAAATGAGGAAAAATAAATATATTAAAAAATGAAGTAAAAGAAATTTTGGAACACAATCAATCACTAATATACGGAATTAATTTACTAATTTTATCGTAGCCAAGAGTTGAAGGAGATTCGAAACAAATCATAAGTTATGCAAAGTGAGAAAAAAAAATTAATAAAAGCAAATAACAACAACAATAATAATAATAATATAATTAATAAAATCTGCTAACTTAAAAAATAAAAAGAAGAGAAAGCTGTTATATAATAGAGACAAATATAATAAAGTATTTGAGATCACCCGTCAACCATGAAGCTTTCGCACCATCTGATGATGGGTAGACCGTATTAATGAGACCTTTAATATATATGTTCGACACCATCTTTAACCTCAAAATTTGGTAAACCATCCATTGATATCAAACTTTCACATTGACTTGTGCGAAATTTATTTAGATGGACTAATTTGACCATAAAAATATTAATAAGCTCTCCTTTAGTGACATGATGAATAAATTCTCCCTTTCGTTACTTGTGTGGGTGCAATTATTGTCGTTCACTCTAGCAACTCCTTCCCAAAGAAACCCTTAGCCTTAGCCGAACCAGTTTGCACCAATAGACAGAATTCTTCACGTGTGCGATACACTGAGGCAGAGAGGTAATTACCTTTAACAACTAAAGATAACTTAATGCAATTTTATATTATTCACGTATGTCAAATGCTTACACGGAGATATCATGGAAAGAGATTCTAAGTTCTAACATCTATAGTCTGTTATTCAGCGCGCGCGCACCAAAAAAAAAAAAATCTATATTCTGTCATCTTGTAGGGCGGTTAAGCTATCATCTTGGCGTTAGGTACAGGTTCTATGATGGGTTGATTTGAAATTTTTTTATATAAAAAAAAAGAAAAAAAAAAGAGATGATGATTGATGATGCTAAGATCGTCAGTAGAGATGTTCGTCCAGAGTGATATCGTCAGTCTGCGCTCCTGATCCTGCAAAAAGTATATCTAAACACAAATGTATGTGGTCACCGGTGTGGCGCCAGCCACAAAACCTCCGATGCCAAAGTTAGGAAAGGAAACTCCTTTTAGAAAGAATCAAGTACTTCTTTGATAGTGAAATTTCTAGTAAGTATTCTCGTACCTTTTCCGGATCCCGTTTGGGGATATATATAGGTTGTTTTCAGTACCCTTCTAGCCGTTGGTTCTGCCATAATGAGGGTGTAAGTCCTCAACTTTGTAACGTCCGTGCAAGGTAGTAAGTTTGACAGATACTTCAACGGTACCAGTATTTATTGTTCATTTTGTAACGGATGGTCGTGACAGATGTATGGACGACTTACTTGTAGATTCGGGCAATCAATCTCGTCTTTATTAATCGTCCACATACAAGGTATGGACGGGCGTATTTCTTGGACCTATCAGCTGCCCCCTTATTCCAGGATCGTCCAAAGGTTGGACGATCTTAGGAATACGAAAGGGTTTTTATATATATATATATATTTTTTTATGTTTTGGGAAGTGCCCTCCGCATTGATTGCCTTCTGGCGGCGTGGCGTGCGTCGTGGCCACGTGTCTAGTTCTGACTGGTGGGTAGGCATCGTTTCCGGTGAATGTCTTTTCGGTTTCCCGCGGTTTTCCAAAGCATGCCTTTTAGCTTTGACCTTTCTCTTTCCTTTCATTTCCTGCGTTTCATATTTCTTTGGTTTTTCTGGGTTTTTCCTCTTTTTGTCTTCTTTGTGTTTGATTCTGAACCTTGCTGCCGTGGCTGCTTTACCTTTTCGACCTCCGATTCTGTTTCCTTCTCTTCAGGTGCGTATCCCTTCTTTTCTGCTCTTTTTCCTTTTTTTCTTGCTTTGTTTTTGCTTAGTTTCCTTTTTCGTTGTGTGTGTGTCCCTTCTTTAATGGTGGACTACACATCATTTCAGCAAATCTGTCCTTCTGTTGCTTTTCTTTTTGCGCGTCTGGGAGGTTCTCTAGAGTTTTCCGGCGAACGGTGTCTATACCTTGGCGATTTTGTGGTTGAGGGGAGTGGTTTAGGCTTAGCGCTGAGTGAACTGCACCCATTGTTGCAGCAGTCCTTTTCTTGGTTTAAATCTGTTCGCGGGGTCCTTGAGAGGGAAAAAATGGGTTCCGCGGTGAGGTCGAGTGATCCTGAAGGAGGTTCTTCTTCTGGCGCGGCCGTGGACGGGGCTGTACTGGACACGGCTACCTCTGTGCTTCCTTCGTCCAATCTTCCTTCGTCTTCTACTGTCGTCCCTCGTCCCTTCCATGCTCTTAGGGAAAAGTGTAATTTGAAGGTCGATGTTTTCAGTAGGTTTAGGGATAGGTTTCAATTTCCGGCGGAAACTAGGGTTCGTCTCCCCAGGAAAGGTGAAAAAGCTTGTGCTTTTGCCCATGGAGAAGTTTGCTTTTATGAGGCAGCCTTCCTGGGTGGTCTAAGGTTCCCCGTTCATCCATTTATCATGGAGCTTCTAGATCATCTGCAAATTGCTCCTGGGCAACTTATGCCCAATTCTTGGAGAATTGTTATAAGCTGTATGGTCATCTGGACGATCATAGCAGATGGAGAGATGATCACGGTGAACGAGCTTACTAGTCTCTATCGTCTAAAAGAGTCTAGGGAATTCGGGTACTATGAGCTCGTCCCTTGGGAGAGGAGGTCACGTTTGGTAGGCGATCTCCCTTCGTCCTTCCGTTACTGGAAGTCAAGATATTTTTTTGTGTCCGGAGATGGTTGGGAGACCTTGTCAGATGACGTTTGGGGAAATGTCCCCAGGCTGCTGCGTCGGTGGGAGATCCCTGGCCTTGGTGCGTTTGTCTTTTTATGCTCCCTTTCTTATCCTCGTTGCTTCCTTTTGGATCGTTAATATAATCTTGAATGACCCTTTTTTTTTTTTTTTTTTTTTTTTTTTTTTTTTTTGCAGTGAAGGAGCGTCCTGGTCTTGACAGCCGATTCGAAGCGAGAGTTCAGGAGGCGATTAGATATTCAAGGACGATCGAAGATTTCAACGAGCTTATCGATCCGCGTACTCTGGCTCGTCACTGTTTGGGACCTGAACCTTCATTCTACGTCCTTCAAGTTCTTGATCGGGAGCAGAAAAAACGTGAGTAGACTTTGTATGGTACGTGTGTGTATATGTATATACGTTTTTAACTTTCTTTAACTTTCTTCTCAGAAATGACGAGCAAATTCAACAAAGATCTGTACGCGAAAGTCAAGGGGAAAAAGAACGAACCCCTTTCCAGCATTGGTCAGAGAACTTTGAAGTTTACTGACAGAGGGAAAGAAAAGGAGAAAGAGAAGGAGGCGGTGGAGAGAGGGTCGTCTACCCCTGCTCAGGACGAGGCAAGGACAGCTTCTCCTGCAGCTTCAATCGAAGAGGTCCCTGGACCAAAAAGGCGAAAGACATCGCACAAAGGTAAAGAGAAGATGGGTTCCAGTATTTGGGACGATGCGGAAGCTGCCGTAGCCCGGGCCAACGACTTTTTAACTCCTGACGAGAGGAAGGAGATTTCTCTCGTCCCTTCTCATGAAATGGTGAACCAGCACGTTCATAAACTCGTGCAGGTATGTTCTTCTTACTTTTAGCATCATATTATCGTCATTCTGTAGTTTTCTCAAAAAAAAACTCATAAGCTAAAATTCTTTAGGTGTTGGGGGAAACGATGCATCTTACTTCCCAATTCTTGGCGAGTGAGGAGAAGGCTGTTATGGCCACTTCGAAGGTGGAAGCCTTAGAGGCTGAAGCTTCGGGTTTAAGGAAGGATCTGATTGCAGCGATGGACGCCAATAATACCTCCAAGGAGCAAATTAAAGTCCTGACCGAGCAGCTTGAAGCTGAAAAGGCGAAGGTGAAGCAGAAGGACGATCTGCTTGCATCCGCGGGCCAAAGGATGAAGGCTGCTGTAGCCAAGGCCGTCCTTGCTTTCCAGGCGACGGATGAGTACAACACTGTGCTGTTCCAGTGGTACTTCAAGGGGTTTGAGCTGCTAAGAAGGTACATGATCAAACATGGGCAAGGAGTCAACCTGGACGACCTGGACTTTGAAGCAGTGGATAAAGAGATAGAGGCGGACGAGGCTGCTCTGGCGGATCAAGCTCCTCTAGCTTCGGGTGAGGACCCTCCAGCAACTGACGAGGGTGACGGCCAGGCTCCTCTAGCATAAGCACTTAGCGCCATTTCTTTTCCTTTTTCTTTTTTTTTTTTTTTTTGAACAAATACTATTTCAGGTCCCCGTATGTTTTGGGGTATTTGTTTGAACAACTTGCATTTTTTGTGCATATTTATATGAGTTCTGTTCGTTGTTGTTTATCATTCTCATTTTAATCGTTTCTCCCCTTCAGCCTTAAAGGAGTTTGAAATTACTTCTTCGTTTCTTGAAGTATTAATTCCCTTCGTCTGTCTGTAGACTTAGATGATTTTTGTTGGAATGTTCTCGGTTGATTAAAGGATTTCCTCGTCATTTTGATCTGGATAATGAGTATTCCTTGTGGGAATCTCATCATCTTTTCGATCTAGACGATGGCAGCTCCTTCAAGGCTTTGAGGATTTCCTCGTCATTTTGATCTGGATAATGAGCATTCCTTGCAGGAATCTCATCATCTTTTCGATCTAGACGGTGGTAGCTCCTTCAATTCTCTGGACGATGCTGATCCTTTCGCAGGTTTTTATTGTCTCTTTAGATCAGGAACGACGTAAACTTTTGTAGTGAGTTTTATGGCCTTTTTGGTCTGGACGATGTACATACTTTCGTAGGATTTAATCGTCTTTTCGACCTGGGCTATCAGCCGTTTTAAACTTTGAGAGGGCCATTTATAACACGGGGAGTGCTGAATAACCACTTATAGAGCCCTGAATGATTACTTATACAATCTTGCATAAATACATAACTTGTGGTGGACAGCATAAAATTAATTTGAACAAAAAGAAAGCATGGGATTTAAATTTTGTTAACTGCTTACAATTAGGCCATGGGTTCTTTCTTGTAATACCTTTTTAGGTGCTCGACATTCCATGGACGAGGTAACTTGTTTCCTTCTTGGTCTTCTAAGTGGTAGCTTCCTTGTCGTGAGTAGTGGACGACTTTGTAAGGTCCTTCCCAGGTTGGGCCTAGTTTGCCTTGTGCCGGGTCTTTTGTCGCAGGAGTTACTTTCCTGAGGACGAGGTCCCCGATGTTGAATCTTTTTAGCTTCACTCTTTGATTGTAGTATCCCGCCATCTTCTGCTGGTATTTGGCCATTCTCTGCGAGGCTTGATCTCTGACTTCGTCCACGCAGTCCAGGTTCAATCTTAGCTGGTCGTTGTTTTCTTCTTCGTCAAAAAAATTTCTCCTGATGCTAGTGAGCCCCACTTCGACGGGAATAACTGCTTCCGTACCATATGTTAGGTTGAAGGGGGTTTCTCCTGTTGGTGTTCTTGCCGTCGTCCTGTAAGCCCATAGAGCGCCCGGCAGTTCCTCGGGCCACGCTCCCTTTGCCCCTACTAACCGGGACTTGATTATCTTGAGCAAGGTTCGGTTCGTTACTTCTGTTTGTCCGTTGGCCTGAGGGTGTCCTGGTGAAGAATACTTGTTTCTGATGCCTAAGCCTGAGCAGAATGATCTGAACCCTTGGCAGTCGAACTGACGACCGTTGTCGGATATGATCGTCCGAGGAATCCCGAACCTGCAAACAATATTTTTCCACACAAAATTTTGTATCTTAGCTTCTGTGATTGTCGCAAGTGCCTCTGCTTCGACCCACTTCGTGAAATAATCAATTGCGAAGATCAGGAACTTCATTTGTTTTTTTCCCTGAGGCAGGGGACCGACGATATCGATCCCCCATTGTGCGAATGGCCAGGGAGAGGAAATGCTCGTCATTGTCTCACCTGGGACTCGTTGAACGTTCCCATATCTTTGACAGCTGTCGCACTTTTTTACAAAGTCGGCCGCGTCTTGCTGCATTGTGGGCCAGAAATAACCTGCCTTCATGATCTTTCTGACGAGTGACTTTGCCCCCATATGGTCTCCACAGATTCCTCCGTGAACCTCCTCGAGGATATACTTGGCCTCTTCGTCTACTACACATCTTAAATACGGCTGAGAGAAACCTCTTCTAAATAGTTGATCGTTCAAGATAGTGAACCGGGCAGCTCTTCTTCGGACCTTCCTGGCCTCTTCAGTGTCTGAAGGCAATTGACCGTCTTTAAGAAAAGCAAGGATCGGACTCGTCCACCCCTGGTGTGTATGCACAGAGAAGGCTTGCAACTCTTTAATGCTTGGGAGACTTTGTTCTTCTAGTCTCCAGTCATAATTTTTGTCCTGAAGATCTGCTGATGCGCTGCGGGCTATCTCGTCAGCTTCTGTATTTTGTTCCCGTGGGACCTGTAAGAATTCCACCTGATTGAAATTGCTTACCAGCTGGTTTGTTAACTTTAGATATTTTTGCATCCTCGTCTCTTTTGCTTCGAAATCCCCTCTGACCTGCCCTATGACGAGCTGGGAATCGCTTTTAACCACAATTCTTTCAGCCCCCAATGCCTGAGCTAGTCGGAGACCTGTTAGCAGAGCTTCATATTCTGCCTCGTTATTGGTTATGGGGAACTTCAGCTGGACCCCATATTTGAGGACATCGTCCTGGGGAGAGACAATAACAACGCCTGCTCCTCCTCCTTTCTGTGTAGACGATCCATCTGTGTTGATCGTCCAGATATCTTCCCTTGTTTCGTCATGCCCGTTGGTAGTGAATTCCGCTATAAAATCTGCCAAGGCCTGAGCTTTTATGGCTGTTCTCGAACGGTATTCAATATCGAACTGGCTAAGTTCGATCGCCCACTGTACCATTCGTCCAGCTGCCTCGGGTTTGCTCATCGCCTTCTTGATTGGCTGATCCGTCATTACCTTTATCGGGTTAGCCTGGAAGTATGGGCGTAGCTTCCTGGAGGCCATTATTAAGGCGAAAGTAATCTTTTCGATCCGGGGATACCGAGCCTCTGCCCCCTGAAAGGCTTGGCTGACATAATACACGGGGAGTTGTACCTTGTTCTCCTCCCTGATTAGGGCTGCACTTACTGCCGTGACTGACACTGCCAGGTATAAGAAGAGATCTTCTCCTTCCTTGGACGGACTTAGGAGCGGGGGGTTGCTCAAGTACCGTTTCAAATCTTGGAATGCCGTCTCGCACTCCTCAGTCCATGCAAAAACCTTCTTCAGGGTCTTAAAGAATGGGAGACACTTGTCCGTTGCTCTCGAGACGAACCTGTTGAGTGCCGCTACTCTTCCTGTGAGCGATTGTACTTCTTTGGTCGTCCTTGGTGAGGACATTTCCAGGATGGCTTTTACTTTTTCTGGATTTGCTTCAATTCCCCTTCGCGAAACCACAAACCCGAGGAACTTCCCTGAAGAGACCCCGAAAGCACACTTGGAGGGGTTTAGCTTCATGCTGTGCTGCCTGAGTGTATTGAATGTCTCCTTAAGATCGTTCATATGGTCCTCTTCTTCTTTGCTTTTGACGAGCATATCGTCGACGTATACTTCCACATTTCTCCCAATCTGTTTGTTGAACATTTGATTTACCAATCTCTGGTATGTGGCTCCTGCGTTCTTTAGTCCGAAGGGCATGACCCTATAGCAATAGAGCCCTTGGCTAGTGATGAATGCAGTTTTTTCTTGATCTTCTTCTGCCATTTGTATCTGGTTATACCCCGAGAATGCGTCCATGAAAGTGAGAAGTTTGTGCCCGGCCGTAGAATCTACTAGTTGGTCGATTCTGGGTAAGGGGAAGCTATCTTTCGGGCAGGCTTGGTTTAGATCTGTGAAGTCAACGCACATCCTCCATTTCCCATTTGTCTTCTTGACCATGACGACATTGGCCAACCACTCTGGGTAATAAACTTCTCGAATAAAGCTTGCATCAAGTAGTTTTCTCACTTCGTCCATGACCGCTTTGTTTCGTTCAGGGGCGAAAACTCTTCTTTTTTGCTGGACGGGCTTCCTTTCCGGATCTACGTTTAGGTGGTGTTGGATGATGCTTGCTGGGATTCCTGGCATATCTTCGTGGCTCCAGGCAAATACATCGAGACTGTTTTTCAGGAAAGTAATGATTTCTGCCCTCGTCCTCGGGTTTAGGTCCGTTCCTATCTGAGTCGTCTTTATCGGATCCCCTTCAACCAGTTCTATCGTTTCTAGCTTCTCCACGATCTCAGGTGTTTTATCCTCGATCACCCACGTATGGTTTTCTTTCGAGGCTAGGACGGCCTGGTAGCACTCTCTTGCCAACACCTGATCTCCCCTTATTTCTCCGACTCCCTGTTCTGTAGGAAACTTTACCTTCAGGCAGTACGTGGATGTGGCAGCTTTCCAACGGTTAAGGGTTGGTCGTCCTATGATGACATTGTAAGACGATGGTGAGTCTACAACCAGAAAATTGTGTTTGTTGGTTACCTGGAGGGGGTATGAACCAGCCGTGACCGTCAACGTCACTATCCCGCGGGGGTACACCTTGTCTCCGCTGAAGCTGACGAGGGGTGACTCAAAGGGACGAAGCCTCTTCGGGTCTACCTTCAATTGCTGGAAGGCGGACAGATAGATAATATCCGCTGAACTCCCGTTATCTACCAGAACTCTCCTCGTGTTGAACCCCTCAATCATGATCATGATGACGAGCGGGTCGTCATGAGGTTGCCTTATCCCCCTGGCATCTTCCTCTAAAAAATACATGTCCTGGTTCGTTCGTCGCTGCTTTGCTGGAGGTAAGCTATGAACATTGTTTATTTGCCTTTGGTATGACTTTTTGAGGGATCTGAACGAGCCCCCTGTGGATGGTCCTCCCGTGATGGTTTTTATTTCTCCTTTTGCATTCTGCGGACGAGGTGGCTGATCTTCAGTTCTTTGGAAACCTCCCGGCTGATCCCTCCTACCGTATCTGCCGGCTTCCCCTCTTTTCACGTACCTTTGAAGCTTCCCTTTTTGAATAAGTTCTTCTACCTGCTCCTTCAGGTCTCTGCAATCCTCCGTGTAGTGTCCGTGGTCTTTGTGAAAACGGCAATATTTCTTTTTGTCACGTACACCGGGTGGTGATTGAAGAGGCCTGGGCCACTTAAGGTTTTGTTCGTCTTTGATCTCCGCCAAAATTTGATCGACGGGCATCACTAATGGCGTGAATTTCGTTTGCCGAGAATTCTTATCGTCCCTTCGTCTATTCCCTTCTTCATTACGTCTGTCAACCCGGTCTCTCTTCTGCCCCCTTCGATCGTCATTCTCATTCCTCTTTTCTTTTGTCTTTTCTGCCCCGTCTATAGCTGCGAGGGCATCTTCAGCGTTCATATACTTCTGCGCTTTCAACAATGCTTCTGCCATCGTCTGGGGAGGATTTTTTGCGACAGAAGCCACAAAATCCCTGGACTTCAGTCCTGCTTTAAAGGTCGTAAGTTGCACCTTATCGTCAGACTCGTCTACTTCCAGCATTCCTCGTGTGAAACGTGTCACATAGGACCTCAAGGTCTCTTTCTCTCCTTGTTTGATTGTGAGCAAGTGATCGGCAGTTCTTTTTGGACGTTGTCCACCAACAAAATGACGCACAAACGAACTGCTTAGCTGTTCGAAATTATCTATGGAAGAGGTGGGTAATTTAGTGAACCATTCTCGGGCGGCTCCTTTCAAGGTTGTGGGAAAGGATCGACATAGAATCTCGTCAGGAGGCTGTTGAAGACCCAAAGTCGTCCTGAAAGTATTCAGGTGATCCAACGGATCTTTCAATCCGTCGAAGGGCTCGAGCTGGGGTAAACGGAACTTGGAGGGTACCGGGCACTCCTGGACGGCTGCGGAAAAAGGGGAATCAGTTTTCCTGATGATTCGGTCCAGCCCTTGTTCCGTCTTTCCTCTAATTGCGCTTCTCAACTCGTCCATTTCTCTCCTCATCTCCTTGAGGAAACTCGAGTTTGGTTCTTCTGGAGTGCCGGTTCGTCTCCCATGACTGTCCCCGTCCTCATTCCCATTGACTTCCGTGTGGTTGTCCCCTTGTTGCAGTCGTTGTTTCATTTCTTGATTTTGCTTGGTGAGCTCTTCCACTGTGGCTGCAAGTGCTTGGATTTGTAGGGACAGCGCAGCGGGGTCTGGGATACAGCTGGACTCCATCTCTTTAGAATAGAACAGTACCCTTGAACCGAAGGCTCAAGAATGCTCCTTCCCCACAGACGGCGCCAAACTGATGATGCTAAGATCGTCAGTAGAGATGTTCGTCCAGAGTGATATCGTCAGTCTGCGCTCCTGATCCTGCAAAAAGTATATCTAAACACAAATGTATGTGGTCACCGGTGTGGCGCCAGCCACAAAACCTCCGATGCCAAAGTTAGGAAAGGAAACTCCTTTTAGAAAGAATCAAGTACTTCTTTGATAGTGAAATTTCTAGTAAGTATTCTCGTACCTTTTCCGGATCCCGTTTGGGGATATATATAGGTTGTTTTCAGTACCCTTCTAGCCGTTGGTTCTGCCATAATGAGGGTGTAATTCCTCAACTTTGTAACGTCCGTGCAAGGTAGTAAGTTTGACAGATACTTCAACGGTACCAGTATTTATTGTTCATTTTGTAACGGATGGTCGTGACAGATGTATGGACGACTTACTTGTAGATTCGGGCAATCAATCTCGTCTTTATTAATCGTCCACATACAAGGTATGGACGGGCGTATTTCTTGGACCTATCAATGATGATAATAATAATAATAAAAAAAAGGGATGATGATGATGATGGAGGACAATTCACTTTTAAGAACTAGAATCACAGAATGTTATTGGTGATGCACAAAATCGTCAGTGAGTTGATTGACTATATGCACGTCAATTAGGGTACCTGAAGAACAAGAGAACAAAGAACCTACAGAGAATACTAGTGGGGTGCCGGCCAAAAACTCTCCAAAGGTTGAGTCAGTGATAGAAGAATCTCCAAGAACTCAAAAGTGTTAGAGCTAGGAAATTTCATGTACCTTAAGGGAGAGGATACTTGGTGCTTATATAGTGGTGTAGAGCTGACCAAGATCCCTTGAATGTAGGATCTTTACTTGTAGAGAATATTTGGAGTTAAGGCCCCCGAGATCTTAGGGCTTTACTTCCCATACTAGGAGGATATGAATATGTAGTAGAGTTTTTGTACGTGTCGTGCAAGTTCTTTCCATATAGGGTGACATGAGTGGAGAACACGTAAAATATTGTGGGACTAAGTGTATTCAACCATCGGTATGCAAATCAATCCATCAGGAGTTCTTAGGCTCGACAACAGAGGTACGGATGATGTTTTGTGGCCGTCATACCCAAAGGAGACGCTACCCCGACGGGTCTCAGGAAGATAAATGAAGATAATGCCCTGACAGGACTCTAGGAGATTGATGGAGATACTGCACCGACGGCTCCCAAGGAGAATGAGGTGTTTGTCCCGACGGGTCCAGAGTGAGATGTTTATCCTAACAGGTCACAAAGAGTTAAGAAATTTTCTTAGTCAAAAATACCCCTATCAACTGCCCCCTACTCCGTGTTCGTCGGGATAACCGACGAATCATGGAGTACATCGAGATGTTTTTTTGTTATTAATTATTGTCTCAGGGTGTGTGCCATCTATAGGGGTAAAAGGGTCTTTTAGGGATGCTAGGTGACATGTGGCGATCTTTGATTGGGCGAATTGAACAATCGCGTTGCTTCTATCATTTCTTGTGTTCCTTTGCCTTATAAATAGCCTAATTCCCCTACTGTCCTTACTTTTTTTTTCTTACTTTTTGTCTTGTTCATGCTCTTGTAGACTCGTCATCCTTTAGAGTTTCCCGTTGCCCTTAAGAGATATCTATCGCTCTCTCTTCTTTTTAACCGTCAACATCACCAAGTAAGTTCACCTTTCCCAACTATATTTTTATATTTATTTTCATTTTTGTAACTTAAATTGTCATCGGTCCAGTGTTTGGTCTTCGTGTGGGTAGATGCTTAGTATTCATTCGTCGTTTGTAGATGAGAGGATGTCAGGTGATAGTGAAGCAACGAGTGAAGGTTCATCGTCAGTCTATTTGGAGTCGGACGTCGACGATGTCTGTCTGTCAGGATACAAGTCCATGGCGGATGATTAGGTTGACTCCCAAGAGAGAAAGTCATCGGCTAATTCATTCGCAGAGGATGAGGAAGTTGCTAGCCCGTCGAGCCAGAACTTTAGGGAGTTCGTCCTTCCTTGAATTTGGTTAGTGAACGAATTTGTTCCAAAAATGATGAAGGACATATTTGCTAGGCTCCGTCGTTGCTTCCGAATACTCGACGATGTTCCTATAAGGAAAGCAGAGAGTGAAGAGAAGATTGCTATGTCAAAAGGTTTTTATAGTTTTGTAGGTTGCAAGGGGAGGTTAAAGCTTGTGCCAGATATGTCTGATTCCAATCGCTATTGGAAGAGTAGGTACTATTTTGTTCAGGGTGTGAACTGGGTATGTAGACCTGACAAATGGGAGAGCGTAGGTGAGGTCTATGATAATACATGCAGAATATTGGATAAGTTTGGTGAGTCGTCAGACCTTATCTAATTGCTTTTGTCTGTCGGGTCTCACTTTATCATTGTTTGTTTTAACCTGTATACTTTGTACTTCCGTAGCTTTAGTTCGCTCGACGATTACTCCAAAGCAAGAAGACTTCCTTAATCGCATACTATCGATCCTGCTTGAGGAGAGAGGGTGGAAAGACCGTGTCATGCTCGACAGTCTTCAATCCTTTTGTGGCGGTCCTAAACCTACGGACAAAGCCCAACAATTCAACGCTCAATCCCAAGTTCGTAAGTCTTTACTCTTCGTTGGTTTACATTTTATTTGTTTACATGTGTAACTAACTCATTGGGCTTTCCTATGTGCTTTTCTTTCAAAGATAGATGTTGGAAAGAGAAAGGCTTTGGAGGTGAAGAAGACTGCAGCAACCCAGGCCCTTTAGTCCAATAGGTTGTCGGCCCCTCCGGCCAAGGTGGGTCAAAAGAGGAAAACGCTGCGTGAAGGTGATAGCCCTGCCAAGAAGACGTTGGACCCTCCCACCTATTCAGAACAGGTGTAGACAGTCCAGAAGACACTTGAACCTCCCCACCACGGCCGAGGCAAGGGTCTCATGACCGCCCAAGGCCTCATCGCCTAGCTACCTGTCCCTTTGCTAGTGAGGCACAAGCAGCATGCCATCGGGATAACTTAGTCCCTTATTAAGGACGAGGACCTCGACAAATGCTCGGAGCACAAGATGGAGGCTTTGGGCGACTCTAGTCTTTTCGACCTAACGAGGGTAAGTTTTGATTCTTGTTTATATGTCTGCTCTTCCTTTCCAATGTGTTTCAAGTTTAAACAAACCTCTCTTTTCTTTCAGGCTTTGGTGAGGATGCGAGACCTCCAGAACAGGTGTGCTACACAGGAGGCATCAGCCAAGTGCTTGAAGACCCGTTTGGAGGCCAATGGGGAGAAGATAACTTAGTACAAAGAGGCCATGCGACTCTTAAACTCAGAGATGAATACTCAGAAGGCCAAGATCAGCAAGTTGGAGGAGAGCTCCCACTAGGTTGATGAGCTAGAGAAGGAAAATTCCAACCTGATGACTGAGTTGACTACTCTTCGCAAGTATGTGGACAAGGCCCCAAGGTTGAAGCCGTTGTTGAATTCTAGATGTCCCAACCCTAATATGACGAGTTGGGAATCCAATATGGCGACGGTTTCGAGAATTTCGGTAAGTAAGCCACTCTTCTCTTTCCTGGCTTGGATTTTTCTCAAGTCCAAATCAATACTTCAGTTCCTTCGATGACTCCTGATGGCGGTGAGATGATCGTCGATGATGTGGCTGAACTGGAGGAGAGGGAAGCCGACGGGCCAGAGGAGCATGATGGGCAAGCTGCCAATGAAGGCTAGACTGTGACCAACGATCCTCCAACCTGATTTGCGTCATCTTTTATAATCCTTTTAAACTTCTGTCTTTCTTTATTTTTTATGTAATTCGAAAACCATTTGGGTGCTTTATTTTAGGCATAAGTATAATTATTCAGGGTGTCTTGTTTTGGCACAAGTAACATTTTATGCCCTCGTCAGGCTTGAACACATTTTTATATATTTATAATGTGTTTTCTGTTTCCACATACCCTTTAGATATATTTTTTGATTATGCTTGTTGAATGTTTGATTCCTCCGTCTGTTTTGAATGCCCTTTAGATATATTCTTGCCAACTTTCTTGACATTACACTAACCGAGTTTAATGATTGAGTATAAACATTCATCGGATTTACTCTGATGAGACACAATGAGAGTGTTTTTCACAAAAAATAGGCCTAGTGTTTGTGCCCGTTGGTCTACCTAGATTATATATTGACCGTCAATTCACCTTAAGGGCAGGATTATTTATTTTGAGTGTCCATACATCCGTCGGTCCATCCCTTAGGTAGGACTTAGGTTTTTTATAAGGGACCAGGCACCCTTCAGTGTCCATGGTTATCGGTCCACTCCATAGGTAGGACTTAGGTTTTTTATAAGGGACCAGGCAGCTGTCGATGTCCTTGGTTGTCGGTCCACCCCGTAGGTAGGACTTAAGTTTTTTGAGGGATTAGGCACCCGTCGGTGTCCTTGATCATCAGTCCACCCAGTAGGTAGAACTTAGGCTTTTTGAGGGACTAGGCACTTGTCGGTGTCCTTGGTCATCGGTCCACCCCGTAGGTAGGACTAAGTTTTTATTTCGCTTTTCTATGTAGTCGTCTGATAAATCCTCGAGAATAATACTTTGATTAAAAATAACCAAAATACATGAAAATGTAGATAGATTGCCCAACGGGCACTTTAGAATTTACTTAGCGAAAATTGCAAACATAGCAATCTACTTTAACAAAATTGAAAGAAAAGCGTAAAACATAGTTTGTAGTTGGTGCACTACTGGTAGTATCTCCTTAGGTGCTCAGCGTTCCAATGGTGATGTAGCCTTTGTTTGTCGAGCGTTTCTAGGTGGTAGGTGCCCCTTCTATGACAGTCGATAACCTTATAGGGTCTTTCCTAGTTAGAGCCTAGCTTTCCCTGTGTAGGATCCTTGGTAGCAGATGTCACCTTCCTCAGGATGAGGTCCCCGACATAAAAGTTCCTGGGCTTGACCTTGGTATTGTAGTGTTTGGCCATAAGGTCCTTGTAGCGAGCCATCCGTTGTTCAGTCATCGCCCTAACCTCATCCAGTAGGTCCAAATGTAGGCGTATTCCCTCGTTTTTCCCTTCGCCATGATGAGCCACCCTATAGCTCGTGAGCCCTACTTCTGCTGGAATGACGAGCTCACTTCCGAATGCAAGTCTGAAGGGTTTCTCACCTGTGGGAGTTCCAGTCATCGTCCTATATGCCCACAAGATGCTTGGTAGTTCGTTCGACCATATCCCTTTGGCCCCTCAAGCCGAGTCTTGATTATTTTTAGCAAGGATCGGTTTGTAACTTCGACTTGTCAGTTAGCCTGTAGGTGGGTGGGCGAAGAATAGTGGTTTTTTTTTTTATCCCTAGCTACTGGAAGAAATCTCTGAACACGTTGTTGTCAAATTGTTTTCCATTGTCAAAGACGAAGACTCTAGGCATTCTGAAGGGGCAAATGATGCTTTTCCAGAAGAAAATTCAGACATTCTTTTTAGTGATGGTGGCTAAGGATTCTGCTTTAACCCATTTGGTGAAGTAGTCAATTTCTACTACGAGGAACTTGAGTTGCCATACTGTCGTAGGGAAGGGTCCCATTATGTCGAGTCCCCACTGAGCGAAAGGCCATGGAGCAGTCATCGACGTAAGCTGTTTCAATGGACCTGTTGCATGCCTTCACATAGGACTGAGCATCCTTTTGCATGGGGGGCTAGTAGTACCTTGCTCGTATGAGCTTGTGAACCAGCGACCGTGCCCCTGAGTAGTTTCCACACACTCCCTCATGGACTTCTGTCATGACATAGTCTGCTTCGTCGAGGACTAAGCATCTCAATTACGGGTGGGAGAAGCCTCTTTTGTAAAGAACATCTTCCATTAACACAATGCAACACCTGTACCTTCAGCCTCTAAGAAGTGTTGTGGTCATTCGGAAGCATCCCAAATTGCCATCGCTAAGCCATCATCATCTTGACCGACACCCCAAACCCATCAAACTAGATCAAACTGTTTGGCACTAGATCATTTACATCAAAGATGAAGAAAGAGAAAGGCATATATTTTATGGCCCAAAATTGAGAGAGAGACAGAGGGTACAATTGAGAGAGAGATAGCATAAGAGCTAGTAATTAACAAACAAATTTTTGTGGCTTTGGCAATGAATAGTAGACTCATTAGAGGTAGCGAGGTACTGTACATTTGTAAGTTTCTTTGGATACACTGGCGAGTCTGATGCACGCCTATTTTGGTTGAGTTTAGTCAAATTTTTGCTAAAGATGTTAAATTGGTGAGGCTAATGAGAATTCTCTAAGGGCCTTTATCCATCCCCTTTCTATATATATGGAATAAGTCCAGAAAGTCCAACACCACCAACTCATCCGTAAGTTAGAAGTTCTCATCAACTTGCATTATTTACATGTCATTTTGCTAGTTTATGGCTTTCCCCCACTTTATTCTCACATTAAAGAAGATTTTTTTTTTCTTTCTATACTCCTTTTTTCTAACTCCTATTTTCAATCTTTAGTAAGTAGAAGTCCTTATTAAAAGAAAACTTTTAAAGTAAACTAGTCTCATCACACGCGCTCCGCATGTGCGATGAGACTTATTTATTTATTTAGAGTTTAATGCAATTTTTCAATTTGAATTTATCTATTTTTAGTGAGGTTACACTAAAAGGAATATTTAAAAAACTAAAATTTAGGATTTGAAATTGAGTAAACTGTTGGTTTAGTATGTGCTAGTTTTTAGGAAAAAATGTATTAAACGTGCGTGAGATATATTTAAATAGAGAGTGTGAAATTTTTAGAAAAAAAGTTTCTTTGGTAGTTTTTTTCTTTTTTTAATTACAATTTATTTTTAAGAATAATGATTATCTAATTAGATTAGGGGTATTTTTTATATTTTTTAAAGTCATAACTAACTTTCTGAATTCTCTTAATATATAGAAATAAGAGTATCACAAAAATTTCTGAACAAGACATTTGTCCTGAGATATTAAATATCACAAAAAAAAATTGTTACAACTCTTTACATTTTTTTCCCCTTTTTTTAACATCTTAGCTTATGCCTCTTCTGTTTGGTTTTTTTTTTTTTTTATTTCTTCCTTCTTTTTTCTCCAATTTTCAAATAATGTCTACAGATTAATCTAGTATATATAGAAAACCAAATTAGTTTCTCCACTTTTGTTGCCAGGAACCAAAAAAAAAAAAAAAAAAGGAACTAAAAAAATATCATTTTACCTTTATCATGTGAGAAAAAAGAGTTTGTTTATTGTCATCATAATATTTCACAACATTTTTAATATTTTTACAACAAATGACGTGTCAAACCATCATAAGTCCAAATAATAAAAAATTATACCAGGACCCATCACAATCAAAGCAAGAATATTATGAAAATGTTGAAAATTTGGTTTGTCTCTAAACATTCTCGAGAAATGAAATAAAGTTGCCCAAAAATATGATTTTCCTAGTGACAAAATAAAATTCCTAAGAAAAGAGAGTATAGATAGGAACATACCTAATCCGATATTTCTTGCTTGAATACTTTTTCCTTGTTCAGGTTTTTGAGTGCTTACAGGAATTTGATCGATGACATTAACCCGTGTAATGTGTATACCTTTCAGCAGAATTAATTGACCAATGAATCTCAAGTAAAAAAGTATCTATATAATAATAGAAAAATATAAAGATTTTTAATTTTTAATTTTTTATGACTATTTCAATTTTCAATGTTATTAGGTAACGTTGTCGGCATTATAATATTTATTTCTAATTATTTTTTAAAACTTTCAGAGATATATAATATAAGAAGCGCTCAGCTGTTATATGTTAGTTGAAAACAATTAAATCCATTGTTCCACTAGACTAAAGCAACTTAATATTAAAATTTTTTTTGAATAATATGGGTTTTGTATTTGCTAAATATTTTCTAAATTAGGGTTAATTGTACAGATCCATCCTAAAAATTATGGGGGTCATTGCAGTACTTTGCACTCCAATATATTAAAATTAAAACTTGCAAAGCAATCACCACTTCATTTTTTGAAAATCACTAGTACAAGTCACACGATCCTAATGCAATAAATTGTCCATTTTGCCCTTCCACGTGGTGAAATTACAACACTGTCCTTACTAATATCCCCCAACAAACTAGCCACCTTTGTTACCCATTATATGAATTTTTTTCATTCAAAAATCTCAACCCTAATCCACAGTACCACTGGTAAGCAAGGAAGAATTTCTGAATTATAATTCATGTAATAATTTTAATATATCCACTGTGTGGCAAGAGCTCTTCTATTTGTGAGGATAAAAACTTTTACATGTATAAAATAAAGGGTAAAAGGACTACCTACAATTTATAAGGAGGAAAAAGATATATAAATCCAAAGGGCAAGGCCATTCATTTGGTGCATTGCAAATTACAAGATTTTTTGTTCTTAAACAAGAACTCTGGGGTTCGAATCCCACTTATACCAAAAATCAATTAGTACCGTTATGAAGTCAAGTTGAACGCAATATGTTGAATTTCTATCTTATCTATCAAAAAAACTATAATTTTTTGCCCATGTGCGAGATATGGATTAATTCAAATTCAAATGCAAAATAAAGAAAAGATTTCACAAATATTCATAAAAATGAACAATAAATTAGTTAATTAATGAAAATAATTGAAAACTTACTTCAAATTAAATGATGGAAAGCATATCGTATAAAATTGAATATTTTGTCAAACATGCCAAAAAAAAAAGATAATTAAAATAAGCTAGACTAAATAATGAAATTTCCTTAAATTTTTTTTTCAAATCTTAGTAACAAAATTATAATCTTAATTGAAATTTAGACTTCTTCAACTTTGAAATGTAACTTAGTAAGTAGAATTAAATTCATAGTTTTATATACTTATAATCTAATATGTGTAGAATATTATTATTATTATTTATAATACTTATGAATCAAATATGTATTGCCAAACTTTCCTATGCATTCTACATGTTATAGACTAGTTGAGCTACTCACCCCTCTAAGAGTGTTCACCAAACCGCACAAACCGTAAAAATCACACCAAAACTGCCCGTAAAATATCATAACCGCACCGCACCACACCACATCACATGGTGCAATGCTTTTTGCGGTTTTATAATAAGAAAACAGCACAAATCGCATTGCACCGCACCCGCTCTATATATTAATATATTTGTCTTTTTAATATTAAATATATTATTAATAGTTTAATAACCCTAGTTTTCAAAAAAAAAAAAAGTTTAACAACACTAGCAGCTAGCTGCTAGGGTATTAATCTATTAATAATGTGTATTTGATATTATAGCACACATTATTTTAGGCAGGTTAAGCCCAAAATTTGAAAAATACACTGACTTCAAACCGCATCTTATACATCGCACTATACATGTAACCGCAAAAATGAGGTGAAGTGCAGTTATAGTTTTGGCTAAACCGCAACGCAAAGTGCGGTGCTAAAAATGACTCAAAACCGCACCGCAAACACATCTACCCCTACTAGTTGTAAAACATAATGTTGAGCAATTGAGGGCTTGAGGTTTTTTATTTGTCAAAAATAATTAGTTTTTGGTTAGTTAGGTAAATCTTAGACATATAATGAGATAATGTATAACATTTATATAATTAGTAGACCATGGAAAAGTCAACTATGTAGTATATGACTTTTTAGTCATCAATATTGTTAAAATAAAAATTTGAAGGAAAATGGAAGGTGGATTTCTAAGAAGACTCTTTAATACTATATAGATAAAGTAAAATTGCTGCAAATTTTAATGAGGAATAAGTTTTAGATCATTTTTAGAATTTAAAATTCCATATTGTAAAATGAATAAATAGAAATGTATTAGGAACATTCATTTTATTGTCCTTTAATTTTATTTATACTTTTTTTTTTTTTTGAGAAAACTACACTTTGTTAATAGTGAATATATGTTAGTTGGAATTTGAATTTATTAATTTAGTTTTGAATATTAGTATATATTAGTATGTAACCCAGTGCATTTATACGGGTACAATTAAAAACAATCACAATTACATGGTTCCAATTATACATGGTATTAGTTTACACTTTTTTAAAACCATACATTCTAAAACATGTAATGGTTTCTCATTATATGTGTGTGTGTGTGTGTGATTTATATTTTAATTGGATTTGGACTCTTCGATTTTAACATTCAATAATTCACTTAGCACAAAATTAAAAATTATATAGGACACATGGCGCAAAATTAAAAATCCAATTGAAATCTAATTGGATCTTCTCTAAGTTTTGACTTTTAATATATACTAGTGTGTAACTTCGTGCATATGTACGAGTACATTTAAAAATAATCACAATTACATATATGTGTGTTTAAATAAAATTTAGTGTAAGAATTACAACTTACACATTTTTCAAGCCATGATTTTATAAAATATGTAATGAATTCTCATTTTATATATATGATTTAGAATCTAATTGGATTTAGACTCTTCGGTTTTTGCACCCAATAATTCACTTGCCACAAAAATTAAAAAATTAGATGGGTCACATGGCAAAAAAATTGAACTCCAATGAAAATTCAATTTAGAATCTAATTGAATTTAGTCACTTGACACACAAAAATTTTAAAAATTTCACTTGACACATAAATTTAAAAATTAGATGAGACATGTAGCGCAAAATTATACTTCAAGTTATAATAATTAGATTTTTTTTCTCAGTTTTGGCTATTAATATATATATATATATATATATATATTTAATTTATAATTTAATTGGATTTAGAACCTCAACGCTTTTTGAACCAAATAATTCACTTGCCAATTTTTTTTATATAAATTAGATGGACACGTGGCTCAAAATTTGACTCCAATTAATATCCAATTTAGAATCTAATTGGATTTAGAATCTTTGATTTTAATATTCATTAATTAACTTGGTACAAAATTAAAAATTAGATAGAACACGTGGCATAAAATTGAAAATCCAATAGAAATCTAATTGGATTTTCTGTGAGTTTTAACTTTTAATATATATATATATATATATTCATTCTATTATTGGATGACATAAATCCTAATGTTGTTCTTGTCGCAATATTGTTTAGCGCTACCATTAATATTATAAATAAATCCATCCAAGGTGTGTGCAAATTAAATGGTAGAATAATTTAAGGACAAAGTTTGGCTACAAACATGGTTATAAGCTTGTATCTAATGGCTGCAACTTCACTCAATATCTTTTTATTATATGTGAATTTTGATAAATCTACCATTAGATTATATTTTCTTCTTATATTCTCTATGGTTGCAAAATTTTCTGAAGATCAAAGATCAATAACTATATCTTCGATCAAATGTTTAAATTTCAAATTTTTATAGCCTAAAATTATGCAGAAAAAAATAAAGTTTTTGGATCAAATAATAAAAAATATCCGATTGACATGAAATTTGACATGCGAGTTAAGGACATAATGAACATACAATTCAACAGTTAGATTCTCAAAAATGTAGTCATGTTAATGTTTTTTTGTGGGAGTTATAGTAATTAGCTACAACTTAGTTTGTAGCCAAATTTTGTCTATAATTTAATGGGCGGTAGAGAAAAGAGAGTGAGACTTACAGTTATAGATCCATCGTTTCCAAAATTTGAGATGATTTCCACTCGTATATGCAGAAGACATGCTAGCTAATGCCAACACAGGGGACTCCTCCTCTATATCTAAAGCAGTCACCAAAGTAGGGAATTTTTTCAGCACATCCAAAGCCATATCTATTGATCAGTCGCAAACGGAACTAGTTAAAGGGAATCATAGATAATATTTCAAAGCATAGAAATAACGAGTGATTGCAAACAGAAGGAACTAATTGAAAGGGAATCATAGATAACATTTCAAAGCATAAATAACGTGTGATTGTCAAAACAATAATAGAATAAAATACAGTTAATGCCCTTGAGGTTTTGGTTAATGTGAGGCAGGTCCAAAATTGACCAACTTAGTTCCTAAACTCAACTTGAACTCTAAATCGTTACTCTCTTTTTTTCCTCTCTCTTGGTGATTAGGAACTGAGTTGATTAGTTTAAAAAAGTTTTGGACTTGGTTGGTATTAGTCCAAACTCCAAATCTTCTGTCCCACTTTTCCTGCTCCACTCTATACTCCACCAATAATTACTTACTATGTGTTCACCTAATTAATTAAATACTACTATTAATACTACAGTATTAATACTACTATGAACACGTGGCAAGTATTTATTGGTGGAGTATAGAGTGGAGACTTAAGGGCTGTTAACTGTATTTCACCCAAATAATAATTATAATGAGTGAATAGTCAAATCTAATTAAAGTTTTGACCATCTTCTTAAAAATAATTAAAGTTCTTACCAAAAGCTCTGGAATAAATGCATCGATTAACAAACGTAGCACCATTGACGCCCTTTGTTGGACTTAGATTTCCCTTAGGAGTTACAGAATAGAGATATTGAGCCATAGCTATTGTATTGGAGTTATGCGTGAGAGCCATCACCACTGGAATGAGTCCATGTGGTCCATTCGCAATGCCAAGTAAGATCGGACACTTTTTAACTATGCGTTTCGCCATCTTGGTGTTTCCAACAAGAGCACAAAAACCAAGAATCGTATTACCATCTTTATGTCTCATTCTTAATTTGTCTATCGGCAACATGTTCACCAACTCCTTCACAATTTGCAAATGTCCAGCAAGGATAACAATGTGTAAAGCCGTACTTCCCGTATTTGAGATTGTTGCACTCTCTGCCTCCGGATTGGAGGTAATGAACTGATTAGCATCGTCCCAATTACCATCACGGAGATACTGCCTAAATAATTCATACTTACGGAGTTCACTGTTCTCTTTCCCTGCCATGTTTTTAATACTTTAAAAATTAAAAGATTTAGAGTATCTAATAGCAATTACATCTTTTATCTAGATTTCCACTTATACCCCTTAGTGGTTTTAATAAAGGCATTTACAATTCAAACTATCGAATTATAAAAAACAGGAAAAAAAAGTACACTAGAAGAATAATCTTATTTGCACAAGGATTATGCCCTAAAACTTCACCCAAAACACATAGTGAAAAGTAAATGAAGATATAATTTTGTTTTTTGTTTTTTTAAGAGTTTGATAGTTGGGGATTGGTAGAGGGGGTGTGAACTTTGAATATATTTGTTAGAAATATCATGAGATGGAAATCGAGTTACAAGACTCTTGATGTGAAGATATAGTTTCTATTGACAGCAATCAAGGTCATACTAAAGATCAACCCCAAGTGGGTACTTAGGATGCAGATTTGTTGGTCCCAGGTACGTATAACGTAAACTTGGAGATCCAAGTTTAATTCACCACACAATTGGTTCATGGAATTTTTGAAATGTCTCATTTCATGAATAGAAAGAGAAATAGCAAAAATGTCTCATTTCATGAATAGAAAGAGAAATAGTCTATTTAAAGACTGGGACATCACTTTCTTCTTTCTTATTGAAAACGAAGAAAGTGACACAGCACAGTATAATAAAAAAGTGACATAGCTATCATTTTGCTAGAATAATAATAAGATTGCAGTAATATTGCTATATTTAATTGTCTAATTGGAATTTGGATATTTGTTATAACTACTTCATGCTTTCAACTTTACATAAAAAGAAAATTAATTTTTTATAGGGTGCCTTATTATTAACACTATGATGCTTGCTCAAAATTTAAAATAAAAATAATTATTAAGAAGAGAGTGAGGAAGACTTGGTGATACTGTCTCTAGAGTCAGCCAATATCGTGGTTTTAAATTGGTACGGATTATTCATGGTATTCTTTTTTCTCTCAAACTATAATAAAAGAAATGGACTCAAATTATTCCTACACCTGAAACAAATAAGGGCTAATTGCAACTTATCCACCTGTAATTTGATCATTTAAATAATTATCTACTCGTAGTTTGAAATTTGATACTTTACTTACCTGAGCTTAGCTCAATTAAGCTTCTGTAACCCACTTCTATTAAAAATAAGGCTAAATATGTATTTTTATATTTCTTTTATGTCTCTCTCCCCCCCCCCCCCCCCCCCCCCCAAAAAAAAAAAAAAAAAAAAAGAAGAAGAAGAAGAAGAAGAAGAATAAGGGCTAATTGCAACTTATCCACCTGTAATTTGATCATTTAAATAATTATCTACTCGTAGTTTGAAATTTGATACTTTACTTACCTAAGCTTAGCTCAATTAAGCTTCTGTAAACCACTTCTATTAAAAATAAGGCTAAATATGTATTTTTACATTTCTTTTATGTCTCTCCCCCCCCCACCCAAAAAAAGAAAAAAAAAAAAAAAAAAAAAAAAAAAAAAGAAGAAGAAGAAGAAGAGGATTAAATAAGATCAAAAAGTGGTTGGTGAAAATTCTTTTGCAATTTTTCGGCATTTCAACCTTACATCTACACTAATTGCATCAAATGGGCAGATTCAAACAAATACCCATATAGAGAGTTAGGAGGAACATAGTTCTTTATGTTTGAGTTTTCTTCACATACGGAGTTTTGATTAGCAACTAATCCAAGGGTTTGGTAGTGGTCACTTTTTTTTTTGCAATTTAATTGTTTTATAAAATATTTAAGATGGAAAGATATCACTAAACAAATGATGAGATATTTAGAGGTTTGATGTTACAACACCCCAGATGAACATCAGGGCAAAAAGAAAGTCCAATTAAGAAAAAGAAAATCTAGAAGTAATGATAGATCAGTAAAGGATTCAGTAGAAGAAGATGCCAAGAATCCTAATAGTGGATGATAAGGGTAATTCTAAAAGGATGTTAAACTCGTTCACGTAAGATGAAGCCGATGGTCCCAATGAACTCGTCAGCCTTACTTGTGCATTCAGAGACAGACGACTCCACCTCAAGGCCGACGACTCCACCTTAAGATCAGCGACACCTGTATGAGATGACCAGAACGCCTAGACAGGATAAGGAGCTAACAAACAAAAGTTGACGGGGATAAAGAAACCTTTGACGAGTCTGACATGGCCTTGCTTGGCCTCCACGCATGAATATATAAGGAAACATCTTATATATGCCCCACGATTAACCCTTATCAAGAGGATTCCTACAAGGAAAGGATCCTGCAAGATACGCATATTAATAATGATCTTCCTTACAAGGAAAGACCCTCTACGCCAAGGAACGGATGTCAACCCTATGCTACAATAAAAACTCCTAAACCCTCACAAATTAAGGTATGCACAATTTACCCTAATTCTAACACTCTAGAGTTGTGAAAGTTCCTAACTTAACCTTCGGAAGGTATTTGGCCGGTACCACACCGATACTCTCTACAAAGTCTTCTTTATTTCTGTTTTGCAAGTTCTGTCTAGAACACTTGAGGATTGTGCAGCTCACTGGCAATTTTTGGCATCATTAGTGGAAGATCACTCAAGGGAAAAATGACAGCCAATGATGCCCACAAATTAAAATATTCCCTAGATGCAAATGTGAAACTGAAAAAGAATTAGTTTCAGAACCAAACTGAACAGTAAAAGGACACGAAAGATTTGAGGAAAATTAAGTAGTCAAAGAGAATTATTCCCACTAGTATGATTCTAACAAAAGAAAAATAAATGCTCCACTGAGCCCTCCTCCGTCGCAAAACCAAACCAGAATATTACGCCTAATATCAACAAATTCATGGCCCCAGGCCAAACCCACCATTAACAGACCCCAAACTAATTTAACAACTTCAGTCGAAACCGAAACATTGATGCCTAAGCCTTCCTTCAGCCAAAACTCCTCACCCAAACCCACCATTAACGAACCCCATAAAACAAACTCAACACAAACCCCAGCCTTCTCAGATTAGCCACGGAGTTGCAACAAATATGAAGTCTGAATTTTTTTTATAGGAATTTTTTGGGTTTGATTCAAGCTTTAGATGCTATGGCTTCGTTGTTAGCTTAAAAATAGATTAAAGAATTTGTTTTTGCTGGATCTGAGAATTCTTAACAGAAGCTTTATATATATATATATATATATATATATATATATATAGAGAGAGAGAGAGAGAGAGAGAGAGAGAGAGAGAGAAATGTTTGTTCTTAATTTTTACAAAACCCTCTTTTTTTATGTTGTTTTCTTTTGGTCTTTTATGTTTTTATGTTTTGAAATGAGAGGGAACTAAAAGGGGAGTAAAAATATATATTTAGCCTCATCTATAACAGAAGTGGGTTACAGAACCTTAATTGAGCCAACTTCAGGTAGGTAAAGTGTCAAATTTCAAACTACGAGTAGATAACTTATTAAATTTCTTCCAAACAACAAGTGGGTAAGTTGTAATTAGTTCACCAATTAATGCCTTGATTTGATGATAAATAATGATCATCAAGGATGGGCGCCATAAATTCAGATTTAATTGTATTTATTAAAAATAAAAATCTACCTAGAATAACTCATAACTATAACTATCATCTTTCATTTTATTCTCACATCCTTTTCATTTAAAAGATTCATATATTAATATATATATATGAGATGGGTTCAAATTACATCTAGCGTAACTCTTATAAAATTACACATTTTTTAAATCATAGATTTTTAAGAGAAGTAACGGTTGAACAAACATTATTAAATATTATTACTTTCCGTCTTATTACCTCATTAATACTAGCATTTTATCTCTCTCTCTCTCTCTCCACCATAGATTTTTAATTTTTTTTTTTCTCTCTTTCAATAACCTGCAAACCATACTCAACTACTAAAGAGCACCCCACCATAGCCAGATCTCCCCTTTCAGCACAGAAGCAATATAGCAATTAAATTTATGTTAATTGAATAGTTCCTATATCACCTGAACGCAATGGCGGCTCTAGAAATTTTTTCTACTTTGGTCAAGAAGAAACTTAAATTAAACAAAATCTAATAAAAAGATAAATCCATATATTGACAACAACCAAAAAAAAAAAAAAAAAAAACCCAAATACATGAAGTCTTACAAATTTTTTCTACGAATTTTTTTATTTTTTATTTTGAAATCATTGTATGATAATCTCATTATTAATGTTGCAAGCTACATATTTTTCAAAATTTTAGTTAAATAAAATTTTTCTTGGATTTTTATTTTTGTTTGTAAGGGCTTAATATATTGTTAAGAGGAATAAAGTTTGGGGACAAAATTTGACTACAAATTTAGTTGTAATTTAAGACTACAACTTTCACTAAAATTAATATGACTACATATTTTGAAAATCTAACCATTGAATTGTATGTTCTTTATGTTCTTAAAACGCATGTCAAATTTTATGTCAATCGAATGTTATTTACTATTTGATCCATAAACTTATTTTTTTACGTATAATTTTATACTATAAAAACTCGAAATTTAAACATTTGATTGATGACATAAGCTATTAATTTTTAATCTTCTTGAAATTTTGCAAGCATGGAGGATATAAGAAAAAAAATGTAATCTAATTGTGGATTTGTCAAAATTCGTATCCATTAAAAAAAAATATCGAGTGGAGTTGTAACCTGTACGGAATTCAACTCAATTCCCAACCTGTGAGAAACAAAAAATAGAGAAAACACACGCCAAAGAAAAACAATCACACGCACAAGACAGTATTTACGTGATTCTGCAATTTGCCTACATCCACGGAGTTGTATGGATTTCACTATTATCAGGGAAAAATACAAATTGCGGCTACAGTATTTCTCTCTCTCTCTCTCTAAAAACACGACAATAAGACAAAACCCTAATCACCAAAAAAACGGCTTTTATATCCTACGCACAGGATTACAATGGGCTACAAAACGGGTCAAACATAAACTAGGCTCCACAAAGCCCAACAAATCTCCCACTTGGAGACTAGTTCAATCACCAACATCAGCCGCTATCCTCCAAAAAACAATCCCTCATCCCTGCAACTCATCCTCCTATCCTCAAGCTAGAAGACCAATTGAAGCTGCACACAGCTTCAACTTCTCAATAGTGACACCTTTAGTCAACATGTCTGCTGGGTTCTTAAATCCAGAAATCTTCTCAAGCATTACCAATTTATCTTCAACAAGGTACCAGATAAAGTGGTATTTTGTCTGTATGTGCTTCGACTTTGAATGAAAAACTAAATTTTTAGCAAGAAAAATTGCACTCTGACTATCACTGTGTAGAATGCCCATCTCCTGCTTCTTACCCAATTCATCTAAGAAACCATGTAGCCAAATCATCTCCTTTCCAGCTTCAGTTGCTGCAACATACTCAGCTTCTGTAGTAGACAAAGTAACAATCTTTTGTGGATTTGAAGCCCATGATATAGCTGTACCACCCAGAGTAAAAACAAACCCAGTAGTACTCTTTCTATTATCAATATCACCAGCAAAATCAGCATCTACATAACCCTGCAGTTTCAAACTTGCACCTGTGAAGCAAAGACATGTATCTAATGAACCCTTCAGATATCTCAAAATCCACTTGACTGCCTCCCAATTCTACTTTCCAGGCCTACTCATGAATCTGCTCATAACTCCCACTGCATGTGCAATGTCTGGCCTTGTACACACCATAGTATACATCAAACTGCCAATAGCTAAGGCATAGGGCACCTTGCTCATATGGTCCCTTTCTTCTTTTGTCTTTGGTGACTGTTCCTTGCTCAGTTTGAAATGACTACCCAAGGGTGTGCTCACTGGTTTAGCTTCATTTATATTGAACCTGCTGAGAACTTTCTTCACATACTCTGACTGTGAAAGCTTCAATGTACCATTAGTCTTGTCTCTAATGATTCTCATACCAAGGATTTGCTTTGCAGCTCCCAAATCTTTCATTGCAAACTGTTTTGACAATTGTTTCTTCAGATTATTAATCTCCTCAATGCTAGACCCTGCAATGAGCATATCATCCACATACAACAGTAAAGTGATATAAGAATTGTCAAAGAATTTGACATAGCAACAATGATCAGCTTCACATCTCTCGAACCCAATTTTATGCATAAAACTATCAAATTTCTTGTACCACTGTCTTGGAGCTTGTTTTAGGCCATACAAGCTCTTTCTCAGTTTGCAGACTAGATTCTCTTGTCCCTGAACAATGAACCCTTCTAGCTGAATCATGTAAAGGTCTTCCTCCAAGTCACCATGAAGGAATGCCGTCTTCACATCTAACTGCTCAAGATGTAAATTTTCTGCAGCCACCATTCTCAACACCAGTCTAATTGTTGACATCTTCACAACTGGAGAAAATATCTTTGTGTAGTCAATGCCCTCCTTTTGCTGGAACCCTTTAACAACTAATCTGGCCTTGTAACGTTTGCTACCATCATGCTCTTCTTTATTTTGCATACCCACTTGTTGTGTAAAGCCTTCTTTCCTACTGGCAATTCAGTCAGTTCCCATGTCTGATTCCCCAACAAGGAATCCATCTCATCCTTCATGGCTAACTCCCACTTGCTTGAATTCTCATCTTGCAAGACTTCTTTATAACACTTTGGCTCACCACCATTAGTCAACAGGATATAATTTAAAGTGGGTGAATAACACTGTGGAGGTCTAATGTTCCTGGAAGATCTGCGGACTTCAGCTACAAGTGTACTCTGATCTACTTATGAATCTACATTCTCCTTATCTTCTTCACCCTTTTTCTGGACAGTACATTCAGTCAATTCATCTAAGTTGACAAACTTAGATTTCTTTTGATCTATCTCTATAACATCTGACACTACAGTTGACCTGTCCTTATACATAACCTGTTCATTAAATATCACATTTCTACTTCTGATGATTTTCCTGTTTTGTTCATCCCAAAACCTATAGCCAAATTTCTCATCACCATAGCCAATGAAAAAACATATTTTAGACTTTGCATCAAGTTTACTACGAGCATCAGAATCAATATGAACATAAGAAACACAACCAAAAACTTTTAGATGTGAAAACTTTACCTCTTTACCGCTCCAAACCTCTCAGGAAGTCTGAACTCCATGGGAACTGATGGCCCTCGGTTTATCAGGTAAGCTGCAGTGCTAACAGCATCAGCCCAGAAAGTTTTTGGTAGTCCAACATGCAACCTCATACTCCTAGCACGCTCATTGAGAGTTCTGTTCATGCGCTCAGCCACACCATTCTGTTGTGGTGTCCCAGGAATGGTTTTCTCCATCCTAATTCCCTGTGCAGTACAATACTCACTGAACCCTCCATCTATGTACTCTCCTCCATTATCTAACCTCAAAAATTTTACTTTCAAACTTGTTTCTGTCTCAACCCTGACCTTCCACTTCTTAAAGGTTTCAAATACATCAGATTTATTTTTCAGAAAATAAACTCATACCTTTCTGCTTGAGTCATTAATGAAAGTGATGTAGTACCTTGAACCTCCAAGGGATGCAACCGGAGAAGGTCCCCACAAATCAGTGTGTACTAACTCCAATTTTTCAGCCTTTGGTGTCCTGCTAGTTTTCAAGAAGCTTACCTTTTTTTGCTTTCCTAAGATGCAGCTTTCACACATGTCAAAATCAATAGACTTTAATTCTGGTAGTTTTCCTTTTGACAGCAGCATCTTCATCCCTTTCTCACTCATGTGACCAAGTCTGCGATGCCATAGGCTTGTATCAGTACTTGCATCAGCAACTGCAATTGTGTCTCTTGGACTTGAGGTCATATATAGAGTACCAATCTTCTTTCCACGAGCCAATACTCTAGCTCCCTTTGTAACCTTCCAAGTACCACCAACAAATAGTATTGCGTGCCCTTCATCATCAAGTTGTCCAACGGAAATCAGATTCCTCCTCAGGTCAGGAATATGTCGAACCTTCTCCAGTAACCAAACAGACCCATTGGGCAACAATATCCGGACATCTCCCATACCCACAACATCCAAGGCTGAACCATTAGCCAAATACACCTTACCAAAATCACCTGCAACATAATTCTGTATGATTTCTTGTTGTGGAGTAGTATGAAACGAAGCTCCTAAGTCCAAAACCCAATCATCAAGTGGACTGTCTACTGCAAGAAGTAATGCATCATGTACCTCTTCTGTTGCAGCATTAGCAGAATCATCTTCATTCTTCTTCTTAGGACTTTTGCATTGGTTCCTAAAGTGACATGTTTTCCCACAATTCCAGCATTGTACTTGTTAGCCTGATCTAGATTTACTTCTGTTCCGATTAAAATTTCTGGATTTTGATCTGCCCCGATTTGAATTTCTGTTATTACCTCTGCCTCTTGTCTCAAGGTTTAGGGTAGAACCAGATCCTAAGGTTTCACCTGCACCTCTTCTGCGAATCTCCTCAACCAGAATTAAATCTCGTATATCATTGTACTTGAGCTTTTCCTTTCCTATAGAATTGCTCACTGCCATCCTCATTGCCTCCCAACTGTTTGGCAAAGGAGCCAAGACTATCAGAGCACGAATCTCATCATCAAAATCAATTTCTACAGACGACAATTGATTTGTGATAGTGTTAAATTCGTTCAGATGTTGTGCTACTGATGCATTCTTTGCCATCTTCAAATTAAATAGTTTCTTCATCAGATGCACCTTGTTGTTTGCTGACGGCTTTTCATACATACCAGACAAAGCCTTCATCAAATTTGCTGTGGTATTCTCCTTTACAACGTTGTGTGCAACAGATCTAGACAGAGTTAACCTGATAACTCTCAGTACCTGTCTGTCAAGAAGAGCCCATTCCTCAACCTTCATCGCCTCAGGTTTTGTCCCCAAAAGAGGCAAGTGCAATTTCCTCCCATAGAGATAATCTTCAATCTGCATCCTCCAATACGTAAAGTCTGTGCAATCGAACTTTTCTATTTCAAACGCCTTTCCTACTTCCTCTGCCATTACTCCCACTCAAACCTAACCCTAGGCTCTAATACCAGTTATAGGGAATTCAACCCAATTCCCTACATAACCTTAGTTTACAACCAAGTTAATTTGTTGCTAAACTTTGTCTTAAGTTTAATTGTATTGAGCTTACAAAAATTTAGGCTTAAAAAAATTTAGGGTAGTCACACATTTTTTTAAGAGTAAAAAAATCATAAAATTTTTAAATTTTATATATAATATTTATTTTTTTTCCAAGTCAAAGTGGTCCTATGACCACCCTGGCTCTAACGTGGAGTGGCCAGTGCTTGAACGTAGGGCATATTTTGAATTTCAAGTTCAAAGAGATTTATTAAATGGGCCTCAAACCAGTTTTGTTCTACTAAAAATGCATGCTTGCATTCTTCCGTTAATATGCGCGATAGTTGTATCGAATGTGACGGGACTGACGAGTCCGTCCCACACTGACGATATCATTCACGGACGATGACACCCTCGGGAGTAACAAAATGATCATGCACGTTACTGACGAAGACATTCAGGTTATTCAATGCAGTCAATTAAGCCTAGAACGGTTGAAAGGCCAGCTGTACGGACCGTTGGAACACATTGATGCCACATTCATTACCCCCAAACGTTATCAGAAAGAGCATTAAGATCTCCATAACTACTCCAACGGCTAGAGGCCATGAAAGAGTATAAAAAGACCACACATTTGCCAATAACAAGGTACATACACAGAGACACTGAGAGAGAACTATTATTTTCTTGTATTATACATTCTTCTAAGATTTTCTTGCTTACTAACTTTGGCATCGGAGGCGTGGTGGCAAGCACCACACCGGTGAGCCTTTCAAGAGGCTGCAGATTGGCTTCATCCGACAACATTGACTGACGAGTTCACGCTCCATCAGTTTGGCGCCGTCTGTGGGAAGAGACATTTTTTCGCATTCAGTCGCGAAAAGGTAGTTTCCTCTCAAATACTTATTTCAGATGGAGTCCAATCAAGAATCCGCAGCCTTGGCGCAGCAAATTCAGGCCCTTGCAGCTACCGTCGAAGAATTGTCCAAACAAAATGAGGAAATGAAGCAGAGGCTTCAGCAGGAAGAGAATAGGTCCAAGGGAAATCGAGATGACGAAGGGGATAGCCATAGAAGAATCGACCACCGAAGACCTACCACTCCAACCGAGCAGAACTCGGATCTACTCCAGGAGATGAGGAAGGAGATGGTCGAGCTTAGGAACGCCATCAAAGAAAAAACTGAACGGAGTGTGGACCGACTGGTAAGGGCAACAGATTCGCCATTCACAGTAGCCGTCCTCGACTGTCCAGTGCCGTCAAAATTTAGGCTACCCCAACTTGAACCCTTTGACGGGCTAAAGGATCCCCAGGATCATCTTAACACATTTAAGACGACCCTAGGACTCCAGCAGCCCCCAGACGAGATTTTATGTCGTTCCTTCCCAACCACTTTCAAGGGAGCCGCACGGGAATGGTTCACAAAGCTGCCCACATCGTCCATCGACACCTTCGAACAGTTGAGCAATGCCTTCCTGCGTCACTTCATTGGAGGACAACGACCAAAGAGAACCGCGGATCACTTACTCACCATCAGGCAGGGAGAGAAGGAAACTTTGAGGTCATATGTGAAACGTTTCACCCGGGAGACACTGGAAGTGGACGAGGCTGATGACAAGGTGCAGCTAACGACCTTTAAGGCGGGGTTGAGATCCAGAGAGCTCGTCTCGTCACTTGCAAAAAATCCCCCGAAAACAATGGCTGAAATGCTCCTCAAAGCACAGAAGTACATGAACGCGGAAGACGCGCTGGCCGCCATCAGGGACGTTGAGAGGCCAGGAGACAAGGGTAGAAAGGAAGACGACCGTAGGGGGCAAAAGCGCGAGCGTCCAGATCGCCGAATCAGTGACGGAATCAGAGGAAAAGATGATAAGAATCCTCGAACGGTAAAATTTACTCCTCTTGTTATGCCTGTTGACAAAATCCTAACGCAGATTAAGGACGAGCATTACCTAAAGTGGCCGCGGCCTTTACACTCGTCTCCCAATGTCCGTGATAAGAACAAGTACTGCCGGTTCCACAAAGACCATGGCCATTACACCGAGGACTGTCGGGACCTCAAAGAGCAGGTAGAGGAGTTGATACGAAAGGGGAAGTTGCAGAAATTTGTAAAGAAGGGTGAGTATAGTAGATTTCGGGAAGGGAACAAAGGCCAGCCTGAGGCTTCGTCAAGAGGGAATGACCGTCAGTCCCAACCTCCTCAAAATGTGGTCGGGGAGATACAGACGATCACAGGGGGACCCGTCAGCGGAGGTTCGTTCAGATCCCTTCAAAAAGCATACCAACGTCAGGTGAACAGCGTCCACACGATTCCCCCGTCGAAGCAGAGACGAACCGATCACGACATGACTTTCAATGAAAACGACGCAAGGGGAGTGAAGCAGCCTCACAATGACCCCCTGCTCATAATGCTTACCATAGAAGGGTTTAACACCAAAAGGGTCCTCGTGGACAATGGTAGTTCTGCTGACATCATTTACTTCCCTGCATTTCAACAATTGAAGCTAGACCCCAGAAGGCTACGTCCTTTTGATTCCCCCCTCGTCAGTTTCAGTGGTGACAGGGTCTACCCCAAGGGCATAATCACGTTGACAGTGATAGTGGGGACATACCCGAAGCAACTGACCCGTCAGCTGGATTTCTTGGTAGTGGATTGCCCCTCCTCCTACAACGTCATCATTGGGAGACCTGCCCTCAATAAGTGGAAGGCATCCACATCTACCTACTGCTTAAAGGTGAAGTTCCCCGTGGAGAACGGGGTTGGTGAAGTTAAGGGAGACCAAGTCTTAGCTCGGGAATGCTACCAGGCTGTGTTGGCCGCAAAGGAAAACCACACCTGGATAATTGAAGAGAAGGAGGAGGAAAAGGTGGAGGCTTTAGAAACAGTGCAACTAACTGAGGAAGAAACAACCAAAACAACCAGGATAGGGACGACCTTAAGTCCCGAGATGAGAACAAAGCTCGTCCAGTTTCTTAAGCAAAACCTGGATGTATTCGCCTGGAGCCATGACGACATGCCAGGTATATCCCCGGAAATCATCCAGCACAGGTTGAATGTAGACCCAGAGAAGAATCCCGTCAAGCAAAGACGAAGAGTCTTCGCACCAGAAAGAGATCAGGCAGTCGCTGACGAAGTGAAGAAGCTCTTGACTGCAGGTTTCATCAGGGAAGTGTACTATCCAGACTGGCTGGCCAACACTGTTCTGGTGAAGAAAGCAAATGGGAAGTGGAGGATGTGCGTAGACTTCACGGACCTGAACAGGGCCTGCCCGAAGGATAGTTTCCCCCTTCCAAGAATAGACCAGCTGGTAGACTCCACAGCCAGGCACAAGCTATTGATGTTCATGGATGCTTTCTCAGGATATAACCAGATAAAAATGGCTGACGAGGATGAGGAGAAAACGGCCTTCATCACCAGCCAAGGCCTCTATTGCTATAAGGTAATGCCTTTCGGACTAAAGAATGCAGGCGCTACTTATCAGAGATTAGTGAACAGAATGTTCAGCAGGCAGATAGGTAGGAATATGGAGGTCTACGTGGATAACATGCTCGTCAAGAGCAAGGAAGAACTTACCCATTTGGACGACCTCAGGGAAACATTCGCCACTCTCAAACAATACCAAATGAAGCTAAACCAAGTAAGTGTGTTTTTGGTGTAGCCTCAGGAAAGTTCCTGGGATTCATGGTATCCCAGAGAGGAATAGAAGCAAATCCGGAGAAGGTTCAGGCCATAATCAACATGGCGTCACCCAAGACCGTTAAGGAGGTCCAAAAGCTCACGGGACGGATCGCCGCCCTCAACAGATTCGTCTCTAGAGCAACGGATAAATGCCTCCCCTTCTTCAAGACCCTGAAGCAGGCCTTCGCCTGGACCGACAAATGTGAAGCAGCTTTCCAAGAACTTAAACGCTACTTGAGCAATCCACCTCTCCTAAGCCCGTCAAAAGAAGGCGAGAACTTGTATCTGTATCTAGCTGTTTCGTCTACAGCCGTCAGCGCAGCCCTGATCCGAGAAGAAAACAGAATACAACTTCCAGTTTATTATATCAGCCAAGCCTTCCAGGGGGCTGAGTCCAGGTACCCAAAAATCGAAAAAATCACGTTCGCGTTGATAATAGCCTCACGCAAGCTCAGGCAGTATTTCCAGGCAAATCCGATCTGGGTAATGACGGACCAACCTATCAAGAAGTCCATGAGCAAACCTGAGGCAGTAGGGAGAATGGTCCAATGGGCGATTGAACTTAGCCAATTCGATATAGAGTACCATCCCAGGGCAGCCATTAAAGCACAGGCTCTGGCAGACTTTATCGCTGAGTTCACCCTTCCGGACGAAGAAAACCTCGCCAGTAAGGACAGACCTTGGGTAATACAGACCGACGGTTCGTCGGCCCAAAAACGGGGAGGAGTAGGGGTCGTCATAACCACCCCTGACGGAGAAGTATTGAGGTATGAAGTTCAGCTGAAATTCCCGGCGACCAACAACGAAGCCGAGTATGAAGGGATTCTAACGGGGTTGAGGCTAGGGAAAGTGTTTGGAGCCAAGAGCCTGTTAGTCCAGAATGACTCAAAGCTAGTAATTGGGCAGATCAAGGGAGAATACGAAGCAAAGGAAGAAAGAATGCAGAAGTACCTCAAGTTGACGAAGCACTTGACTCAGGAGTTCAAAGAGGTAGAGTTCGTCCAGATCCCTAGAAGCCAGAATATGGCAGCAGACGAAGTATCGAAGATAGCCTCGTTAGAAGGAACGGGGTCGAATGCAGACCTGATGATGGAAGTACAGAAGAACCCCAGCATAGAAGAAGTCCCAACCTTCGCAATCCAGAACATAAGTAGCTGGATGACGCCCATTGTATCTTTCCTTCGTGATGGGCACCTCCCTCAAGACACAAATGAAGCCAGGAAGGTCAAGAAGAGGTCTGCCAGATTCACAATTCTCAATGACACTTTGTACAAGAGGGGCTTCTCCATGCCCTACTTAAGGTGTGTGAATGAAGAAGACGCTGAGTACATCCTAAGAGAGGTCCACGAAGGAATCTGCGGAGATCATGCAGGCCCTAGATCCTTGGTAAGCAAAATTTTGCGAACAGGTTATTTCTGGCCTACTATGCAGGTGGACGCAATGGAGTTCGTCAAGAAGTGTGATAAGTGCCAGCGATTCGGGAATATTCAACGACTGCCAGCCGAAAGACTGACGACAATAGCGTCCCCTTGGCCATTCGCACAGTGGGGAATTGACATCGTTGGACCATTACCCTTGGGAAAAGGCCAGGTAAAATTCTTACTCGTCGCTATAGATTACTTCACAAAATGGGTTGAGGCAGAGCCACTGGCAACTATCACTGAAGCAAAGATCTGGAGCTTCGTATGGAGGAACATAGTCTGCAGGTTCGGGATTCCAAGGACGATCATATCAGACAACGGGCGACAGTTTGACTGCCAAGGTTTCAAGGACTTCTGCTCCGGCCTGGGCATCAAGAACCAGTTTTCATCGCCAGGCCACCCTCAAGCAAATGGACAGACAGAAGTGACGAACCGGACTCTACTCAAAATCATAAAGACGAAACTAGATGATGCGAAGGGTGCTTGGCCAGACGAACTACCCAACGTCTTGTGGGCCTACAGAACAACAGCAAGAACCTCGACGGGAGAGACCCCGTTCAGACTTACTTACGGGACTGAAGCAGTGATCCCGGTCGAGGTTGGAGTAACCAGCACCAGGCGAGAGATGTTCAGCGAGGAAGACAATGACGATCGCCTACGAGTCAACCTGGACTGCCTGGACGAAGTCAGAGATAAAGCCCGCAGCAAGATGACGGATTACAAGAAAAAGATGACAGAGTATTACAATAAAAGGGTGAAACTCCGACGACTTAACATCGGCGACCTCGTCCTGCGTGAAGTAACTCTGGCGACCAAGGATCCAACTCAAGGGAAACTTGGCCCCACATGGGAAGGACCGTACCGGGTTGTTCATTACTCCAGACAGGGAAGCTACCACCTTGAAACTCTGGACGGACAAAGACTCCCGAGGCCATGGAACATTGAACACTTAAAGAAGTACCATCAATAGACGTAACAATCAAATGTACTTGTTATCAAAATCAATAAAGAATCCATTCAGCTGATATTATTCTGTGAGCAGGTCTATGCAACCGAAGGTAACTGACGAAGGCAATATCCCTAACAAGGGTGTAAGCCACGAAAAGCCAAAAAAATGGCTAAGTAACAAGATTCCGCCTTGACGGATGTAAGTTACTGACGATGACTAAAATCCCTAAAAACGGGTATAAGTCACTAAAAGCCAAAAATGGCTAAAGTAACAAGATTCCGCCTTGACGGACGTAAGTTACTGATGATGACTAAGATCCCTAAAAATGGATGTAAGTCACTAAAGGCCAGAAATGGCTAAGTAACAAAATTCCACATAGAATGGATGTAAGTTACTGACGACCATAAAAAAATGGTTCAAATGAAGCTAAGTAACAAAATTCCACATAGAATGGATGTATGTTACTAACAATGACGATACCTACAAAGTTAAGAGATGGACCCTACATAGACGGGCGTATTGCAAACGACGACCAAGCAAACACAAGCATAGGTAAGTACACAGAAGTAAATCAAATTAAAAAGCCCAAAAAACAACGGGCAATTCACAAAGTGTTTTTACAAGACCCATAAACGCTGAGCCAAAAACTTCGTCCTTAAAATAAATTAATTGTTGAAAAATTGGATAAAACGACCCAAAACATAGTGGGTATCCAAAAAAAGAAAAATTTCTAAGTGTCAGGTTCGAGCAGCATCATCAACAGAAGGTACGGCGTCAACAGGAGCTGCGTCAGCAGGAGGTTCGTCACCGGGGGCATCGTCCACAGGAACCTCGTCACCAAGAGCACCCACAGAAGCTTCAGGCTCAGGAGCAGGAGGTCGGGCGGCTTCATCTGCAGCCATTTCCTGATCCACCTCCTCCAGGTCCAGCTCCTCCATATTCACCCCCGAAGGGTGCTTCACGAGGTACCTCCTCAGGAGCTCGAAACCCTTAAAGTACCAACTGAAGAGCACAGTGTTATACTCGTCAGTGGTTTGGAAGGCTTCAACGGATCTGGCGGCTATGGTCTTGAGACTTTCCCTGGCCCCAAGGAGTTGCTCGTCCTTCTCCTTAGTCAACTGGCGCTCAACCCGGAGGTCGTCGTTCAGCTTCTTGATCTGCTCCTTCAGAGTGTTGTTCTCACCCATGGAAGCAATAAGGTCTTTCTTCAGCGACGAGTTCTCTGCCTCCAAGACCTCCATCCTAGACGTCATAGACGCCACCTTGGCTTCCTGAGTAAAGAACTCAGAAGAAAGATGCAAACTCTCCCCTAGCACCTGGACAAGCTTGTGCACCTGACGAGCCGCGATCTCGTTGAAAGGGATGCCAGATAAAGCCCGCAAATCCGCAGATGTCACTGCTTCGTGGGCTCGATCTACGGCCATCTTCTCGTCATTCCACAGGGTTGATGAACGAGGAGCAGTTTTCTCCTTCCCCTTCTCAGTCAGCCGCGGCCTTTTTGAGACAGGAGTGCCACCTATCTCCTCTACAGAAACTGTAGGAGAAGCCGTTCTCGTCGTCTCACCCGCGGAAACGATTGGACGAACAGAGGGAGTTGGAGTAGCATGACTTCCCTTCCCAGTGACGCGTACGCTCTTTGCTCCCAGACTCGACAGAGGCTCGTCTTTCTTGGATCTCATCTTTGCGTACATACCCTTGTTAAATTTGGTCGTCATCTCTGCAAGGGAAAAACACTAAGTAAAAAAAAAAAAAAAAAAAAAAAAAAAAAAAGAACAGGGGAAGGAAGGAAGGTGAGTACTGACGGATTTAACACTTACTCTTTTTTCCTTCGATATCAATGTTACGAAGGACGATTGCAGAGGGATCAGGACCGAGGCAGTAGAAGGCTAGTGTTCTGGGGTCGACAAGCTCGTCCCAGCTCTCAATCGTCAGTGCGTAATCGATCGCCTTCTGGACCCGTTCTCTATACCTGCTCTTGAGTTTGGGTCGTTTCTTAGCTATAAAAAAAAAAAAAAAAAAAATGTGTCAATAGCCATGAAAGAAAACACAACAAAATTCAAAGGACGAGGTTGGAGGTCGACGCACCTAAAGTCGGGGTTTCCCACCGACGACGCAACCTTGGGATATCACCCCAAACCCCTCCAGAGGCAGTCTCAAAATCATCCCCAGACACAAAGAAGAATCTGGACTTCCAGTACCTGAAGGACGACGGTAAACCCTTGACGATCCTGGTTCTTCTCTCCCAGGGCACCAATTCGTAATACCCATACTCCTTCGATGCCTTTAAACGATACATATGGACAAGCTCGTCCATCCTAAGCATGTCCCCGTCATTAGCGGCCAACCAGATCACCATACAGCTGACCAAGATCCGCCACGAATTAGGCATAAGTTGCCTGGGGGCAACACCTAAATGGTCCAAGAGTTCCATCAAGAAGGGGTGGACGGGAAACCTCAATCCACAGACGAAGGCAGATTCGTAAAAACAAATCTCCCCAGGAAAGAAGTGACAGGCCCGGTCTGCCTCACTAGGCAGACGAACCCTAACTCGCTCTGGGAACTGAAACCTGTCCTTGAACCTACCCAGCGCGTCGGCATCCAAACCACACTCCTCCTCAAGAGCATAAAAAGCCTTAACTTCTCGAGGCGTGGAGACGGCTGTGTCTTCCTCCACTGGATTACCGCTAAACGATAACCCAGTCTCGAGCTCACTGGATCTGACCTCAGATGCCATCCTACCCTCTCTCACCAAATTCTCAAACCAGTCTATTGACTGACGAAGTAACGGCAAAAGATCAGCCAACACCACAGCCAGACAACTACCTTCGTAAACAAAGTTTTCGAGGTGTGGAAAATTTCCCAACGAACCTCCTAATCGAGCAAAAAGAAACGATATGGAGGGGCAAGCTATCCTAACCTCAGAACTACCAACCATAAGTAAACCAGAAAAATGCAAGAAAACCTAGAAATCCCAAAACCCGTCGGAGCAAACACAAAGAGAAAAAAAGATGGGAAAAATCAGAGATCCACCACCAAGTACACAAACAAAATATGAAAGAGAATGAGTGGGGAACACACCTCAAAGAAGATAACCGCCGCCGACGACGCACCAGTAGGGAGGAAAGTTGCAGAGAATGGTTGGCGGAGAAGATACCCAGAGAAAGGAGTAGAAGTTCTTAAGAAAAAGTGAAAAGGAGGAGTGAGAAGAAAGGAAGTTTAAAAATAAGGCTTGGGAAACTGAAAAATCAGCGGGAAACCCAATAGTCCCCATTATTCGGACATTAACTCCACCAGCCAGCACGCGCCACGTATGCCACGTTCTATGGAGCACCGTCACTTCGCATTTAATGAGGAACGGAATCCCAAGAGTCACCTGCAACATAAGACCCTTCAGATTCTATAATCGTCAAGAACATGACGAACATAGAATCCGGGGGCAACTGACGGGACTGACGAGTCCGTCCCACACTGACGATATCATTCACGGACGATGACACCCTCGGGAGTAACAAAATGATCATGCACGTTACTGACGAAGACATTCAGGTTATTCAATGCAGTCAATTAAGCCTAGAACGGTTGAAAGGCCAGCTGTACGGACCGTTGGAACACATTGATGCCACATTCATTACCCCCAAACGTTACCAGAAAGAGCATTAAGATCTCCATAACTACTCCAACGGCTAGAGGCCATGAAAGAGTATAAAAAGACCACACATTTGCCAATAACAAGGTACATACACAGAGACACTGAGAGAGAACTATTATTTTCTTGTATTATACATTCTTCTAAGATTTTCTTGCTTACTAACTTTGGCATCGGAGGCGTGGTGGCAGGCACCACACCGGTGAGCCTTTCAAGAGGCTGCAGATTGGCTTCATCCGACAACATTGACTGACGAGTTCACGCTCCATCAGAATGCACTGTTATATGGAGGGATCGAGGTTTGGCAGCACTTGATACCATTACAACTTCTCGAATTTCTTTGTTTTTATCACACAAGGCAATATGCACCCAGCCATAACTGAGACATCTAGGAACTTCACTAAGGCAAATATATTGCAACCTATGGCAATGAAACAATGAAACTATTTTGGGATTGGAAGTTCACAATTTCTGTGGTCTTTGTAACGCTATTAGTATAATTCGAAAATATTGGATTGTTGACGCAAACTGTGCCTTCTAATGAAATCTCCAGTGCCTACAAGTTGGAGCTAAGCTATTCCAAATGGGTACGAAATGCATTTTTCCCACGGTATGTTTGACATGAAGTCTTTGCTAAATTTGCTGAATGTACAAATGTAGAAATTGGATTTTTTTTTTTTTTTTTTTTTTGAGAAAGAGTAATTGGGTAATTTATCCAATAAAGAAATTGTCTAAAACACTATTTGCACCACGACTTGCTCTTTATTGATGATGACTGGGAATGTGAAGCAGAAAGTCCAACCATAAATTTCTAGTATACAATTCAATAGTTTCTGTGTGGAAATGAGAGGTTTGGCAATAGTGGGGTGCTTTTAGTATATGTAAGGTTTGTAGGTTATTGAAAATGGTAGTGCCCTTAATCAAGTGGAAAGCAATAAATAAGGAGAGAAAAAAAAAATGCTAGTATTAGTTAGGTAATAAGATGGAAAGCATTATCATTTAACGATGTTTTTTCAACTATTAGATCTTTTAGAAATCTGTAACTTGAAAAATGTGTAACTCTTGTGAAGTTACATCGATGTAACTCGAACTCATCTCTCTCTCTCTCTCTCTCTCTCTCTCTCTCTCTCTCTCTCTATATATATATATATATATATATATAGTAATGCAACACACAAAAACTATTTTACAAACTTTTTTACAAATTAATGAATTGATCATGAGTGATTATTAGTAAGTGAAAAGATTATGTTAGTGGCAGACCCAAATGAGAACCAATAAGAATTTGTCATATCAATAATTTGTAAAATAGTTTGTAACTGTAGCAATACTTATATATATATATATATACACGCACTAGCCTCATCACACACACTTTGTGCGTGCGATGAGGCTTTTTTTTCTTTTTTAGTAGTCCTATTTTGTAGAAAAAAATGTGTTTTTTTATTTTATTATATATATATATATATAATTTTTATTTTGAAAATCTAATTTATAAGTGGATAAAACAATTTGAAACTTAACAAGAGAGTAGTCCTATTTTTTAGGCAATGTTTTAGTGGGAGTTAGAGTTGCATTTTTACTGAATTGTCCTTTAATTTTGTCTCTACTTAAACATAGGAATGTAGGGGTATTTTTAAACTAAAAAATGAGGAATCTAAATAGGGGAAGCCCCTTAAATAATAGTTAGTGTATATATATATATATATATATATATATAATTCACTCATATCTTGACAAAATCAAATATAAATTAAAATTTTAAATATTGTGAGTTATATCTTTGTCTCCATGAATTTGCACTCTATATATAAGTTTGTCGTTGTCTTGCGGATTAAGCTTATTTTAGAATGTTTGAGCATGTTCATTTTCTAGACACAGAAGAGAGATAGCTACTATTCTGTACAAAAACAAATTAAAAGAGAGATAGCTACCTCTTGAGTTGTGATATCCTGCCAAGGTATCCCAAGCAATTCGGGCAGTTCTTGTACTTTTCTTAAAGCTAAAAAATGCTTCCGACGATTCCCAGATCAAATATAAAGTTTTGGCATTCTTCTTGCTCCATGCATTAAAGGCAATTTCATCATTTTCGGGTTTAGGAGGCTCGGTGGCTGCTTCAACAGTGTCCCAAAGATCGTAAGCCTTCAAATAAGCTTCCATCCGGACGCTCCAAGCCACGTAATCATATTCCTCAGGATCTAAAAGTAAAAGAACAGCAATTAGATATATATATATATATATATATATATAGTCTTTTCTTTTTTTGGTAGAAGCAATTAGATATATTATGTACATATAAGAAAACTTTTGCTATCTATCTTTTGCAAGATACTTAAAATACCCTAATGGTATCTATAGGCTATGATACATTTTAGACTTACTAGCTTCCTCTACATTTCAACCAGTTCTTAGTTTCTTCCGCATATTTGATACTGAAAATCTTTTAAAATATACTTTAGTAGCAAGAGAATTTACGGCGTTTTCTTCACATAACTACATCTAAATTGTAATTTGAAAGATCCAAAAGAAAGATCAACTGCAAATTGTTGGAGAGTGAAAGCTCGGAAATGTGTTGAAAACACAAGAGCAATTTAGACCCCCCCCAATTAAAGTTACGGCTCGATATGTTTTACACAAACTTAATACTAAGTGCGGAATTGTGTAAATGCGAGCGGATGAACAAACAAGCTACTCTAATCCATAAACTAAGCAACACAGCAGTATAATGAAATATAAAAGAGTAGGGAAGAAAGATGCAAACACAGAAAACACCGAGACGTGTTTTCGAAGAGGAAACCGAAGAACTCAGCAAAAAACCTCTCCGCCGCCCTCCAAGCGGAAATCGATCCACTAGACAATCAGTTGGGATACATGGGTTAGCAAGAGACCCTCCAAGCCTAATCTACCCGATGTACCTAAGCCCTCCAAGCTCCTACTCCAACAAGGCTTCTCGGAACCGTGTCTTGTCTTAGTTCTCCGGATCCCGCAACAAGCTCCATGTTGCATCTGCCATCATCGGCTTCTTCCAATGCTTCCCAGCAACTCCAAAACACTCTCTACACTCTGAATAGGTGTGGGTTGTGTTTGGGTACAAATCTCCTCTCAAGCTAGGTGTACGGTCCCCGCACCATGACCCGTAGTGGGCCTTGAGACCTGGCCTGGGTATAAGGCCCATAAGGCCGGTCTCCCTCTGCCTAGCGGCCCACCCCGAGCCCAGCGGGCTGCAGGCCCACGATCTGCTTTTACATCGTTTCTCGGCAGACCCTTCCCGAGCAGTGATGAACACACAGCCCGCGGAACATCCCGCCCTGTACCTACTCGGTTATACCTCGGAGAGGCACCGCTGCCGGGAACCATCGGGGAAGTGGGAACCAAGTTCCAACGCCACCGTCACCGCTTCCCACTCCCACCTAACCACCCACTTACCATCGATAATACTGGACCGCCGGTTGCACCTACTGGCAAGTAATTATGACTCTCCACTAGACAATGAGCTATAAATACAAGAAGGTTTGAGAAGACAAGGGTTGGAGAATTGGGGGAAGGAAGAGTGTAAAAAGAGAGAGCATAGTAAGGAACTAGGTCAGGTCCCCGAGAAGAGGAAAGCGTTCCATTTGAGCCTTGGTGTTTGGAACGACCCATTGTGGGAAATCCAAACCCACTATACAAATAAGTTGTGAGTCCGAGTGAGGCCCAGCCCAACGGGTTTCAGTTTTTGGTGCGCACAATTGGCGCCGTCTGTGGGAACTCCTACTAAGCAGTGGTTCTGCCAAGGCTCGTATACAGGAAAGATGTCTGGAGGTAATGCCGGGAGTGGCTCGGCAGGGTCTTCCAGGGGCTCCACCTGGCGGGAACAGAGGCAGAAAAGACGCGAGGATCCGTTCCACGAGCAACTGGAAGAGCGGTCCGGCCTTGGGGAAGGGTCGTATCAAACCGGGAGAACGGCATCCCATGCCTCCCGGCATAGGCAGCACGACGCCAGGGATGAAGAGCTCGAGCGGCTGCGGAGGCAAGTACAGGACCTGGAGTTGGAAGCCAGAAACGAGCGCCACCGAGCAGGTCAAGACGACCGAGGGAGAGGGGCAGGCGCCGAGGGAGAAAGACGCGGGGTGGGATCGAATCAATCAGGATCCCGCCACCACAGGGAGCGCTCGCACTCGAGGGAGTCCCGTCGCCGCCGAGACCGTTCCCATTCAACAGAGTCTCATCGGCGGCGAAATCGCTCTCGGTCGAGGGAATATGGGAATCGGGGCTCGGGGTCTCCAGAGGGACGGCCGGAGAATGCGGCCATGGATGCTATGAGCCGCGCATTGCGCAGGGCTGCTCGGTCACCATTCTCAGCAGATATCGAGCGTGCACCGATGCCGGACAGGTTTACGCGCCCGCCGTTCAATTCGTATGGTGGGAAAACAGACCCCGTAGAGCATGTCAGCCACTATATCCAGATGATGTCTTTGCATACCCGCAATGACGCTCTGATGTGCAAGGTTTTTCCCTCCAGCCTTGGTCCCACGGCCTTAAGGTGGTTCAACGGGTTGCGCAAGGGCTCCATTCACAGTTTCGCCGAGCTAATACAGGAGTTCGGTTCCCGTTTCGTGACGTGCAGCCGGGAGCAACAACCGGTGGACGCGCTGTTATCTATGAAGATGAGGGCAGGGGAAACCCTCCGGGATTACGCTAACCGATACTGGGAGCTCTACAACGAGATTGGCGGAGGGAACGAGAAGATTGCGGCGAGCACCTTCAGATTGGGATTGCCTGACGACTCGGGGTTGAGGGAGTCGTTAACTAAGAAGCCTCCCGAGGACATGAGGCAGCTGATGAGGCGCATCGAGGAGTACAAGCGGTTGGAAGACGATAAGATACAGAGCAAAGGCAAAGCACAGGTAGCTGATCGTCCTCGGCTGAACAGTTTTCAACATAGGGCACGGGGAAATTTGAGAATTCAAGAGCCGGCAGCACCAGCAGGGGAGGTGAACGTGACGTTCAAGGAGCCCGTGCATAAAATCGTGGATAAGATCAAGCACGAGCCGTACTTCAGGTGGCCGAACCGGATGGCTGGCGACCCCTCTAGGAGAAATCAGAACCTGTACTGCACCTACCACAAAGACCGGGGGCATACTACCGAGCAGTGCCGAGTGCTAAAGGACCATCTCGGGCAGTTGGCAAAAGCAGGACACCTCAAGGATTTTGTGACGGATGCCGGGGATAGAGGGACGGGGCATGGCGCCCCACACAGAGGGAATCCCCTTCCGCCCCCTCTTGGGATAATTGATGTCATCCACGTCGCCCCGAGGGGCATTTCAACGGCAAAGGGGAAGGAGGTGTTAACGATGATATCGGTAGAGGGGAGTACGGGCGTGCCGCCTGCCGCGAAGAGGATCAGGCCTACCCGGGAGCCGATCTCTTTCGACGACAGTGATCTAGAAGGAACCATTCAGCCGCACGACGACGCATTGATAGTAACGGCAAGGGTTGGCGGCTTCGTTGTGAAGAGGATAATGATAGACCAGGGAAGCGGAGCGGATGTTATGTACCCGGACCTGTTCAGGGGGCTCGGGTTGAGGGATGTGGACCTGTCGAAGAACAACACTCCCCTGGTTGGGTTCGATGGGAAGATGGTGGCGCCCGAGGGGCAAATTTCTCTGCCCGTGAACATGGGGGGTAAGGAAGTGATGGTAAGTTTCTTCGCAGTTACATCATACTCCCCCTACACGGCGATTCTAGGAAGGCCATGGATACATGCAATGGGGGCTGTCCCGTCCACTCTGCACATGAGGGTCAAGTTTCATACTGATTGTGGTGTCACGGTGATACAAGGGAGTCAGCAGGCGGCCAGGCAATGTTTGATCGCCATGGTCGATTGGAAGAAGGAGCAAACCGACCGGGAGGGTCAGGCCGATCCCCAGTGTCCGTCATCAGGGACGCCTTTATAGCAGTTACAGGGCCCGCCAGAGAAGGAGGTCGCCCGTGCCGAGAATATGCTGAGGGTGAAGGTGTTGCCGGACACGGACAAGTACTTCCAAATAGGGGAGAGCATGGGGGACCGGGAAAGGGTAGAAATGTTGCTGCTCCTGATACAGAATGTGGACGTATTCGCTTGGAGTCCGTACGAGGTGCCCGGGGTGGATCCCGAATTCATCATGCATAGACTTGGAGTTGACCCCTCGTTCACCCCTAAAAGGCAGAGGCCGAGAAGATCAGCCTGGGAGCACTCCGAGGCAGTAAAAGTGGAAGTTCAGAGATTGAAGGAGGCGGGGGTGGTTCGGGAGATCATCTTCCCGGATTGGTTGGCGAACACCGTGGTAGTGAAGAAAAAGAACGGCAAGTGGCGGGTCTGCGTCGATTTCACCGACCTGAACAGAGCCTGCCCGAAAGACCCTTTTCCCGTGCCGAAGATTGATCAGTTGGTAGACGCCACGTGTGGGCACCCGAGGATGAGCTTTCTGGACGCTTTCCAAGGGTATCACCAGATCGCCCTAGCGCCCGAGGATCAAGAGAAAACGGCATTCATTTCCCCGGAGGCGAATTACCACTACACAAGGATGCCGTTCGGACTGAAGAACGCCGGGGCCACTTACCAACGAATGATGACAAGAATGTTCCGAGACAAGATAGGGCGCACGGTCGAGGTATACATCGACGACATGGTGGTTAAAAGCAAACAGGAAGCCTTGCATATGGGGGACCTCCTGGAGGTTTTCGAGGTTCTCCGACGGCACAAGTTGCGCCTTAATGCGGAGAAGTGCGCGTTTGGCGTAGGGGCCGGGAAGTTTCTGGGGTACCTGATCAGTACACGGGGGATTGAAGTCAACCCGGACCAAATAGAGGCTGTGAGAAGACTGAAGCCACCGAGCAATCCGAAGGAAGTGCAAATACTAACCGGGATGCTGGCCGCCCTTAACCGGTTCATCTCAAAATTCGCAGACCGATGCCGACCATTCTACCAACTGCTGAAGAAATGGACGGGATTTCGGTGGACCGAGGAGTGCGAACAGGCCTTTGTGGATCTGAAGATTTATTTGGCGCGAGCGCCCATGCTCGCGGCACCGGAGGCAGGTGAGGACTTATTCATGTACCTGGCGGTATCCGAGCACGCCGTGAGCGCCGTGCTGCTAAGGGACAAAGGGATCCAGCAACCCGTATACTACATCAGCAAAACTCTCGTCGACGCCGAGACAAGGTACTTGCCCTTGGAGAAGCTCGTACTGGCCCTGATACACGCCACAAGGAAGTTGCCGCACTATTTCCAAGCTCACACCGTACACGTCTTGACCGAGTACCCATTACAGTCGTTATTGAAGAGGTCTGATTTCACGGGCCGCATAGCCAAATGGGGGACTCGACTCGGTTCCTTCGACATACGGTACAGACCTCGGAGCTCGGTGAAAGGCCAGGTCCTTGCGGACTTCATCGCTGAATTTTCGCCCAGAGAGAAGGGAGAGATGGTTTGCCGATTGGAGGTTCGACCGTGGAGGATATTTGTGGACGGCGCTTCGAGCTCCACGGGGGCCGGTTCAGGAGTAGTCATGATTACCCCCGAAGGAATTCGGCTGGAACACTCGTTTAGATTGAGTTTCAGGGCATCCAACAACGAGGCGGAATACGAGGCTTTCTTGGCCGGACTGAGGGTAGCTTCGAATCTGGGGGCTCGGGATATTGAGCTATACTCGGATTCGCGTCTGGTGGTTAATCAGGTGCAGGGCAGTTTTGAGGCCCGAGATCCCCGAATGAAAGCATACCTAGAACAGGCAAGGCTAGTTATGACCAGCTTCAACACGGTGAAAGTTGTCCACGTAGCCCGAACCCAGAACAGACACGCTGACTCCCTAGCCACGCTGGCGTCCTCAGTGGCCGAGGATATACCACGGCAGATCAAAGTCGAGCTTATTTCCGAGCCGAGCATCAGTGTAACGAGAAACTCGGGAACTACAGGGATCAACGTCACGGCGATCGCAGCCCCTGCCACTTGCTGGATCGACCCCATCGTCGACTTTCTGGCCGACGACCGACTGCCGAGTGACGAGAAGGAGGGCATTAGGATCCGTAGGATGGCTCCTCGGTATTGGTTGTCAGAAGACCGGACTTTGTATCGAAGGTCTTTCGGAGGGCCGTACCTCTTGTGCTTACGCCCGGAGAAGGTGGGCGAGCTCTTGGCGGAGCTCCACTCTGGGGTGTGCGGCGGCCATGTCGGGGGACGCTCATTGGCGCACCGAGCCATGACTCAGGGGTTCTGGTGGCCTCAGATGTAGAAGGATGCCGCCGAGTATGTGCTTAAGTGCGAGCAGTGTCAAAAGCACGCCCCCCTGATCCATCAGCCCGCGGGCCACCTGAACCCGATCAGCAGTCCTTGGCCTTTTGCGCAGTGGGGGCTGGACATCATCGGCCCGTTCCCGAGGGCGACTGGCGGCCGAAAGTTCGTTTTGGTGGCCGTCGACTATTTTACCAAGTGGGCGGAGGCGGAAGCGTTGGCCAACATACGGGATGTGGAAGTGAAGAAGTTCATATGGAAAAACGTCATCACCAGGTTCGGGGTGCCGAACACTATCATATCTGACAACGGACTACAGTTTGACAGCCGGGCCTTCCGAGAATTTTGCAATGGCCTCGGCATCAAGAACAGGTACTCAACTCCTGCTTACCCACAGGGCAACGGCCAGGCCGAGGCCGTGAATAAGGTGATTGTGAGTGGGCTGAAGAAAAGGCTGGAGGGAGCAAAGGGAAACTGGGCCGAGGAGCTTCCCAAAGTCTTGTGGGCATACCGCACCACTCCTAGACGGTCCACCGGGGAGACCCCATTCTCTCTCACGTACGGAGCAGAGGCCGTGATCCCCACCGAGGTGAATCTGTGCAGTGCAAGAGTGGCGGGTTTCAATCAGGCTCAGAACGACGCAATGATGGTAGGATATTTGGACAAGGTGGAAGAGTACCGCGAATTGGTGACTATACGGCTCGCGGAGTATCAGCAGAAGCTCGCCCGGAGATACAACCGAGGTGTGAGAGCGAGGGAGTTTGTCTCCGGGGATTTGGTTCTCAGAAGAGCCGTCGGCAACATGCGATACACTGGTGCCGGGAAATTGGCACAGACATGGGAGGGACCTTATAGGGTCACGGCGGTGGCCGGTACCGGGGCTTATTTCTTGGAAGACCTGGACGAGAGACAACTTCCCCGACCATGGAACGTCCATAACCTGAAGAAGTACTATCATTAATGGGCGGTTCTCCGAGCGTAGAGTTAGCCGCAACGTGTTGTATATGCTTTGTTAGTAATCTTGCGTATGTTTTGCTAGTTGTACTAATGATGTCTTTTATACAGAATCGCACAGTTCTAACCAAAATTCTCGGTTCGATCCCATTCACCGAGCAATGTTCATTCTTAGCCGATGCGTTCTACAAACAGAAGCCTGACCCTCGGTTCGAATTATCGCCGAGCACGCAGAAGCCTTGTCTGCACGTTCTAAGGATAGAAACCTGACTCTCGGTTCGATCCCTATCACCGAGCAGGTGGAAACCTGAACGACTAACTATAAGGACAGAAACCTGACCCTCGGTTCGATCCTTATCACCGAGCAGGTGGAAACCTTAGCCCTCTCGTCTCCAGGACAGAAACCTGACTCTCGGTTCGATCCCTGTCACCGAGCAGGTGGAAACCTGAACGACTAACTGTAAGGACAGAAACCTGACCCTCGGTTCGATCCTTATCACCGAGCAGGTGGAAACCTTAGCCCTCTCGTCTCCAGGACAGAAACCTGACTCTCGGCTAGACCCTAATCGCCGAGCAGGTGGAAACCTGAACGACCCACTATAAGGACAGAAGCCTGACTCTCGGCTAGACCCTAATCACCGAGCAGGCGGAAACCTGACGATTGATCACCGAGCGCGACCCTCGGTTCGATCCTATCACCAAGCACGTGAAACTTAAATTAACGTTTGGAGGCCTTACCATGGTCGGGCACATCACAATAAAAAGGCAGACAAGAAGAGTTCATTACTCGGTAGATACGTACAAGCAACACAGTAAAGCATTCATATTAAAATGTGAAACTGAAATTAGCGTTTTGTTGCCAAAACCAGGCAACTCAAAACAAAGAAAAGACAACGTAAACAAATTATCCCGTCACCACATCCCGGTGACATAGGCAACTCCGTTTATTCAAAATTCTCGAGCTAGGGAAAGATAAACAAGGACCGGCTGTCGGCTTCAGATGTCCGCCGCATGGGCCGAGGATGCGTCCTCTTGAGAGTGTTGGTCGGCGTGAGGAGTTGACGGCTGGATGTCCCCCCCGGCTCGGTCCCCGGCATGGGGATGGCTGGTCCCCTCCATGTCAGTCGGCACTGCATGAGAGTCGATTGCATTCACCAGTTCCCTCATGCTGGAGGTCTCTTCCTCGTCGATGACAAGTGGCCCAGGATTCTCGGTGTTGGGGATGGTCGGGAAAGGAATCCTGTTGCGATCCCTCAACGGGGAATCCTCGGGGACCTCAAGGGCTTGGAGAGCGGCGAACCAACCCTCCTCATATCCGAGCTTATGGGCCTGGCGAATGATCGGTTCCGCCGAATTCTCGGCATCCGCGAACCCCTCGTTATACCATTTGGTTTCGCAAGCCTCCAGCGCCGCCTTCGAGTCGGTCAACTGCCCCTCCAGCATGGTATTCAAGCTCTGAGCCTCGGCCAACTTAATCTCGGTGCCCCCCAACTGGAGTTCCAGCTCCTCGCGCTTCGTTTCGGCGAGCGCCTGGGCCTTCACGGCCGTAGCAATCTTATCCTTTGCCTCCTCGGCAACTTTCAACCGCTCCCGCGCCGTGGCCTCGGCGACTTCCTTCAGAGCCTTTTCCCGCTCAACGTCCTCGGCCAGCTCCTTCATCCTCCCGTCCACCACGTACGACATTTGCGCAGCCTGACCACACAATATCCGCTTTGTAAGGTAAAATGGAAAGAGCACATACACAAGCAAAAGGGAAACCGAGAATCATAGAGAAAAGTGAAATAGTTACCGCTATGGTGTGCCACTGCAAACGTCTCCCCAAGGAATCATCTGTCGACTCCGTGAAGGCGTGCAAATCCTCGGGCAAGAGGATGCCCCGCGCCAGGCTCTGCGCCACGCAGCCGCCATGCCCTTTGTCCCACACTCGGGCACTGGCCGTCGACGGGAGAGGCTCACCGCCAATATGGAAGGAGGGTCGCCATGCTGCCGGTGCCCGGGAAGTAGACGCCAGGTCTACCCCGGTTTGCGCTACCGGTTCCCGGATGACGATACCGGCCGAGGGTCGGGTGGGCACATTGCCCGAGCCCGTTTGAGTATGATCGGTGGTGCGCGGCCTCTTTCGAACTCGGATCAGCGGGGCAGCGGGAGGGGAAGCATCTCGGGCGGGCGGTTGTTGTTGTTGCCCGGTTGGCCGGGCACTCGGGACGAAGCGGTCAATTGTCATCTTCCTCCTGGCCACCATTGCGTTATCCGTATCGGATCCTGTTTCCGAAGAGTCAGTCGGTTCTGCGGCTACAACCTCCCCTTTCCGAACAGGTGCCCCGGGCTCTACGAGTCTCTCGGGCTGAGCCGGAGCTTGCTGGATTTGCTCGTGAGCTCGCCTCCTACGCTCGGCAGATACGCGCTCGGCTGACTCGTCACGGACGGGCGGTCGCTCGTCTGAACAAATGTACCGAGGACCGTGCTCGCGCGCCTCGCCTACTGTTAGCCTTGGGGGGAGGAAATTTGCGTGCCGAACGTCGATGTACGAGATGAGAGGACTGTCGACTAGCAAAGCTTGGCCGAACGGCTGCCAAGTTGAGTAGACGGGACTGACGCCGAGGATGAGGTGGGACGCTCGGAGTTGCCCGTCCGTGTGCACGAAGATTTCCGACCGGAGTACGAAGTTCAAGTCCCGAACGTGTACCACTCTGACGTCGGGCTTGAATCTTTTGCTCTCTGTACAAAGGAAAAGATGGTTAGAGGTTACATAACTAGACAGATACAGAAATACATCAAAGAAAATGGAGGCTAGTCACCGACCAACGTCGCGCGGCGAAAACGCACAGGGGAACCCCTCGGCAAACCAATTGCCGCTCACCCGAACGAAATCTTTGGCCGAGTTACGATTCGAGTCCGGCAGGCATGAAATAAGCCGTACCCTCGCGTCCCTAGTCTTTAGGTAATAGTCAGACTCAATTTTGCCGCACAAACTGTACATATGGTTAATGTCGTGGTGGTTAAGTTCCAACCCGTACAACCGGTTCAGTGTACTCACGCAACTCACTACCCGGTAAAAGTTGGGTGGAAGTTGGTCGGGACAAAGGCCATAAAACCTAAGGGTGCTGAGAATTAGGGGGTCTACCGGGAACCTAAGCCCGCCCTCTAAAATGGCCATCAAGGGAAAGAACACCGTGTTCTCCCCTCGGCGCCTCTGAATGTCGATATCGCCCATATTGCAGTAGGCGATATCTACGTCACTCGGAACCTTATATGCTTCCCTAAATCTAGCCAAAGCATGCTCGGTGGTAAGGAGGTAAGAATAACTCATGCTTTCTTTTTTCAAAACAATTTCTTAACAAAAGGGAAAAGAAGCGCTACGATTATCGAAGAATGTACTGAAATGGCTGAACTGAAAAAGCAAAAAGAGGGAAAGGAACTTACTGTGGGCTCTAAGGAGTAGGTGTGTTCTGGGCCAGAAGATGAACCGCGGGAGGGATGCTCGGCAGAGGAGAAAACTGAAAGGTGAGGAATGCAAAAGTGGGATTCAGTAACAAGAGGGACTATTTATAGGCATGAGGAAGCAGAATGAGGGGCAATTAATGATCCGCTGGAAGGAAACCACGCGGACCGCCGCTTCAACTGCCACACGCGCGACGCCTCGGTTCACGAACCGTCAGGCAATGATGGCGGGTAGGCCGTCAGTCAATTTCGAGCGCGTCTTTTGAGACGCGCGTTAATGCGCCCATTGATGGTCGGGCACTGACCCTTCGACTCCCCCAAACATGCATTTGCCCCTCGTGATCCTTGATTCACCCCCGGGAATGGGGAGCGAATCAAGGGGGGGCTATTGTACGGTCCCCGCACCATGACCCGTAGTGGGCCTTGAGACCTGGCCTGGGTATAAGGCCCATAAGGCCGGTCTCCCTCTGCCTAGCGGCCCACCCCGAGCCCAGCGGGCTGCAGGCCCACGATCTGCTTTTACATCGTTTCTCGGCAGACCCTTCCCGAGCAGTGATGAACACACAGCCCGCGGAACATCCCGCCCTGTACCTACTCGGTTATACCTCGGAGAGGCACCGCTGCCGGGAACCATCGTGGAAGTGGGAACCAAGTTCCAACGCCACCGTCACCGCTTCCCACTCCCACCTAACCACCCACTTACCATCGATAATACTGGACCGCCGGTTGCACCTACTGGCAAGTAATTATGACTCTCCACTAGACAATGAGCTATAAATACAAGAAGGTTTGAGAAGACAAGGGTTGGAGAATTGGGGGAAGGAAGAGTGTAAAAAGAGAGAGCATAGTAAGGAACTAGGTCAGGTCCCCGAGAAGAGGAAAGCGTTCCATTTGAGCCTTGGTGTTTGGAACGACCCATTGTGGGAAATCCAAACCCACTATACAAATAAGTTGTGAGTCCGAGTGAGGCCCAGCCCAACGGGTTTCAGTTTTTGGTGCGCACACTAGGATAATGGGAGAGGGATAGAGAAGAGACTACAATGATTTCTCACTAAGGATGAGTAGCTCTCTCTCAAAAGATGGGTGTGTGTGTTTTAGAAAACCTCTCTAGGGTTTTTCTCTCTGAATAGCCTCACTTACATTTGTGGGTAATGAGGGTATATATAGTATGGGTGAAGGGTAAGAAAGTCACTTTTAAAAAAACCTCCAGGCAGAATGTTTCGCGACTGTCTCGCGGGAAGGCCTTACCCGCGAGACACTCGCGAAAACGACAGCCTGGCATGACTCTTCAGCTTCCAGTCATGTGCTTCTCACATGGCTTTTTCGCGGGTTAGCTTCCAGCGACACACCCGCGAGATCCACTGATCTTCAATAAAGCTTGAGTCTTCACCAACTTGATACTAAACCCAATACAATTAAATCCCACAAAATACAAGAAAATGAATTAAAGTAATTACAACACATTTTGTCATGGAATAAAGCCAATATAAAACATAGTTGTAAATCACAACTTTACAGAGAGGAAGCTCACAACCAGGCCTCCAAACAAAATTTAAACTAGAGGACATCAAACACTAAAATTATAATTGAAAACTGATCTAGAAGATCAAAATGAAGTTGGCAAGACAGTGTTTTGGGATTTAGAGAGAGGAGACAATAAGATATTAGAAAAGGATGAAAAAAAAACAGCACAAAGAAAAAAGTGGAAAAAAAGATGAGGGTGGGGGGTTGAGGGCATTAGGGGAACCAAAATTTTTTTATTGAATGCTAAATTTAGAGTTGATACACCACTTAAAAGAAACTTAGAAAACCCACATAAATATACAAACATGCATAAGTGCACGCACAAATATTGGAAACAATATATCTTAATTTTTAATATTACAATAGGTCATAACTTGTAAACATATTGCATAACTTATATAGATAGTTGGGAACAAAGAGAATTGACCCCTAAATACTTCCGTTAGAAGCCTCAAAAAGTGCTAGCTGAACTACAAAGTTTGGTACTACATAACTTATAGATATATTGCAAACATTTTTATTCGATCCATAATGTTGGAGAAAACTTATTATCTTATTATGTCCTAATGAGCCTATACATGTACGAAAATATCAATACTATTTTATTGTAACATTAAATCTAACTTATTTAGTTATTCCTTTGATCATTAACTATAATTAATTTAATATTTTGGTTCTCAATCAAATATGGAAAAGCAATTGAAAACCTAAATGAAGACAAAATGTTTGTACAATTCTATATGTTCATTCATCAAACTTATAACTCATAAGTTAAGTGAATTAAAAAAAAAAAAAAAAGTTTGGTTGATCGATACTTTTAGAGCATTTGTTAATGAACCATTTTAATATTACTTTTATAGAAATTTTTAAAAAAAAAAACTATAAAAAAAAATTAAGAAAAGTGCTACGATCACAATATTTTCACAATACTTTTATAAAAAAATCTTTATGATAAGTTGTTACTGATTCTAATATGAATCCACCGTTGAAATTATTATATTGCTCATTAGTAACTGTCAGTAACAATTTGCCACATAAAATTTGTTGTGAAAGTGTAAGGACTGGGTTCGAGCACTTCTACTCTTTGGATGAATGGACTCAAGCCCAACTAGCCCAATACAATGAATTTGTAGAGAATGGGTGTAAGAACTAGGCCTTAGTGAGGATTACAACAACTAAACATGGTTATGAGTGGGTTAAATAACTAGGAAACGGGTTTGAAGTGTGAAAGTCTGTCCTCGGCCCTCAACTGAAGGGTTCGTAGTTTTTATTGCTTTTCTCAATATCAGGTTACACCAGTCTCTAAGCTGATACAAATTACTATAGTCTTTCCTGCTTCTAAGTGCCTCTCCCTTTTTGGAGGACTTCTTTACATTATATACTCACTCTTAGTTAATCTTGGCCCTCCATCTGTTGATCATGCAAGTTACTACTTGAGTGCCTGTCCCATCAGCCACCTTCCTCAGCTTTTGTGGGCTGCAGCAGACTAGCTAACACTGTTCAGGGGTCATTTCCTCATTAATGAGGCTAGAATGTTAGTTATGGGTATTTAATGTGCAGGTGATAGTTCCTTCTAGATTTACTCCTCCACCATGCTTCCACAGCTGACCCATTGTACTTGTCTCTTTCTTGGGACGCTTCGGGAGGTTGCTTTTGGTGGCGCGCTGCTCTTCCCTTCTATGATCTCGACTGGCCGAGGACAGGGTCGCCCTCGGCAAGGTTTCTTGGGAACCTGGGCTTCTTACTTTCGTCCTCGGACGTTTCTACCTTCTTGGCATGGGCCTTTAGGCCTAACATAAAGTGGGTTGGGGTTGCCAAATCCTCAGGCCCCACAATAGCCCCTCAAAATCCTACTGCCTGGCTCCTCAGACGGGGAGGAGGGTTTTGATGTCCTTGGGCCCTTGTTATGTCTCGTCAAGTCTTGTCCTCCCTCAGCGCCAAGGTCTTTTCACCTGTCTAAGGCACGTTTCTGGTGCTTCGGTATATGGAGCGTGCCCTTCATTAAATTCTGGCGGCTTTATGTTCCCCATGTGTAACGGTGTGATGGTAATCAAACGGTGGGGATCTTTCTGTCTTTTTGGGTGGGAAGACCCACACGATTATTCTTTACTGGAGGTATAAATACCCACTTGAACCGATCCGCCTCTTTACTTTCACATTCAAGAGCTCTTGCGCACGTATCCTGAGCCCAATCAAATCTCCAACCACACTCACGCCTTTTTTCAGCACAAAAAGCCTGTTCGAGGAGTTTTTCCTCACTTCTGTAAGTTTTCTTCTTTCTCTTACTTACGTTTTCTCTCTTCCTTTCGTCCTTCCCTGAGTCTTTAGCTGTTTCTAGAGATGGGTAGGTTCAAGAAGTTGGTCGAGTCCGAAGAGGCGATAGAGAAGTTCATCGCAGACTATAGGATACCTAGTAATGTAGGCTTAAGATACTGTGAGGAAGGGGAGGGGTATTTTAGGAGACAGGAGGGTGAAGTGGTGATTCTCATAATCGCCTTCCTAGAAGGTGGTATGAGAATCCCCATGGGTCCGGTGATGAGGGACTACCTCAGGCACTTCTGGCTAACTCCCACCTAGTGCGCTGTCAATGTTTTTAGGATTCTAGGGTGTGTGGACGCCTTGAACGAGAAGATGGGGTTGAGGCTAACCCACCATGATGTAAACTGGTGCTACAACCTCCAACACCTAAAGGGTAAATCCTACTACATGAAGACGAGGGAGGACAGGGTGCGGCTTATCCAGTGCCTCCCTGGGTCCAACAAGGGGTTAGATAAGGACTTCCTCATTGTATCCGGGGAGTGGCACGATGGCCTTCATTGTCCAACAGAGGAAGGGACACCAGGTGGGGCATTGAGAGTAGGAAAGAGTTTAATCTTTTGTTTTATCCCAGCTTGCACTGTTCGTTTGCTAACAAGAGTATGCTCTCTTTTTTTGCAGATCCGTACGCCTTCATACGACATTTCCATTTGGTCAACAAGGAGGATTTGCAAACCGTACTGAGGGTAGAGGTCTTTATGAACGATGCCGACAATCAAGTTAGAGCTGCTCACAAGATCCTTGGGTACGATCCAATCCAAAAATCGTTCTCGGCTCCAAAGTACGTGATTAGAGCAAAAGATCCTCGGCTACACAAAATCACCATAGCCGAGCACGGGTTCTTGCTCCCCGAAGGATCTCCTATCCCGGAAGGCGTTCTATTGGCAGGTCCTTCTTCATCACCCCAAGTTACAGAGGCCGAGGGAGGAGAACTAGGAGAAGAAGAGGAATTTGCTGATTTGGGTCCATCAGAGGACAAATTTGGCGCATCCGACCAAGTCCATTTGTCCGAGGATCCTTCTGGTGATTTGGGTGACCCCAACCTAACTGAGGCAGACCTCTTATCAGCAGAGACTTCTTAGCAAACAGAGAGGGGTTTCAAGAGACAACCCCAGACCAGCCTGTTCGACTTGATTGAGGGCCAGCCAGGGAAGGATATGCCAGGGAGGTCTCAGTCCAAGCTTCTTCCTCCTCCACCCAAGTCTCTCCCTGCTCAGACCAGGTCCTCCGCCCAATCTAAGCTTCCACCTCCTCCCCCTCAGCCAAGTTTGCCACTGAGGCCTGAGCCCTCTGACCCTAAGCAGAAGAAGGATAAGGGAAAACGGACTGTGGGAGCAAATAAATCCCGTTCCTCCCAGGAGGAGGATGAAGCTCGGTGGCCTCCTAAGCAGCAAAAGACCGGGCACCAGGGCCAAGGTAAGGAGGTGGCTCTGTAGGCCCAAGCCCAGGCCTGGCTCCTCGCCCCAATGCTCCACGGGGAGCCCTTGATGGACAATGCTTCCCTCAAGGACTTCAGAGGGGGTAAAGGCACGTACGTCGCCAACGCGTTGGAGAAGTCCCTTCTGCTTCCCACCGACATGGCCGAACTGGAAGTCTTGAGGAGTAAGTAGGTCTTCCTAAACCTCAAAAGGTATTTAGGCATGGTAAGACTTCTAACCCTTATGACTCTTCTGATTTTTTTTTTTTTTTTGTTCCTTGGTTTCCTATTTATTGTGCACTTATTTCAATTGGCAGGCTGTCCAAACCACCTTTAGGTTGGAGGAGGCGGCCAATAACCAAAGCAGGGCCCTGGATAATGAGCGTGACAAGCGTCTGGAGGCCACTCGGACCCTTAAAATCTCCAAGACCGATCTCGCAAAGGCCAGGGAAGACCTCAAGGAGATGACAAGGGTTAGGGATAGTGCTGTGTCAGGTCTGGCCAGCGCTCAAAAGCAGGCCCAAGACCAGACAAAGCGCCTGCTCGAGGCAGAGGATCAATTGAAGATCGCCAAGGAGTAGATTGCTGATATGAAGCAGAAGATGGCCAAGGCTGAAGGGGCCAAGAACATTGCTAAATGGGCCAGGGAAGAGGCTTTGAGGGCCAAGGAGGAGGCAGAGTTTGCCAAGGTCGAGGCTTAATTTTCTAAGGAAAAGGCCGAGGAGGAGGCCTTTGCCTTGGGGGTGGCTGAGACCCAGGCAGCCCTTAAAGCTCAAGTCCCTGGGTTATGCAGGCTCTACTGCTCCCAAGTTTGGAACGAGGCCCTCAGACAAGCTGGAGTTAAGGCCTCATCTGACCTATGGAAGGTGGAGAATGTGTACTACCCACCGACCATCCATGAGGCTCCTCCACCTAACTCCGAGGCTGAAGTGGTCTCTGAGGAAGTTGGTACTACTCCAAGTGAGGATGTTCTGGCTGCTACCACTTCTAAGGAGCCTACCAAGGAAGCTGATCCTTTTGGGGTAATTGAAATAGACAAAGGTCCCAACGAGGAAGCACCCCAAGAAGCTACAAACTCCTCATCTGATGCCTAGGCCCCTCTCGCCGAGGAGACAGCTCTCTCTACGGTGCCTCTGCAGGCTATTCCTCCAAGTCAGAGCTCTGAGGACCCCGAGGCTGCCACAGACCAGCCTCCCTAGTGGGGAAAGAAAATAAAGTTGAAGAAATAAGCCACTTAGGCTAGCCTCTTATTGTACTTTTGCCTTAAGTTTCTTTTCCTTTCCCTTTTTTTTTTTTATTTTTTATTTTTTATTTTTTTTTAACAGTGTAATACAATCTCTACTATGTAATTTTTATGAACTTAATGAACCGCACATTTTATTTTCCCTTACTTACCCTATTTATCTTTTTCACTTGTACAATCCTAACTCTAATTGTGCCTTGGCTGATCACAGCAATAATTAGAATAACGTAAAGCTGTTTATGCAAATGGAAACCTATCCCTCTTTTGTTTTTGATTTAGAACCAGAATAGATCAAAGTCAGCAGATCCTTTGGTTCTTTAACGGACATTCAAACTTATGCGGAACAACCCTTCAAGTGTGGGACAAACAAAAACCATGTCTATGACACCCTAAAATGCTTTAAGTGACGCTCATGGGTTTAATTTTAAGATTTTATTATAACAAAGGTCACCGTCGTCTGTAATGATCACAACGAGCATCAAAGTAGTTAACTAAATTAGGCTAGCTCGCTCATAGACTTTGTTTGATACTTAGGCAAATTCTGCACAGAGTTGATTTTACCAAAGCAGATGATCCCAAGACCATGCATAGATCAGGTTCTGCCTAACACTTAGGTTCTTCTTGAAGTAACTAGTTTCCCCATAAGTTTGAGTCCGAGGACCATGCAAGACCTTAGTTCTGTCTAGTACTTAGGTTCTTCTTGAAGTAACTAGTTTCCCCATAGGTTTGAATCCGAGGACCATACAAGAACTTGGTTCTGTCTTGTACTTAGATTCTTCTTGAAGTAGCTAGTTTCCCCATAGGTTTGAATCCGAGGACCATGCAAGACCTTAGTTCTGTCTAGTACTTAGGTTCTTCTTGAGGTAACTAGTTTCCCCATAAGTTTAAGTCCGAAGACCATGCAAGACCTTGGTTCTGTCTAGTACTTAGGTTCTTCTTGAAGTAACTAGTTTCCCCATAGGTTTGAGTCCGAGTACTTAGGTTCTTCTTGAGGTAACTAGTTTCCCCATAGATTTGAGTCTGAGGACCATGCAAGACCTTGGTTCTGTCCAGTACTTAGATTCTTCTTGAAGTAGCTAGTTTCCCCATAGGTTTGAGTCCGAGGACCATGCAAGACCTTGGTTCTGTCTAGTACTTAGGTTCTTCTTGAGGTAACTAGTTTCCCTATAGGTTTGAGTCCGAGGACCATGCAAGACCTTGGTTCTGCCTAGTACTTAGGTTCTTCTTGAAGTAACTAGTTTCCCCATAGGTTTGAGTCCGAGTACTTAGGTTCTTCTTGAGGTAACTAGTTTCCCCATAGATTTGAGTCTGAGGACCATGCAAGACCTTGGTTCTGTCTAGTACTTAGATTCTTCTTGAAGTAGCTAGTTTCCCCATAGGTTTGAGTCCGAGAACCATGCAAGACCTTGGTTCTGTCTATTACTTAGATTCTTCTTGAAGTAGCTAGTTTCCCCATAGGTTTGAGCTCGAGGACCATGTAAGACCTTGGTTCTGTCTAGTACTTAGATTCTTCTTGAAGTAGCTAGTTTCCCCATAGGTTTGAATCTGAGGACCATGCAAGACCTTAGTTCTGTCTAGTACTTAGGTTCTTCTTGAGGTAACTAGTTTCCCCATAGGTTTGAGTCCGAGGACCATGCAAGACCTTGGTTCTGTCTAATACTTAGGTTCTTCTTGAAGTAACTAGTTTCCCCATAAGTTTGAGTCCGAGTGCTTAGGTTCTTCTTGAGGTAACTAGTTTCCCCATAGATTTGAGTCTGAGGACCATGCAGGACCTTGGTTCTGTCTAGTACTTAGATTCTTCTTGAAGTAACTAGTTTCCTCATAGGTTTGAGTCCAAGGACCATGCAAGACCTTGGTTCTGTCTAGTACTTAGGTTTTTCTTGAGGTAACTAGTTTCCCCATAGGTTTGAGCCCGAGGACCATGCAGGACCTTGGTTCTGTCTAACACTTGTATTTTTCTTGAAGTAACTAGTTTCCCTATAGGTTTGAGTCCGAGGACCATGCAAGACCTTAGTTCTGTCTAGTACTTGTATTCTTCTTGAAGTAGTTAGTTTTCCCATAGGTTTGAGTCCGAGGACCATGAAAGACCTTGGTTCCGTCTAACACTTGTATTTTTCTTGAAGTAACTAGTTTCTCCATAGGTTTGAGTCCGAGGACCATGCAAGACCTTAGTTCTGTCTAGTACTTATATTCTTCTTGAAGTAACTAGTTTCTCCATAGGTTTGAGTCCGAGGACCATGCAAGACCTTGGTTCTGTCTAGTACTTATATTCTTCTCGAAGTAGCTAGTTTCCCCATAGGTTTGAGTCCAAGGACTATGCAAGACCTTGGTTCTGTCTAGTACTTATGTGGTTGCAAAAACACGAGACATACAATCATAACAGACTTAGAATTTGAATTAACAGAAATGTTTTCATTAATAATAATACCTTCGCAGGTTATTTACATTCCATGGACGAGGTACAGGTTTTTCGTCTAAGTCTTCTAAGTAGTATGCACCCACCCTTGCTACTGAGGTAATTCGATATGGTCCTTCCCAATTGGGTCCTAGCTTTCCATAGGATGGGTTCATGGCAGCACCCACAACTTTCCTCAACACTAAGTCCCCTGGTGCTAGTGGTTTTAGCTTCACATTGGCATCATATCCCTGCTTGAGCTTCTGGTGATAATAGGCCAGCTGGATCATTGCTTTTTCTTTTCGTTCATCAATCAGGTCTAGGCTCTCCCCTAGTAATTCATCATTACTGCTTGGAGTGAAGGAGCTCATCCTCAGCGTTGGGAAGTTTGCCTCTAGGGGGATAACAGCCTCGGCCCCATAAGTCATGGCAAAAGGCGTCTCCCCTGTTGACCGCCGTGGTGTAGTCCGGTAAGTCCATAAGACGTGTGGCAGCTCTTCCACCCATCTTCTCTTGGTGTCATCTAGTCTCTTCTTAAGCCCATTGACTATGACCTTGTTGATTGCCTCGGCCTGCCCATTTCCCTGACGATAAGCTGGAGCTAAGTACCTGTTTGTGATTCCCAGTTCACAACAGTATCTTCTAAAGGCTTTGCTGTCAAATTGAAGTCCATTACCTGAAATGAGGGTATGAGGGACCCCGAACCGTGTAACAATGTTTCTTCAGATGAACTTCTTAGCATCAACATCTCTAATGTTGGCCAATGGCTCAGCTTCAACCCATTTGGTGAAATAATCTATACCGACCAGCAGATATCTCTTATTTCCTGGTGCCTTAGGGAAAGGGCCTACAATATCCAAGCCCCACTGGGCAAACGGCCATGGACTAGACAGAGGGTTGAGGACCCCTCCTAGCTAATGAATATTTGGGGCAAACCTTTGACACTGGTCACAATTCTTGACATACTCTAGGGCTTCCTTCTGCATCCCTGGCCACTAATATCCCTGGATAATGGCTCGGTGTGACAGAGATCTTCCCCCTGTGTGGCTCTCACAGATCCCCTCATACAGCTCCTCAAGCAGTAATTTTGATGCCTCAGGGTGAATACACAGCAAATATGGCCCGGAATATAAGCGCCTATACAGTTTGTGGTCCTCGAACAACCAGAACCGAGGAGCGTTTCTTCGTACCTTCTCAGCCTCTGACTTCTCCTCGGGCAGAACGTCATCTTTGAGGAATCTCACTATAGGATCCATCCAGCTGGGACCCACTCCAACTTGATGGATATGAACCATGCCTTTTGCCACCTCATTGGCTCTTTCCAAATGCTCAACAAGAATAACCCGAGGCAGATCTTCCGCCAAGGAGGTAGCGAGTGTGGCCAATGAGTCTGCATGGGTGTTTCCACTTCTGGAGACATGTGTCAAGCTGAACAGGTCGAAGTCTGACTACAAATGTTTGACCTGGCTTAAGTATTCTTGCATTCTCGCATCTCTGGCTTCCAACTCTCCCTTTACTTGACCCACTACCAACCTCGAGTCCGAGAACATCTCCACTGCTTTTCCTCCCATTTTCTGCACCATGACCATCCCCTGCAACAAGGCCTCATACTCGGCTTCGTTATTTGTGGCCGAGAACCCAAGTCTCAAGGATTTCTCTATGACAGTCTTCTCGGGGGATACTAGGATTAGCCCCACTCCAGATCCCCTTTGGTTTGCTGCGCCATCAACGTACACCTTCCAACATGGGGGCCCTGGGATAGAGATTGCCCCAACTAATTTTTCGTCCATGTTTTTCTTCTCGGCTACTGCTTCCATCCGAGGCATGTATTTGATGTCAAAAGCCCCCAGGATTGTGTACCACTTGGCGATTCTTCCGGTGTAATCAACAGTCTGAAGTACAGACCTTGAGGGGAGTTGGGTTAGGACAACCACCGTGTAGGCCTAGAAATAATGGGGAAGCTTTCGTGTAACGTGGACCACAGCCAGTATGGCTTTCTCCAAGGGTAAGTACTTGACCTCAGCTTCATGTAGCGACTTGCTCACGTAATAGACTGACTTTTGAATGCCATTGTCGTCCCGTATCAGCACCAAACTCACCGCATGAGGGGCTACAGCAATGTATGCGTATAGGACTTCGTCGGTTTCAGGGTTGGACATGATAGGTGGCCGGGATAGGTATTCCTTGAGTTGCTGGAAGGCCGCGACACAATCCTCGGACCACTCAAATCCCTTCCACTTATTGATCAAGAGATAGAAAGGCCTGCACCTATCAGCTGACTTGGAAATGAATCAATTCAGAGCCGCAATCATTCCAGTGAGCTTTTGGACCTCCTTGGGGTTTTGTGGAGGCTTGAGATTTTGAATTGCCTTGATTTGGTCAGGGTCGACCTCAATTCCCCTGTGGGTAATAACGTAGCCTAAAAACTTGCTAGAACCCATGCCAAACGAGCATTTGGAAGCATTCAAGCGCAGCTTGTGCTTCCTCAAGACGTCAAAGGTGCAGCCGAGGTCTCCTATGTGCTTGAATACCACTTTACTCTTCACCACCATATCGTCAACATAAATTTCGATGCTTTTGCCCAACAGTGGCTCAAACATTCTCGTTATCATCCTCTGATAAGTGGACCCTGCGTTCTTCAGGCCAAATGGCATCACCTTGTAGTGGTAGTTTCCAATAGGTGTCATAAAGGCTGTCTTCTCCTGATCCTTCAAGGCTAGCGGTATTTGATGATAGCCCTGAAAGGCATCTAAAAAACTCATTCGAGGATGGCCCGCAATTGCATCCACTAGTTGGTCTATCCGAGGCATAGGAAACGGGTCCTTTAGGCATGCCCTATTTAGGTCCGTAAATTCTACACAAACCCTCCATTTTTCACTTTTCTTCTTAACCACTACGGTGTTGCCCAACCACTCAGGGTAAAAAACCTCTTTGATAGCCCCTGCACGCTTAAGCTTCTTCACCTCTTCCCTGATCGCATCAGCATGCTCTCTTGATGGGCGCCGAGGTGGCTGCTTCTTAGGAGTGATGGACGGATTAACATTGAGATGGTGACAAATGAAGGTTGGATCAATCCCTGGAGCATCACAGGCATCCTATGCAAATACGTCAATATTTCTTTTAAGGAATTCAACCAATTCCTCCTTCTCTTGAGGGGGCAGCTTAGCCCCGACTTGAAAGAACTTCTCTAGGTCATCACCAATGACCACCTTCTCTAGATCCTCACATTTTGCCTCCTCGGCAACTGCATCGGGGTGCGCCACCGGGGTCTTTGATTGCTATAAGACCCTTTCAGCAGAGGCCGAGGACTCCGTGTCATGCCGATGTGAAATGGCAGCTACCATGCACTGCCTCGCTGTGGATTGGTAACCACAAATTTCGAGAACTTGGTCCCCTGACGAAAATTTCACCTTCTGGTGCAAGGAGGAGGCTATAACCCCCAAGGTATGGAGCCAGGGCCTGCCAACGATAGCAGTGTATGAAGAGTAGGTGTCCACCACGATAAAGTTTACTTCCACTATCTCCGAGCCAGTCTGGATGGGTAGCCTAATCATGCCTTTTGGGATAACAAGCTTCCCATTGAAGCTCATCAAGGGGGAGCTATAGGGCGCAAAATTCTCCGGTTTTAACCACAGCCCCTTGTAGAGGTCGGGGTACATAACCTCGGCCCCACTGCCATCATCCACCATCACTCTTTTCACATCGTAGTCCCCGATTCTGAGGGTGATCACCAGAGTATCATCCTCGGGCTGGGTGGTCCCAATCTTGTCTTCCTCTGAAAAACTCAAGGTCGGGTGAAAATTCCTTCTGGCCCTCTTCGGCCCTGGCTGGGACTCCTCGGCAGGCAGCTGAGCCACAGACAACACTCGCGAAGGGCGCGTGCCTGTTCGTCCTGGTGCGGCCAAGATCACATTGATCGTCCCTGCAGGTGGTCTCAGCTCAGTATCTCTTTGGGGCTCTTGAGGGGCCTAGCCTTGGGGACCACTGGAATGATGTAGAAGGTGCTTTAGCTTTCCTTCTCGGACTAGCTGGTCCAAATAGTTCCAGAGGTTCCTGCAGTCCTCCATGGTATGTCCGTGGTCCTAGTGGTATTGGCAATAAAGGTTCTGATTGCGCTTTGTGGGCTCTCCCACCATCTTGTTCGGCCACTTAAAGTATGGCTTGTTCTTGATTTTCTCCAACACCCGGTGTACTAGTTCTCGGAATACAGCATTGACAGTCTGTGTGTTGGTTGCTCCGGATTGCCCTACGAAGTCTCTCCTTGGGTGGTTGCTGTTATATCAGTCCAACCTGAAATCCCTCCTCTCCTGAGGGATAACCTTCTCCTTTCCTTTACCTTGCAGCTAATCTTCCTCTACTCGTTTGTACTTATCGATCCGATCCATTAGCTGGCACACACTGGTGCCGGGCTTGCCAGTTAGAGACTTTCTCAAGTCGTGCCCAGTTGGGAGACCATTCTTGAAGGTGCCGATGGCGATGTCATCAAAATTGCCATCCAGTTCGTTGTACATCTCCCAATATCTGTCAGAGTAGGCCTTTAGGGTTTCTCCATCATTCATGGACAAGGACATTAGCGCATTCAAGGGCCGAAGATCTCTGCTGTTTGTAACGAAGCGGGAACCAAAGGCTTGGGTCAGCTGTCTATACGAATCTATGGAATTCGTCTTCAAGCCATTGAACCACCTCATCACCACTGGACCCAAGCTAGAGCAGAAAACTTTGCACATCAGCACTTCGTTCTTAGAATGGACAGCCATCCTTTGGTTAAACTGGCTCACATGCTCCATAAGGTCTGTTTTGCCATTATAGATGGTGAAGGTTGGCTGCTGGAATCGCCGAGGAAGTATAGCCTCTTCTATATGGCGTGTGAAAGGTGACTTGGAGAGTTAATCCAGTGCCCTGCTCATGACATCACTTCCCAAGCCCCTAGGAGACGGGTTACTGCGTTTACGCCTCCGGGAGCGCTCTTCCTCGTTAGAGAAGGTCTCGCTTGGAGGAGTTCTTGATCTTCGCCTATAGTCATCGTCGCTTTCATCATCGGAGGGCATGTCAGGGCCAGAATGAGGCCGCCTTCGTTGTGCATGGCGCAGCTTTCTCTTCAGGTCATCTATCTTTCGCTGCATGGCCAGTTTATCATCCTGCCTCCAGGATACGTGACTCTTAACCTCTTCTGATTGCATGGCCTGGTTGTCATTTTGTCTCCGAAGCACGTGACTGCTGTGGCTTCTGCTGGTTTGAGTGGTGTGTACACTTCCCTCTCGAAACCTTTCGTTCTCTTCATTTCGATCGCACTCAGGGTTGGGAAAGTTACCCCATTGCTAGGACTTGGCTGGCTCAGGCTGATGGGAGCCTGCTTGATGAGGGCCTGATCCTGCCATGCCTGATTGTTGCCCTTACTAACACACAAGTTCTTCCCACAGACAACGCCAATTGTAGGGACTGGGTTCGAGCACTTCTACTTTTTGGATGAATGGACTCCAGCCCAACTAACCCAATACAATGAATTTGTAGAGAATGGGTGTAAGAACTAGGCCTTAGTGAGGATTACAACAACTAAACATGGTTATAAGTGGGTTAAATAACTAGGAAACAGGTTTGAAGTGTGAAAGTCTGTCCTCGGCCCTCAACTGAAGGGTTCGTAGTTCTTATTGCTTTTCTCAATATCAGGTTACACCAGTCTCTAAACTGATACAAATTAATATAGTCTTTCCTGCTTCTAAGTGCCTCTCCCTTTTTGGAGGACTTCTTTACATTATATACTCCCTCTTAGTTAATCTTGGCCCTCCATCTATTGATCATGCATGTTACTACTTGAGTGCCTGTCCCATCAGCCACCTTCCTCAGCTTTTGTGGGCTGCAGCAGCCTAGCTAACACTGTTCAGGGGTCATTTCCTCATTAATCCTGCTAGAATGTTAGTTGTGGGCATTTAATGTGGAGGTGACAGTTCCTTCTGGAATTGCTCATCCACCATGCTTCCATGGCCAACCCATCGTACTTGTCTCTTTCTTGGGACACTTCGGGAGGTTGCCTTTGGTGCGCGCTACTCTTCCCTTCTATGATCTCGGCTGGCCGAGAACAGGGTCGTCCTCGGCGAGGTTTCTTGGGAACCTAAGCTTCCTACTTTCGTCCTCGGACGTTTCGACCTCTCGGCATGGGCCTTTGGGCCTAACATAAAGTGGGCTGGGGTTGCCAAATCCTCAGGCCCCACAGAAAGTTTTTTTAAAAATATTGTAAATATATCATTTATAAAAAATTAATAACTTTTTTCTTTTCTCATAAAAAATTTATAAAAATAGTTTCTAAATCAATATTCTAAAGACATCCGTTAACTTTTCCCATAAAAACAATGCCAATAAAATTAGTTAAGTCATTATAACCGGTACTACTTATTCAAAGTTAAGTAGGTACCTTAGAAAATATAGTTTTTTTTTTTTTTACAAGTTAAAAATTTTACGCTAATCTAATTTAAGTGTATGTATGTGTAAAACTCTCCTCTTGAACACTTAAACCTTGGCGCTTGCTCCCCGCACTTTACAAGCACTTATACTTGTAAAGTGGCCATCACATTAAGGATGTAAGGTGGTTAAAAAATATAATTAATGTAATTTGGAGGGTGTGTATATAAATAGTCGAAGTTTTATTGTTTGGTTTGTAATAACTACAGTTGTTTTGCTTGTTTTAGATTTGGATGGCGAAGGTGAGCTAACTGCCAAGTTTTTACAGTAGCAATGCGCGTTTGACTTTTCTTTCTTTCTTTCTTATAAAAAGTTTTCTTTCTTTCTTGATATATATATAGACTACATATCCAACCTTTAAAATGTTTGACTATGAGCACGTGCATTTTTTAGAGAGAGATCTAGAAATACCTATGTAACTACTTTTAGGGAATTTGCATATTTCTGCCAAAGTATCCCAAGCAATTTTGGCCGAAGTAATCCACCAAATCGCGAAACGTAAGCGGTATCCGCATGAAAACACGATCACTCGAAAAGCCAAGGCATTCTTTTTGGACCAAGCCTTAAAAGCAGCTCCATCATTTTCTGCTTTGGGAGGTTTATTGGTTCCTTCCACAATGTCCCAGAGCTGTTGATCCGTCAAATGGGTTTTCACTTGAAGACTCCAATCCTTATAATTGTCTACGTCATCAAGACGCTTAATAACAGCTGGAATCGAGGCAAGATGTTCAATAACAGCTGGAATCGAGTCAAGACGTTCAATAACAGCTGCATTGATAAAAGGAAGATTCGTTATGTATCAATGATAGTTGTTTTATTGACTTCCCTACGTTACTTGCAGACTACTAACTAATGTAATGTTTAATTATCATTTGCTACTTTTTAATTTTTCCTGATGAATAAATTATTTTTTGGAAAGGAGAGAGAGAGAGAGAGAGAGAGAACACTAGGATTTGGAGCGTAATATACCAAGTACAAACATTTGTCCTAAATCCGACAAATTAAAAAAAAACACACATAAGTATAGCATACGTGCATGCATATACATTAAAAAAAATATATCTTGTTTTTTAATAATAGAATTAGAATAGGTTTTAACATGTGAACATATTGCATGACTTATATGAATAGTTAGGGATAGGAGGAATTGAACTCTGAATGTCTTTACTAGAAGCACCTAAAGGTGTTAGTTGAGATGCAAAACTCTTAGCATTGCATAACTTATAAATATATTGCAAACAAAATTATTCAATACATAATTTTTGAAGAAAACTTATTATCTTATTAAATCCTAATGAGCATATATATGTGTGTATAAAAATATCTACACTATTTTATTGTAACATTAAATATGACCTATTTAATTATTCCTTCGATCATTAATTAACTATAACTATAACTAATTTAGTATTTTTTTTTTTATAATAGATAGAAATTCTATTTTAGCCTAATTTAGTACAATTCTATTTTAGCCTAATAGAAAAATTAAATATATAAAAAAATATTTGTACAATTCTATATGACCATAAATCAAACTTATAACTCATAAGTCGGATTTGATGTTATAATAAACAAGAGAGAGAGAGAGAGTTAATGTAATTCGTTGGTGTGTATATATGGATGAGGTTTTATTGTTTGAATTTTTGAATTTTTTTTTAGATAAAGGTTTTATTGTTTGATAAGTTGGTAATAACTAATAACAACAGTTGTTTTGGTTGGTTTAGACCTCTAGTTGGTCTTGGTGTGTAACTTCCAGGTGTAACTAACAGCAGTGCTGTTAGTTACACCAGGAAGAATGACAGTTTAAGTGTTTAACGTTTTTCTTTTTTCTTTTTCTTTTTTTTTTTCCTGAAAACGTTAAACTTTCGTTCTTTATACACATTTACTGGACTCATACTGGATAACTATCCTAAATTAAAAATGTTTGAGCATGTGCATTTTAGAGAGAGATCTAGAGATACCTATATGTAACTTACTTTTGGGGAGTGCGCATATTGCTGCCAAAGTATCCCAAGCTATTTTGGCGGAAGTAATATACCGAATCTCGTTACCTAAGCTGGACCGTCTACATGAATACCGGATCAGTTCTAAACCCACGTCATTCTTTTCTGCTTTGGGAGGGTCATCGGTTCCTTCCACAATGTCCCAGAGCTGTCGATCCGTCAATATGGCTTTCACTTGAAGACTCCAATCCAAATAATTGTCCCCGTCATCTGCAAGAAATTCAAAACCAGCTGCAATTGCAAACAAAATTATTCGATACATAAATTTTGAAGAAAACTTATTATCTTATTAAATCCTAATGAGAATATACATGTACGAAAATATCAATACTATTTTGTGTAACATTAAATCTTACCTATTTAGTTATTCCTTTGAGCATTAGCTATAGTTAATTTAAGGTGTTACGTTAAAAATGTCATGTGCATTTTAGAGAGAGATGTAGAGATACCTATGTAACTTACTTTTGGGGAGTGCGCATTTTGCTGCTAAAGTATCCCAAGCTATTTTGGCAGAAGTAATGTTCCAAATCGTGTGACTAAAGAGGTTCCAACTGTCGCAGTTACACCAGATCACTTCTAAAGCCATGGCATTCTTATGGGACCAAGCCATAGAAGCAGCATCATCATTTTCTGCTTTGGGAGGTTCATCGGTTCCTTCCACAATGTCCCAGAGCTCTTTATCCCTCAATATGGCTTTCGTTTGAAGACTCCAATCCTTATAATCGTCTACATCCCGAAGTTGTAGCATGTTTAAATCTGTGAATGCATTCGCTTGCTGTTAGGAGCATATATATAGCATTGATAAAAGGAAGATTCGTTATGTATCAATGATTGTTGCTTTATTGACTTCCCTAAGCTACTTGCATACTACTAACTAACTAATGTAATGTTTAATTATTTTGATATATATTTTTAAATTTTTCCTAATGAAAAAAATATTTTCTGGAAAATGAAAAGAGAATATTCTAGGATATGAATCCTAATATACTAATGGCCAAAAGACGGGAAAAATAAAAAAGCATTTTAATTGAACGATAATAAAGAAATTCACTTAAAAAAACACTATCGGCTGAAATATTACTTCGTTTTTATTCTCTTTTGTTTTTTCATTAATCTTGAGTAAATCTTTTTTCTTTTTTAGAAGATTTCACAAAATTCAATTTATTTAATAGAATCTCTAGCCACCTATAAAGTAGTGCGTACTTATCCACTTTAATGGCTACGGCATTAGAGAGAGTGATTTTAGGGGATAGTCTTAATTTTATTAAAAAAATCTTAGAGTAATATTACAGCTACAAACTATTTTACAATATTTTTATAAAATGTTGACATGAGATATGAATATTCTGACCCTAATGAGTTGGTTTAATGATTCTTTAAGGTCTCGTGATATCTATGAGATCTTGAGTTTGAAATGTCTTGTTAGTATTTACGGTCATCTTAAGAGAATCCTCCCTAAAATAATATGATGTTTGTTCGAAAAAAGAATAGAAATATTAGATACCATATCCAATCCTAAGTCAGGGTTCATAATTCATTATCTTAGTCAAGGATCATTATCCTACGACCTATATTAATGAAAACAAAATTATCATAATTGTACTAGTAATAATACTATGCAATAATACAAGCAAACTAACTTTGGCTTAATTTATGAGTTATTCTATTTTATATATATATATATATATATATATCTATCATATACTATATAATAAAAGTTGGGCTTAGACATCGTAGTTGCACCAAATAGCTTCACCATATTGCAGAATTTTTTTAGATTTTTAGATTTTAAAAATATATATATAATTTTTCTTTTCCAATAATTTCTAAGTTGATAAAATAAATCTTAACTTTCGTTCTTATCAACTTTTTTTTTTTTTGGATAAAGTAGCAGTTGTGTTTTCATATCAACTACTTCTTTTATAATTCATGTAATTTTTATTATTTTTTTAACGTGAAGTTGTGAGACATTTTAGAATTGGGAAAGATATAATTAAATAGGTTGGAGATAAAGTTGCTTCATGTGATACAAATCTTAATTTGATTACAGTTGAATTATATTTGATGTGCTTAATATGTAATTAAATAGGTTGGAGATATGTCTCTGTGCAGTTTCCTTTAAGAATTATGCATTTCAATTGAAATAAAATTAGATTAACTTTAGACTTTTTGTCTAAGGTTACAACATAGTGTAATCCAAACACTTGCACCTATGGATTGGGCTTTGAGATGTTTGTTTCCCAGAAAAATAGTGTATAAGGTTTCAACTTGCAATTAAAGAGGTCTAATACATCTTAAATTGTAGCAATATTTATACATTTAAAAAAAATAGATTTTTTTTTTCTTATCTTCTTCTGGATTAAAAAAAAAATGTGATATATGATTAAGTTAAGGTGATTATTTTTCACACCTCCACAAATTAAGTTTGAATCCAAGAGAAATTGAGTTGAACTAAAACTATTTAAGAATACAAAAATCAATCAATAAAGAAAAACCAAATTACTACACGTAAAAAAAATAGATATAATTTTTAATTTTTTTTTATCTTCTTCTCTTACAATTTCTCAGTTGATAAAAATCTTAATTTAATTACAATCCAAATTATTTTCTCCATCTATTTCTTCTTAATATGATTACAATCCAAAATCTTTATTTTCATCTAATCTTTTTTTTCATTTAAATTATATTACTACACCTATTAGCTACAATTTTTTTGGATAAAAAAAAATAGCAACGTGATTATTTTTCACACCTCCACAAATTAGTTTTGAATCCAAGATAAGTTGAGTTGAACTAAAACTATTTAAGAATGCTAAAATCAATCAATAAAAAAACCAAATTACTACACGTAAAAAAAAAAAAAAATAGTGATATATGATTGAGTTAACGTGATTATTTTCCACACCTCCACAAATTAAGTTTGATTCCAAGAGAAATTGAGTTGAACTAAAACTCTACTAAGTCTACTCTAATCTACTCTACTATTTAATAATGTTAAAATCAATCAATAAAAAACCAAAATTAAGTGAAGAACTTCAGAAGGAAGGATTTGGCTTTTTTGGTGAGAATAGCTATCTTTTTTATCTATATATATTGCGTTTCTATTTTTCTATTAACATAGTTCAATTATTACTTAAATTCTATGATTTTTTTTTTAAATATTTTATATAATGCAATTCATCTCAATTATTTATGTATTTTTTTTTATTTGGTGTTCTTAATTGATTGTGCAAAAATTCTATGATTTTTTTAAAATATTTTACATAATGCAATTCATCTCAATTATTTATGTATTTTTTTTGATTTGGTGTTCTTAATTGATTGTGCATATTATTTTCTCACTTATGGCAATATCAAAATGGCTAGATAAGTAATTTATATGTAAACTTTTACATTTATATTGCAATACAATTTTTGTTTCTCTTTATGCACTTTTATTTATCTATTTTTGAAATTATTTTAATTGCAGTACCCTAGAAGGTTTAGATACTTTATATATATATATATATTAATTTATGGAATTTTTATTTCAGTCAAAATTTTATCACTGAATCTATTTGGGATGGAAATCATCTACCATATGAAATTAGGAGATTTATGTGAGAATAGCTATCTTCATTTTTTTATGGGTATCTATTTTTCTATTAACATAGTTCAATTATTGCTTAAATTACATGATTTTAAAAAAAAAATTAGATAATGCAATTCATCTTGATTATTGATATTATTTTTTGATTTGGTGTTCTTAATTGATTATACAGATTATTTACTCACTTATGACAACATTAAAATGGCTATGACTGGTAATTTATAAGTAAATATTTACATTGCAGTCTAAATACTTACATTTTTGTAATTTATGGAATTTGTTAGCAAGTATAATGGAAATATTTTTAAGTGCCACACACACGCACATATAATTAAATTACAATTTTACTACTAAGAGCTTTTAGAAATTTAAAACTTGCCATAATTTTTAAAAATCTTTTATAATATTTTTTTTTCAAAAAAAAAAAAAAAACATACATAATATAAATTTTCCATGTAATTTAATTTTTAAAAATATTTTTACTATTTTATTTGTTATTAGATTTGATTATATTATCAAAATATATATGTAAGGTTGAATTTATTCAATTATTTTGTTGGCTTTATTCCCTGTCAAATTTGCTTGTAATTCAGTATATAGAAACCCTGTATTTAGGTGGATATCATGTAAGGGTAGTATGTGAAAGAGTATGAAGAAAAGTTCAAGAGTGTGCACTCAAGAAGAGCCTCACGATTGGATCTCGCGACTGGCAAGTCGCCAAAAGTGGCACACGTGTGAAGCATGCAGGGGAGCTGAAGAGTCATGCCAGCTATTGCACTATAGAACAAAACTTCTAGTCTGGCCAGGCAGTTAGCTCGCGACTCAAACTCGCGACTCGTTCCAGTCGCAAGCTCGAGTCACCAGAACACCCTGTTTGTTACAAAACTAACTCTTTGCATTCCATACACACCTTACTATAAATACCCTTATACCCACGTATTGTAGAGAGCTTCCAGAGAGAATTTTGAGAAAGAAATCCTAGAGAAAAAAAAAATTGACTCATCCACAATCTTCATCCTTTGATTCTCCAAATTCCTCTACTCTCATTCTCTCCATTGACATATCCTTGAGAGGTACATTAGCCAAATCCTTATCTCACCATACCCATATCTGTGAGAAGGCTTTTTGGTGCTTGGGAAGCAGTTCAAAGGGGACCAATTAATTTTGGTTGATACAATGGGCGATTGCGAGATTCGGTAAGTTAGAGAAGACAAGGTTTGGCGAAACCCTGTTGGAGCAAGAAGCTTGGAGGGCTTAGGTGCACTGGGTATGTAAGGTTGAATTTTATCTACCATTGTGTTGGCTTTATTCCGTGCCAATTTGCTTGTAATTTAGCATTTAGTAACCCTGTATTTAGGTGGGATTCATGTAAGGGTAGTGTGTGAAGAAATGCTCAAGATTGTGTAAGGATGCAGAGACTCGCTGCTGGAACTCGCGGGTGACTTGCGACTGGCAAGCCACCAACTGCAGCACACGAGTGAAGCGTGCGAGAAGATGAACAGTCATGCAAGCTGGTGCACTACAGGACAAAAAGTCCAGCCTGGCCGTTCTGTTATCTCGCGGCTTGAACTCGCGACTTAACCAAGTTGCGAGGCCAAGCCGCCAATCAACCCTGTTTTGAAAAACCTGACTCTTCACATTCCATTCTTACCCTACTATAAATACCCCTTATACCCACGAAATGTAGAGAGCTTTCAGAGAGAATTTTGAGAGAGAAACCCTAGAGAAAAATAAGATTGATTCATCCACAATCTTCACATAGAGACTCTTCAAATTCCTCTACTCTCATCCTCTCCATTGATACATCCTTAAGAGGTTCTTGACCAAATCCTTTTCTCACCATACCCACATCTGTGAGAAGGTCTTTTGGTGCTTTAGAAAGCAGTTAGGAAGGAACCAATGGTTATTGGTTGATACTATGGGCTATAGCGAAATCCGGTAAGCTAAAGAAGAAATAGGTTCGGCGCAACTTCGTTGGAGCAAGAAGTTTTGAGGGCTTAAGTACACTGGGTAGATTAGGCTTGGAGGGTCTTCTGCTGTTCATGTATCCCAACTACATTCTTTAATGGATTATTTACCGCTTGGAGGGCGGCGGAGAGGTTTTACACCGAGGGCTTCGGTTTCCTCTTCAATAACACATCGCCGTGTTGTCTTTGTGTTTGCATCTCTCTTCCTTTAATCTTTGCCTTCTAATTTCTGTTGTGGATGTGATTTTATTTGGCTTAAATTATTTATCAATTCTGGTATTAGCTTATGTTCATGTTCCGCACATTAATTATTTAATTATAAGCTTGAATTGGTGATTTGTATTTTGGGGGTCAAAACCTTCATTGTGTTTTATACACATATTGAACATTCAGGGTAGATTAGGCTTAGAGGGTCTTCTACTATTCATGTATCCCAACTTTATTCTCTAGTGGATTATTGACCGCTTAGAGGGCGACGGAGAGGTTTTATGCCAAGGACTTTAGTTTCCTTTTTGATAACACATCGATGTGTTTTCTTTGTATTTGCATCTCTCTTCCCTTAATTTTTGCCATTTAATTATAGTTGTGGTTGTGATTAATTTTGGTTTAGATTGTTTTATCAATTATGTTTTAGCTTATTTTCATATTCCGCACATATATTGTTTGATTATAAGCTAGTGTTGGTAATTTGTAAATTGGGGGTCTAAACGTTCATAGGTGTTTTACACACTATTTGAACATTCAATATATATTTTAAAATTTATATATAATTTTTTTTATTAAACCGTGCATTGCACGGGCATAATACTAGTATATATGAAAAGTATAGTTGTTAAAGGCTTTAAGTTTTGGACATAAGTTCTTAGGATGAACCATGTTAAATCTCTCCCTAATTCTAACATGGTGTTAAGAGTATTTATAGTCTTCTTTGGCCTCTACTTGTTTTTTTTCCCTTATAAATTAGAATTTTCAAATCTTCTGGGCATTATTAATTTTGAGTCACAAATCACACCACTAGAAAAGATTAATAGTATATCTACAGAACATCGATATCACTACTATCAGAATCTATAAACAACTCCCTCATTTGCCTTTTAAAGGTAGATGCAACCCTCGAAATCAATTGCCGACTAATCACTAGAAATGTTGTTCACAACCGATGTCACCATTGTAGCTACTAGTACTGTTATTATCCAGCCATTAGCAACACTCTCATTTGTTGATCCATCAATTTGGCATTGGCACTGCCATTATCTGACCATTGCAACTATTCTATGACCATATTCCATCATCGACCATCACTAACTAATGTAGTCAACATTTTTTCTCATTTTCAATTCCACGTCAAGCATGGTTATACACATCCAATTTGGTCTAAAATGATCAGCATTAGGTTTGAGGATGGGTGTCAGACATATCAAACCCAATCCAATTCAATACTAAAATCAGTTATCTTAGTTTAGATTTGTCACGCCCCAAATCCAAAAGGGTCCAAAGCATGAGAAATACATCCCAAAGTTACCTATAGATTTTTTTTCCTTTTTGACAATTCAAACTGTAGGAGATCTATAAGAATATATAACCATACTAAAATCTCCACATTACAAGTCGGAGCTCTATAACACATTTACGAACAACAATTAAAAACCATGTGCCTCCACATAATACATAAATATTTTACAAAACTCCAATTGGATTTCACAAAGTCACAATCTTATCAAGAATAAAGAACCTTAACATCAAATCTAGGCCTACCACGCCTAAGGCTAACAAACCTCAAGTGCCCAACCTCCTATAAAATTAATCATGGCCTCATTAAACATACCAAGATCGAGTCACCAACCATTACAACACAAGTCTCCAAGTTTAACATAGCACTCCAATCAACACCAAAGAAGTAAGCTCCATATCCAAGATATAGCTAATTGATTTGAAAAACTGTTAGAGGGTTGGATGAGCTAAAGCCCAGTAAGTAGCATAATTAATGGAGGTGGGGGGAAATGCAAGTTTCATGATGATGAACAATTTGCAAAGTATGTTTTAATTTGGGAAATTTCCAGCTGAATACTGCAAGATCATTTTCAATAATAATATGACAAGAATAATTGAATGATGAAACACAAAATTTCTCAAAATAATACCATGAAACTATATACTATAATCTATGAGCACTACCAATATACTTCCAAATCCATAAAATCCAATATAAGGTAATTTATCACAAATATACCACACTACCACATAGACTGGTCAGGAGATCCACCCATTCACAACTGGCATGATATTGTTCTCTCTGGTATGCAGTCTCTTGGCCTTATGGGCAGCAGCCTCACCCATACCCTCAAGGTTTTTCTCTCCCCCATGGGTAGTAAGGAGAACGCGTCAAATAAGACCTCTTTTGCATGTGGTCTTTTGGCCCCATGGGCAGCAGCCTCACCCACACACAATCAAGGAACCTCTTCCCCCCATGGGCAGCTGGGAAGAACAAGTCATCCAAAGTGAAAGGACACTGACCTGGATCTGATTCCGTTGTCACAAAAACTACGGAAACCAAATCAAGTGATCACCGGGAAATCACACATGGCATAAGGTTAAAACCACGTAAAACTTACATATATACATGTACTTTCAAATACATAGTTTGTATCCAGGTAATTTCAGAAAAATCTTAAATAATCTAACTTCCACAAAGTTTGTAAGGTTTTCAATTTCATTATTGTCAAAAAGATTTTCTATCAATTTCCAAATAACAAGACAAGATAAGCAACTTTAAAATTTTCAATATACCATAAAATTCATGATTTCCTTATAAAAGATTAAATAAAAGATGCTCATTTTTCCAATAATTCATGCATTTCCCCAAATGCAGTACTAAATATGATGTACTTTTCATATATAATAATATATAATAGGGTCACAACACAACACTTTTAAGAAGACATATATCCATATATAATTTTTCAAAATGTGTTTGACCCAAAAACAACATTTATACAACATGGTTATTTTTAAAAAATCTCATTAAAAACCTACTTACTTGGCAACCTGCAAAAAGCCAAATTCTCCAAACTCCAAAGGAGATTAGCTAGAACCTAAACAATATCAAGCAAACCTATCACAATAAGCATAAAGTTTGAAATTGTATCTAGTAACAAATTAGGGATTGCCAAATAAGCACTTAATTAGGCAAGCCAAATATTTAACCTCACAAATAATATTTTCTACTTCCAAAGTTTCTCAACCAATTAATTTACAAGGCATAGTCTCCAACTTATTCTCAAATCATTCAAGGTATTATCCCTAATATCAGAACTTCAACACTTAATAAGTAGTTCCCATAAGATTTACACCACATCAACAAGAAACCCATGATACCAAAAATCATAATATCCTCCAAAACAAACAATTTAAATCTTTGACTAGCTCCAACTAATCAATAAAAATTATATTCACAATTTATTTCATATTAAAAAGCCAAAACTCCTAAATCTTCACCACTTAAATAACCACCATTGTAAAAATCATAAACCCACTCATCAAATAAATCTACCAAGACAAAACCCACACATATTAACACACGAATATTACTTTCAAACCTCATAAATCACATGAATATCATTATCAAAACTTAGACTAAAGAACCTCAAGTAAAAGTATATAAAACCTACCAAAAAGATTAGAAATTTTTACCTCAAATAGAAGATGTCAAGGTGCTTAGAAGTTCCTAAAGATTTTCCGGTGATCTTACCGGAAAAAAGATGGTGAAGATGGTGGTATAGAGTGGCACCAGTGGGAGAGTGTGAAGGAGTGAGAAGAGTGTTTGAGAGCAAAATGAAAAAGAAGATAAGAAAAGAGAAGTGATCAGATGGCCAGCAAAGAGAAAATAAGATAACGAGAAAGAGTGGTGGAGGATTAAGTGGGTGGTGGGGCACGTGTCTCAAAAATAACTGACCATTACCTCTTTTTTTTCTTTTTTCTTTTTTTTTCAAAAAGTTGGGACGTTGCAAGATTTATCGTACTAGGACCTATTTCTATGTGCTACCCTGGATTATTGGGATTGATACATGTACCATGTAGATACAACCAGTATTTTTTCTCTACGTGACGTGGTGTGAACGAAGTGATAATAATTCAACTTATACTACGTTTCATTACTGCTAATTTAAGTAGCCTTAAGGTTGATCTAGGGTTTAATTTACTAAGTACTTTAGAGAATTAGGAATTCATGTTGTGTGTTACTCATGGTGAGGGGGAGAGAGCTATTTGGGTGCGAATGAAGCTTGGGTCTTGTAAGAGTACTTTTGTGACACTTTATAATTTTCTTATTTTCTTAGCAATGACGGCCATGAAGACATAAGTTTAAAACCTAAAGACTAATAATGTAAATCTTTGTATTTCCAATGTTATTTTATTTTTATTTTTTTATTTTTTTTTGCATAAACTTACTATATTGGCTACACACACAACAAATAGTTATCAAAACTTTACAATCATAGCTTTGACTATCTCAACAAATAAAAACAGATAATTTTGACAAAAAAGAATCCATCAGAAATTTCATGATTTTCTTAATACATGTAAAGTATAAATTCCACCCCATGCGTTTGGTATACAAATGAACAAATTCATAAAGAATTTTATAGATTTTTCATTTATACGAGACAATCTGGGGCTCTTTCATGTGAGTGTGTGTAAAAAGCACAACACTAAACAACGTAACCTTTTATAACTCTTTTTCTTTTCTTTTTAATATCGTCGTTAGAGTCGAATCACTATCTTAAATAACTTCAAACAAAATGGAATTCCATTATGAATCTTAACCATTAATTAATAATAAGTAGTTTAATTTTCACTCCATTATCAACAAATTAAATAAATTACAAATCAAATAAAAAATATTTTAAAAACTATTAGAATTTTAGACTACTTAAAATTTACTTTCTGCTTTTATTAATTGTAATCCCATACACTGCATAAACAACCTACGAGACTTGTAACAAAAAAAAAATAAAAATACATGAGTCATATACATTTTTTGAAAGAGCTCACCACTCCAGTAGTTTGATTGGGGTTCTTCAAAAATAAAAACTATTGGTGAAAATGAGATTAGAATTTTTTAATGGTCTTAACTTCTTTACAAGGAACCATCAAAATAGTGTTTCTCCTTTCTCTCCTAATTAACTAACATACTTTATATTCACGGTGTCTTCAGAAAACCTCAACACGACTAGCGTCTGATCCGTGTGTACAAAACAGTGGTGAAAAATAACTTTTTATTGAAAACAAATGATGACATTAAAAAAAAAAAAAAAAAAATTCACCACACCGCCATGCATGGAAACGAAGAATGTGATCCAAATATAAACTAATTACTTACAGATGTTGAGGGTTATGTCTTCCAAAACTGATGCCTGTGAGTGCCACTGTGCGGTAGCTATCACTTGAAGAAATGATTAGACACCTACACTACTGCTTATGTATAAGAAGAACTACTCGCTCTTGAAATTACAGCAACGAGCTTTCTTCACTATTTTTCAGCAACTTGATTATTTAGTGTGAGTTTGGCACAAATTATTTTTGCCAAATTATTTTACTATCTAACTTATTTTTGCTATTATTTATGAGTTTCAATGCACTTTCTGATATTATTCATGGATCTTACAGTAATATTTCAGCTAATATAGGCTTTTAGAATTTTTATGTATTGATAATAATGATCCATTACCAAAGTTTTTAGTTGACGAAGACTTGAGCGAATAGCGAATAGAGCAACCAAATTAAGAATCGAATGCCAATTTATATTTTGTTGGCTAGCTATTCACCCAATAAACTAAGTCAATTTCCCTATATGTCCATTAAACTAATAACTTCCCTCCATCTTGGTCTTCGGGACGCCTGAGAGAGAGACTGTACTATATAGGACAAAATTGCTAAATGCCCTTTTTGGGCAAACTAAGCAGCGTTTTGCTCTCTTTTTCAAACTAATTAGGGAAATGCCCCTCTTTTAAAAATCGAGTTTCTCAAAATCGATTTGGCCCTATAGCGGCATTTTTTAGGAGCCTATAGTGACGTTTTTAGGACCTATAGTGGCGTTTTTTAAATGAAATCAAGTTATAGGTAAAAAAAATTAAAAAAATTGCCTATAACTCGATTTAATGGAAGTCGAGTTACAAAACGTCACTATAGGTCCTGAAAATGTCACTATAGGTCCTTAAAAACGCCGCTATAGGGCTCCGGAATTTTTTTTTTTTATAACTCGATTTTGAGAAAATCGAGTTTCAAAAGAGGGACATTTTTCTAATTAGTTTGAAAAATAGGGTAAAACACTGCTTAGTTTGCCCAAAAAGGGCATTTAGCAATTTTGTCTGTACTATATAGTGTTGGTTCTGTTACTCGTTCTTAATGAAATTATATTTTTAAATAAAATTTATTAAAAAAAAAAAAGATCCCCGCGCCTTGCAGATTTAATTATTTGTTTGTGTGAAACTCAAGGATCTCAATAACAAACTTCAAGTTGAACACTGTAAAGGAAGGCGTTCACAACGGACTAGGTATCTGACCAAAGTTGTTTCCTAGACTGAATGGCAAGTGAGAAAGCATATTAGGGATCGATCTAGGAAAAAGTAAACAAATCAAGAAAATGAAATTCGGTTCTCAAGGAATTAAATATAGGATGATGTTTTGATGGATATATAGGTGGGGTTGGATTTGCGTTTGCGTTCCCCATTTACGTTTCCTTCCTCTTTTTTTTTTTTTTTCTTTTTTTTTTCATGCACATGGATTTACTGTGTATGAGGCAAATTTTACTATTCATGTATTGTTTATGCACTGTTCATGGGACCCACACTTATTTTATTCAGAAAAAAATATATTAAAAATGGATCCCACGGTATTATTCACATATTTAAAAATTATTTTGTTACAGTGTTTTCAGTTTTCAGCAAAATAAGTTGTATCCAAACGGACCCATAGTGTTGTTACGGTCACATACGGACAGGGTCTTTCTTTAGGCTTTAGCAATGCTACGGATTTTTTTTTTTTTTTAATTATAAATAATTCGTTGATCCAGTACATGGTTTTTTTATAGCAAATTTCTAACAACACTTATACATAAATCGACCATGTTTATTATTTATTAGCCTAGCAATAACAAGTTTGTTGCCTCTGCACTTTTTTCCCTAAATACAAAAGAAAAGCATTAATAACATATCATTTCAGTATTTTATAAAAGTAGTTATATTACTAAACTTATTAGTCTTTAAGGTTTCCCCATTGTCCCTTTTCTTAAAAAAATGGAAAAAACAACTTGAATAAATTTTGTAAATAGAAGTATTGTTCATCCTTGGGCAATATAGATTTAATAATTCGTTTAAGTATGTTACTTAGGGTACGTTTGGTACGCTGTAATAGCTCTTGTAATGGAATAATTATTCATGTGTAATATCAATTCGGTCATTTGGTTACATCTTTATTACATAAATTAGTTATTACATTGGAATAATTATTCTTTAAATTGAAGAATAGTCATTCCTCTTTAAAATGGATGTAATAGATATTCCTTAGTGCATATAATAGGTTTTAAAATTAATATATTTCTAAAAATATAAAGTTTCCTTATACATCATCTTTTACAAGCTTTCCATATGTAACAACCAAACTTATGAATAGTAATATTTATTCCATTACAATGTCTTCTATTCCTAGTAATAAAGATTATTATTCCTAAAGTAATCTACATTCAGTGTACCAAACGTACCCTTAAGGATCTAAATATTGTAAACGACGAACTTCAAGTTCTACGACAGTAAAGAAAGACATTCGCAACGTACAAGGTCTGTCCAAAGTTGTTCCTTGACTGAATGGTTGGCATGTGAGAAAGCATGTTAGAGATCTAGGAAAAAGTAAACAAATCATGAAAATGAAAGCCTTTTCTCATGGAATTAAATATAGGAGAATGTTTTGATGGATGTGTTGCTACGGATACGGTCACATTCGGACAGGTTCTTCCATGAGGAATGTACGTTTTCGGGATAATTTTTTTTTTCTTTTTTTTATAATTTTTCCCTATACTTTTTTTTTTCTTTTGGATGAACTCCATACCCCTTTTCTTCATAAAATAAAAAAAGATAGAAATAAATTTTGTAAATAGAAAAATATATATATAGAGAGAGAGAGAGAGTTAAACTTGGTTAAACTCTAAACTATCTTATACAACTCAATATATTTTTTTATTACATACAAATTTTAACATATTTACCATTAAGTTAGATTTTCTTCTTATACTTTATATACTTACAAAATTTTAAGATGATTTAAAATCAATAGCTATGCGGCTGTTTAAACATTTAAATTGCAAGTTTGCGTATATATGTGTAAAAACATTAAAATGGAGGGAATCTATTTCAAGGTTATGATTTTATTTTTTGGATCTAACATATGATCAACCTTAACTAATTTATTGAGTATCCATAATCTGCCTCAAAAGATTTAGGACTGTGTACCATGTGCCACTTCATTAAAATTTTAAACAATTTGACATTTGATTAGATTTGTAATATTTAAACACAATTATTCAATGCATCTATTTAAAATTTAAATGAAACATGGTATTTCTGTGATTTTGCATGGTTTATATAGAATTTTTTAAGATCATTAATTCTTTTTAAATATCCCGTGTTTTACATTTAGATTGAAATAGGAGGATATTAGATGATTTAAATAGGATCCTTTCCAGTCTAAAGTTTTAAAATCTATAGTAGATTTATTAAATTCAATTCCTTGATCTTTTCTAAATTGTCCAAACAAGATATTTGGATTTTAATCATCTAAATCCAAATCCAAATCCAAATGCCAAAATCATATTATCCAAATACACTATAAACATTGTTGTACTTCTCTACTTTATGAGAAATTATAAGATCCTCATCGTGGACCACGTCATTTTTGCCTAGTGGTTCACCATTTCACTAAAAAACTCTCACTTATTTAAAAATTTGCTGACTCATTTTATGATAAAAATTAAAGTAAAAGATAACACGTTTAAACGTTATCTGTTTACAAAAATAATTTTACAAAAATTAAAAGAGAGTGTGAGGGTGAAACAAAATTTCTAAATAGAGATGTCGTTTAATTTCAGAAGAGAGCAAATTGAAATATCTTCTCTCTCTTGACGGCATCAATTCTGCAACATCATCTTCCCCCAGTGTTTCTATATGAAATTTCTAAAAAAGACGCTGTTTAATTTTAGAAGAGAGCAAACTAAAATCTCTTCTCCCTCTTGACTATATCAGTTCGGTAGCATCATCTTCTCCCTTAATTGGTAAGGTCTGATTTAATTTTCCTATATGACCTTTTGGCTTGCACTATTTTTTTTTTAATTTTTTTTAATTTATTTATTTTTTTTATCTAACAGATTTTGCATAATCATTTGGATTTTAATCATCCAAATCCAAAATCCCAAATCATATTATCCAAATACACTATAAACATTGTTGCACTTCTCCACTTTACGAGAAATTATAAGGTCCTCATGTTTGACCACGTCATTTTTGCCTAGTAGTCCACAATTCCACTAAAAGACTCACACTTATTCAAAATTTTACTAAATCATTTTATGATAAAAATTAAAGTAAAAGATAAATACATTTAAATGTTATCTGTTTACACAACTAATTTAAAAAATAAAAAATAAAAGAGAGTGTGAGGGTGAAACAAAATTTCTAAAGAGAGATGCCGTTTAATTTCAGAAGGGAGCAACTTGAAATCTCTTCTCCCTCTTGACTGCATTAGATCTACAACATCATCTTCCCCTAGTGTTCCTATATGAAATTTCTAAAGAGAGATGTTGTTTAATTTCAAAAGAGAGCAAACTAAAATCTCTTCTCCCTCTTGACGATATCAGTTCTATAGCATCATCTTCTCCCTCAATAGGAAATGTCTGGTTTAATTTCCTATATGAACTTTTGGCCTACTCTTTTTTTTAATCTAACAGATTTTGCATATTCATTTGGTTTTGATTTTGGATTTTTTTTTTTTTTTTTTTTAATTTTTGCGTTGAATCTTAGGGTTTTAGAAAGGGGTTTCTGGCTGATTTTTCCTGGTATTAGGAAGAATAGTTTGGTTTTCTTTCCTTCGGTTTTAAATGGATATAATTTTTTAAGTTCTTATGGATGTAATAAATTTTTATTATTTTAAAGAAAATTAGACTAGCAATTTAATTTGGGAAGAACCTGTTGTAGATATACGGGATGTTTTTCCTTAAATTTTATATATACCCTTTTGATTGAGTTTATGAACCACTCTTGTTCCTATTCAAATCCACTGGTGATTATTGTTTCTTTAAAGTTTGGTTATATTCATGAGGCTTTGAGTGTTTTCGCTGCGATTCAAATGAATTCTTTGTTGTTGGTCATTAAAATCTCTAGAGGCCAAAAAGGTTGTAAAATTTTCTATTAAAATCAATAGAAAGATCAGATCAAATCAAATTTCAAAATTTTCATAATCAATAGAAAGAGATCAAAGAAAGATGGTCAAGAAAAAGCCATATTTTTAACTAATTTAATTTTACTGTTTTTCTTCTATGCACAATTACTGCTTATTTCTTTCAATTTCTTTTATAGATGCTGGTCCATATCATCATCATCATCATCATCATCATCACCTGAGTAGGCAAACCGTCCAGGACCATAGATCTACTTGGAGTACTAGGTCACCTCTAGCTTGAGATTTCATGCCAGCCAAACGAGCTCCTCATGCTCCTCCACAGTGAGATAAAAATTGAGATGAAGACAATGTTGGAACAATTATTGAGAGATGCGAGAAAAGAAAAGACAAGACAATGATGAAAGAGAACTCATCACTCGTGTACCCTCAGGAAAAGGGTAACCCATGACATTTGTATTACGCCCCAAAGGGCGCTCCCGAGCAAAGCCGTCAAGGCTATAAGCATAGACCGACCAGGGTAGATGAGGAGGGTCAATAGGACCATCAGAGGTAGGGCCAGTCTGACATAAACATTATACTTGAGTGTCACCATGTGTAGAAATGCAAGAAAAGAGGAAGGGAAGTAAAAAGGGAAAGAATACTGTAGATATCGCATTTTGTATCCCTTATGACTTGGGCCTTTGTTTCCCAATGATATTAAAATTCTAAAGACTAAGGTTGGTTTAGGGCCTGATCAGATTGAAATTGACTTGAGAAAAGTGTTTTCGGAAAAATATAACTTTTTCATGAACTAAATAAATCTATTTTTAGAAAATTAAGGCCAGGAAACCCTAGGGCATGCATACGCATACACGTGTATGCGCACGCATGTTCCAAAGCTACGTGCGCATGTTTCATGCATGCGTACGCATACACAAGCATGTGTGCGCATGCTAGAGTTATGCGTACGCATGCTAGAGTTCTAGAAACTATGAAAGACAAGTTTTTCTGTATTAAGGCTGATGTTTGGAATGACTCCCACATCTACTAGGAGCCGTTCTAAACCCTCATTTTCTCACTATATAAAGCCATACATGGTACCTTTTCAAAACACACAAAAATCCTAAGGGAAAACACAAGATTCACTAGAAATAATGAATCAAAGAGAGAATTTTTCACAAAACATCCTCAAGTCAATATTTTTCTGATTAAGGCCTTTTCTGGCCTTGATCTTGGAGTTTATCATATTTTGAAAAGCACTTTCGAAAACCCCTTTTTTAGGGAAAAAAAAAAGTTTTTGAAAACACTTTGGAGAACATTTTATAAAAAAACTTTGAAAACATTTTTTCTTTGGAAGTTTCGGATTTCTTCACAAATAATAATAATAATAATAATTTGCTTTAAAAGAAAAGATTTTCGGTTTTGAAAAAAAGTTCTGAAAACCTTTTTTTATTTTTATAAAAAAGATTTGAAAAACAGTTTTTTATTTAAACGGTTTTGAAAACAGTTTTTCTATTAAGAAAACAGATTTGAAAAACAGATCTATATTTCTTAAAAAACAGTTTTAAAAAAACAGTTTTGGGAAAAACAGATTTTTGAAATCACATTTTTATTTTTGAAAACAGTTTTCGAAAACAGTTTCTGAAATCAGATTTTAAAAAAAAAAAACATTTTTATAAACCAGTTTATGTTTCTTTGAAAAGAAAAACAGTTTTACGAAAAACAATTTTGGAAAACAGATTTCAGAAAACAGGTTTTTATTTTGAAAGAAAGACAGTTTTGAAAAAGGTTACTGAAAAAAACTTTTATAAAACTTTTTTTTTTTTTGTTTAAAAAACAGTTTTTACTGAAAATATATATATATATTTTTTTTAATTTGAAAGCAGTTTTGAAGGACAGTTTAAATATATATATATATATATATATATATATATAAAGATTTGTAAAGCATATTTTCCTGAAAAAAGGTTCGGGTTCCCCCTTTAAAAATACAAAAAATACAAAAAAAAAAAAAAAATTGAATTTTTTTTTTAAAGAGAGGAAAAAAACATAAAGGAAGGGTTTTTGTTTTGAAAACTTTTAAGAAGAACAAAAGACATTTTAAAAAGATCCTCTTTTGAAAAAGACTTTATTTAAGAAAAAGATGGGGAAAGACTTAAAAAGAAAAGCATTTTCTTAGAATAGGGTGTAAGGGAAATGCTTTACCCAAGCATATTTATTTTATGGCACATTATTAACAAGAAATGTAAAAGTATAACAAAAATAAAGTGCAGAAAAAAAAATAGCTTGAAAAATAAAGAGCTTGAAATTTAAATGACATAAAAGTAAAGAGCTTGACATAAAAGTCAAGAACTTGGAATATTGTAAAGATTGATTAAAATGGCTTCTTTTCTCTCTCTCTCTCTCTCTCTCTCTCTCTTAAGTGGATTTTAATCTCTTTCAAGCCTTATTGATCTTTCAACATAAAGAAATGAGAGTTCTAAGCCATAACCATTCTTATGAGACATACCCATATTGTGCTCTAATGGAGGTTTAAAACCATTTAAGAGAGGCAGTAGCAAATCCTTTTTTTAGGTGTCTAGATACACACACACAAGTGCAATAAATTAAAAGGGGAGAGGGGATGTGCAAGAAATTAAATGGGATGACATAAATTAAAAAGCATTAAAAGTAAATTCCTAGATGCATAGGTGGGATGGGATTTCTTCCCTCTAAGGGTACTTCCCATACATAGCCTAGGAGATGGTCCAATACCCATCTAGGGATACCAACACAATAATATAAAGCAACAATAATATGAACATTGAAATAAAGAGATAGATATATACAAAATATGTACAAGCACATAAAAAAAAAAAAAAGAAACTATAAACACAAGCAAAGTAAAGAAGAGATTTTTATATATATGGAAATGATTATTATAATAGTAAAAGGGGTGGGATAGGTCTAGCTATTAAGAAACTAACCCATCCCTATAGCCTTACCCACAAAGATTACAACAAAGAAAAAGGATGAGGCTTTTTTGTGTAGGGTTTCTTAGAGAGAGAGTGAGTGGAGAGAGACAATTTTTTTTTTTTTTTCTAATGCTATTTTTTCAGAATATTCTCTTTTTTTTTTTTTTTTTTTTTCCTCACTATTTCTCTACTTGTTCCACTCTTGTTCTCTTGTTTTTCTTCTTATTTTTCACAAAAAATGGGGGCGGCCGCCCACCAGGGGGGGGGGGGGGGTGTGGAAAATGGGGGGCTAGCATTAGTGTATCTTGATACACTAATGCTAGCCTCCTCCTTTTGCCACATTATCAGTCATTTTTGTCTTTTTTTTTTTTTTTTTTTATTTTTATTTCTAGCCTAATATTTGCATGGCTATTTGGAGGCCTTTTTGGGCTCCGTTTTCTTCGAATTTTATATGCACATAAATCTTTGGATGTCTAGTTTCCAATTGTCCTGGCCTCATTCGTCAAGCCCTTTTGATAGAAATTAGCTAAGACCTTGTTCTTCAAGATGGTCTAGCCCGTTCATTCCAGTTCTTACCCAATGGGTATAATTTATTGCGCAAAGTCAAGTAAAAAACTACCAATTTTCCTGAAAAATACAGTGAAGATTTTATTAGGGTTTTCGTTATTTTTTGATATCTCACTTGTTTTAACTCCAATTTTAGCCTGTAAACTACTATTTCGAAGGGAAAAATATGCCTTATGAGACTGTCCAAAATTCAACATGATCCAATGGTCTGATAAAAAAAGTCAACTTTTTTACCATACCCAGTTAGGGTTTTGGTATATTGTGACTTTTTGCTTCACCTTTCAAACATGTTGTATTTATTTTTACCCTTTTTGGCTTTGAAGTTTATGATTTTGTACCTCTTTTAAAATTTTTGATTTTTTGGTCTTTATTTTGATGCGTGAATCGGGGCCAGACAAAATACGAAATCAACAAGTCCAATGGCACTGCCTTAAGTACCTAGAGGATGTGAAAGGTCTTGGAATAAGGACCTAGGGGAGGCCTGGCAACTAGTAAGTATATATATAATTTCTAAGCCAAGATTTAGGACTTTTTTTTTTTTTTTTTTTGCTTGTAAAAAGATATATAGGATTAACGATAATAAGATGCCACTGAAGAGAGTTTACCTACTTTAATTTATATTAGTTGGTTTTTATTCCATTTTATGGGATTTAATTAATAGGTTGTGTCTTTTAAGTTTTATGAGATAATTAATAGATTGAAGCATATAAATTGAACTTTTTTTCTAACCAAAAAAAAAAAAATGGACACAATGTTTTCATGGTATAAAAATATATTTCTCCATTCAAATATAAGAATGAATCATTTGGCTATATGATTTCAAAGAAAATGTCTAAGGTGTAGTGTAAGGACTGGATTTGAACTAGTGGCCCACTACGTGGATGGGCTCAAGCCCAAAGAGCCCAAAACAATAAATTTGTAGAGTATGGGTTGGAAAACTGGGGTTTAGTTAATCGGATAAACGTGGAGTAGATTCAGATGATAATAGGATGAAAAGAAATAGAGTTGTGTTGAAGTAAAATTATCCTCGGCTATATCCGAGGTGCACTATTCTTATATATTGATCTCAAATGAGCTTACAAGTTTGGTTCATCAATGTTACAGAGTTTTTCCTTCTGATTTTTGATCCCTTATTCATGAGGGGTCTTTCCTCTTATATAGTCCCTTTCAAAGCATCCTGATCCTACACTTGTCGATCACCTGAATTACTACTTGAGTGCTTGTCTCATCAGACACCCTCCCTGGTCTAATACGCCTTGGGGCATTACACTGTTCAGGTATCACCTCCATATTAATGCGGCTAGGAGGTTAGATGCAGAGCATTTAATATGGAGGTAGCAGTTTTTGTAAATATTTGTTGCCTTTCTCTAGTCCCTTCAAATACGGTGTCTGACTTCTAACCGCGATACAACTTGGGTGGACGTTCAAGGCGGTAAGACGTCCCTGCTGATCGTGGATCCACATTTCCGACATGACTTCTCTCCTCGGACATCTTTTGGACTATCATGTACGATTCTTATCTCTTCCTCCTCTACCGTTCCCATAATAACATTGTTTTAACATCCTCGGACAAGCAAACGTCCTCGGACTGGGCCATAGGCCCAATGTATATAGTCTTAACAGTACCTTTTGGCCATCTGGCCCTCACAATAGCCCCTCAAAATCTTGCTTTTCAACTCCTCGGAAGGAAAGGAAGATTTTGACATCGTCAGCCCACCCTATTTATGATTACACCCCGTTTATACAGATTCCCAAATGCCTTTTTACCTGCTCAAGGCACGCTCCTATCGTTTCGGCATCCAGAGCGTGCCCTCATTAAATTTTGGCGGCACTTTTGTCCCCCATGTTCGACAGCATGATGCAAATCTAACAGTGGAGAATTTTCCTGGGGTTATGAGCGGGGATTTTCCCACTTGTAACTTTTGTGCCCTTATAAATAGCTTCTCAAATCAACCTCTTTCCCTATTTCCATCAATCACACAGTTCAAGAGCTCATACACTGAACCTGCCACTTTCTCTTACTTCCTTATGCGTTTACAAATACTAAAAATTTGTCTGAGGACCTTCCTTTCAAACCTGTAAGTTTTCTTGCACCCTCTTAGTTTTATTTCTTTCCACATATTCTCTTTTCACCGCACTTTTCTCTTCTCGACCCTTTTTTCGTTTCACACTTGGTGATTTCTCTTCGAAACTTCTTAGGAAATGGGTAGATTCAAACGTTTAGTTGAATCCGAGGAGGATATAGAGAGATTTAAGGCTAAATATAGGATTCCACCCACAGTGGGCATGAGATACGCTGCCCAAGGGGAATGGGTAAACGATAGGAAAGAGGGGGAGGTGGTCATCCTGATGATCGCCTTCATAGAGGGAGGAATGACCATCCCCATGGGTAGTATCACAAGGAGCTACCTTAGGTTCTTTAGATTATCCCCCACACAGTGCGCTCCAAACATGTTCAGGGTATTAGGGAGTATAGAAGTCCTAAATGAGAGAATGAACCTAGAATTGACACACCATGATGTCAACTGGGTATACAACCTACATAATTTGAAGGGGCAGGGATACCACCTTAAGTCAAGGTACCCCGAAGTAAGTGTAAGGTTGAAATTTATCAACCATCTTGTTGGCTTTATTCCGTGCCAATTTGCTTGTAATTTAAGCACTTAGTAACCCTGTATTTAGGTGGGATTATTGTAAGGGTAGTGTGTGAGAAGATGTGAAGAAAAGCTCAAGTATGTGCAAAGAAGCAGAGCTTCGCGGCTAGGACTCGCGGGTGGCTCGCGGCTGCAAGTCGCCAATTTCAGGCACGTGAGATGCACGCAGGGAAGCTGAAGGGTTGCGCCAGCTGTCGCACTACAGGACAAAAGTCCCAGGCTGGCCAGGCCATTACGTCGCGACTTGATTTCGCGACTTGGACAAGCCGCGAGACCAAGCCGCCAATTTACCCTGTTTGGCAAAAAACTGTCTCTTCGTATTCTCATCTCACCTCACTATATGTAGACCCTTATACCCACTAAATTGTGTGAGCTTCTAGAGAGAATTTTGTGAGGGAAAACCCTAGAGAAAAACAAGATTGCCTCATCCCCAATCTTCATCTAAGAAACTCTACAAATTCCTCTACTCTCTTCCTCTCCATTGTCATACCCTTGAGAGGTCTTTTACCAAATCCTTATCTCGCCACACCCACGTCTGTGAGAAGGTTCATTTGGTACTGAGGGAAGCAGTTTGGAAGGAACCAATATACATTGGTTGATGCTATGGTCAAGTAGCGGAATCCGGGAAGCTAAAGAAGAAATAGGTTCGGCGTAACCTCGTTGGAGCAAGAAGCTTGGAGGGCTTAGGTACCTGGGTAGATTAGGCTTGGAGGGTCTTCTGCTGTTCATGTATCCCAACTATATTCTTTAGTGGATTTTATCACCGCTTGGAGGGCGGCGGAGAGGTTTTACGCCGAGGACTTCGGTTTCCTCTTCGATAACACATCGTGTGTTGTCCGTGTGTTTGCATCTTTCTTCCCTTTATCTTTGCCTTATATTTACTGCTGTGGATGTGTTTATATTTGGCTTAGATTGTTTATCAATTCTGTTATAAGCTTATTATCATGTTCCGCACATTAATTGTTTGATATAAAGCTTGAATTGGTATTTTTGTAATTTGGGGTCTAAACGTTCAAGGGTGTTTCGTACCCATATTGAACTTTCAATTGGTATCAGAGCGGGTACACTTGTTGTGGTTTAAATACCTAAGTGTGATCCTTGACCCCTTGTGTATTTGCCATGGATTGTGCTTTGTATGCCTCTTTATATGATTTGGTTGGTGATGAATGTAACATGCCACGTGTTTGTGAAAATGCCTCTATGAGTGATAATCCTCATGATTGTGATGCTATGTTACATGAATCTTTGGATGTTATTGATATTCCAAATGACAAACTCTTCAAGAAAAAGGCTAAGAAATTTCAAAAGAATTTGAGCAAGTTATTTTGTGAAAAGGATGATTTGATTGCTAAGCTCAATGAATCCAACAAATTGGTTGAGAAATATAAAAAACTTGCTGAAATTTCTCTTGAAAAGCTGAAAGAGTTTGAATGTTTGAATATGGACTTGGATGCTAAACTTGTTTTGTCTAACAAACTTGTTGATGATCTTAAATGTGAAAATGAATCTCTTAAGATGCATGCCAAGTGTTTGATTACTGAACCTATTGTTAAAAGGGATGAAATTATTTGTTGCAATCATGTTGTGGTACCCGATTTTGTGCCTATTGTGTGTTCTACCCCAAAGGACAAATTGGTGTACATTCCTCCACATAAAAGAAATCAAAAGGTGGAGAGAAAGGTTGTTAAGTCAAAGCCTCCATTTAGGTCTCAACCTAAGGCTTTGGATGGATCTAAGTTTGTTCCAACTTGCCACCATTGTGGTGTGATTGGTCATATAAGACCTCAATGTTATAAGTTGAAGAGAGAACAAAACCATGTTGCTAGATCCCTTCCCAAAAAGCCTAGTGGACCTAAACACAGTGTTTGTCACCATTGTGGTGCCTTTGGTCATCTAAGACATCATTGCTCTAAGTTTCATGCTCTCAAAAGAAAAGAGAAACTTGAGCTTCTTGGAAGTTATGCTAAAAAGGGTAAACCGGTTTTGAGTGAAAATAGCATGTTGATTAAGAAAATGTTTAATGCTCTTAACTCCTTGACTATGTGCATCTCCGGTTCTCATTCTTCCAACCCTCGTCTCACTTCTCTTGAGACACTCATTCCAAACAATCGTTCTGTTTGGATGAGGAAGGGTTCCTATGGTTGAGCTTTTGCTCTTTTGGTCCTTGATCTAATTCTTTCGATCTTTGTTGGACCCTTCATGCATTGCATGTTATATCTTCATGCATTTTGTGCATCTTGCATTTATTCATATGCATTGTTTTTGTTTTGATCTTACTTTTATGTCTTTGTTTTGTGTGAGTAAAAATCCAAAACCACATAAAAAATGAAAAATTCAAAAAGTTTGATCGTATATGTTTGAGCACATATCACATGTGAGTTTTTCCTTGTACCTTCGTACAAATGGCTTTATGCATTTACGAGCTTAGCTTGTTCTTTATGCACCTATATCTTTGTGGGAAAAATCTTGACATCTTTGTGTGATTGTTGTAAATCGATCTTCAAGCTTGTCATGAATGATTAGTCAATAGCCTTGTTGGTTTTGAGACATGCATAGACTTGTGCCTATATATCTTCCCACTCTTTATTTTGTTGGTTTTTGCTTAAAGAGCTCACCAAATGTAAATCTCCAAATGAAAAGAGATATTGAGCTGCAAAAGCCTGTCGCACATACTAGTATTTGACTAGGAAAAAGGGAAAGCGACCAAAATAAAATGTATGATGCCCAAAAAGCCAAAGGCTTGTTCACAAATTGAAATATCAAAAATTTCAGGCATCGATCTCTAAAATGAGATGTATTGATTCAAAAAGATCAATTGATATGAATTGTAAAGAAGCCAAATGAAAAGCTTCAATGATATGTAATCATTTTCTTGTGGGAGGTCATATATGTTCATTTCTATAATTGAGATAGATCACTTGACTAAGTACTAGTTGTGTATGACTTGATTGAATTGATCATTGAAGCTTCACTCTAGATTATGGACTATTCCACACTTGATACACACACACAACACACATGCCTAATGTTCAATGAATGCCTTATTCATTTGTTCAATTGTACTTGTTTAAATGTGATTTGTGTGTGCTCAACTATATATGGATCAATCCAAAAAAATTTTTTGATCATTTTATATGTTTTTGGAAGTGATTTTTATCGCTCTTTGTGTTCTTGTTTAGTGCTTACATTGTTTTTTAGTGTTTAAACATGTTTTGTGTTGAAAAACAAGTGTCAGATTTTTTGGCGACTCGTTTTGGCAACTTGCCCAGTCGCGAATCACAGTCGCGAGTTTTGGCGACTCGTTTTGGCGACTTGCCCAGTCGCGAATCACAGTCGCAAGTTTTGGCGACTCGTTTTGGCGACTTGCCCAGTCGCGAGTTACAGTTGCGAGTTTTGGCGACTCGTTTTGGCGACTTGCCCAGTCACGAGCTCCAGTCGCGAGTTTACACAGAAGGTTTTGGCGACTCACTCGCGACTCGCCCAGTCGCGAAATGCCCAGAATCAGTTTTTAAAGAGCTTTTTCGTGGGAAACTTGTTTTAAACCTCTCCCATCCTCTCTAAAACCCTTATTTCAATACTTTTACATCAAAACCCAACCAATTTGAATGGTTTTTCATTCCATTAACATCTCTAAGGTAATTTTAAACTCTTTTCATTGATTTGAATCCTTGGATTATGTTTTGGTGAGTTTTGTGCTCTTGGTTGGGATTTTCATCATAGGGGTTGGGAAAACTTAATTTTTATCAAAATTTTGTATGGGATTGGTTTCTTTTGATGATTTGCTTTGGATGTTGGCCCCTTGTGGCAAAAAGAACTTGTATTAAGGGTGGTTTTCATGATGTTCATGCATTGTTTCACTTTGTTCTTCATAGTGTGCATGTTAGGTGTTTGATAAAATGCCTCTTAGGCATTTTCTCACTTGTTTGGACTCCAATGAGTATCAAACTTTGGGGTTTCTCATGTTTCCTCATTAGGAATATGTTTGGTTCATTGGTTGTGTATTTAACACACCTTGCCCCACATGTGCATTTTTCATGCATTGGTCATGCATTGCACTTAGCCACCTCTTGCACACACCTTGCTACCCTTGTCATGCATTGGTTCATACATTGTTTCTTCATCCTAGCATGTCATGTCTTAGGATTGAGCTTCATTTTCTCATTCATCTCGTACCCCTCATGCATCATTATCATTGTTCATACTTTCATCTCTTGCCCTCGTTTCTCCTTGACCATTTGTCTATTCCTGACAAAAAGGGGGAGAGTATAATTTAGAGAGTATACCGGAGAGTTTTTGTCATTTCTATATGACCCTTGTGCACATTCTTAGGGGGAGAAATTCTATTTCTCGTGCACACTTGTAGGGGGAGAGATATTCCATAGGGGAGATGCATATACCAAGGGGAGAAGACATTGTGTTAATAAGAAAACTGTGTTTTGGTGTATGGTGTATGATCAGGTTGCTCACATGTTTCACATCATGTTTACTTGATCGCAATTTACTTGTTACATTATACTTATCCGTTTATTACTTGCTTTACCTTGAGGGTCTAATGTGTTTTGTGCAAGTGTTTTAGGGTACAAGTATACATGTTCCAAGTTCATCACAGCTCCTATGATTCATGATAGGGGGAGTGATATGATAAGGGAAGTAATTTATATTTTTTATGGTTCGGTTTGTACCCATGTTGCTTCTGTAAGCTTTAAGGGTTTGTTTCAATGCACATTTGTAGGCCTTTGTGGTTTGTGCCATGCTTTATGCAGCCTTTGTGCTTTGTTAAATCAGTACTTCCAACTAAATGTCTTGCATTTTCTTCTAAGTACTGTCACTCTTGTGCCCTTGTAAGATTTTTCCTAGATGCACATACTTCATGTACTGTGCATTGGTTGAGTGTTGGTCATTCAAGCGATTTACCTTGTGTTTATCATCTTGAATGTCCGGATGTTCATTCCAAGTGTGAATGAGCATTGTGATCACTTGGTTATAGTGATTACCTGTTTTGGTCTTGCCATGGTTTATTGCTTTATTCCATTGTGCATGATCGCATTGTGCTTGCTCCATATGCATTACAAGTTTCTGTTTACAATGAACTTATTGTGTTGTTGTGTTTCAGGAATTACTTGTTCTTATGGTTCTAAAGCTTCGCAGATTCTAGAGTTAGGTGTGAGTGAGTTTTCCAACTGTTCCCAACTCACACGTTAAGTCTAGAGTTTGTTTTAGGGTTTTGTCACGGAATAGCTAAAGGGGGAGATTGTAAGGTTGAAATTTATCAACCATCTTGTTGGCTTTATTCCGTGCCAATTTGCTTGTAATTTAAGCACTTAGTAACCCTGTATTTAGGTGGGATTATTGTAAGGGTAGTGTGTGAGAAGATGTGAAGAAAAGCTCAAGTATGTGCAAAGAAGCAGAGCTTCGCGGCTAGGACTCGCGGGTGGCTCGCGGCTGTAAGTCGCCAACTTCAGGCACGTGAGATGCACGCAGGGAAGCTGAAGGGTCGCGCCAGTTGTCGCACTACAGGACAAAAGTCCCAGGCTGGCCAGGTCGTTACGTCGCGACTTGATTTCATGACTTGGACAAGCCGCGAGACCAAGCCGCCAATTTACCCTGTTTGGCAAAAAACTGTCTCTTCGTATTCTCATCTCACCTCACTATATATAGACCCTTATACCCACTAAATTGTGTGAGCTTCTAGAGAGAATTTTGTGAGGGAAAACCCTAGAGAAAAACAAGATTGCCTCATCCCCAATCTTCATCTAAGAAACTCTACAAATTCCTCTACTCTCTTCCTCTCCATTGTCATACCCTTGAGAGGTCTTTTACCAAATCCTTATCTCACCACACCCACGTCTGTGAGAAGGTTCATTTGGTACTGAGGAAAGCAGTTTGGAAGGAACCAATATACATTGGTTGATGCTATGGTCAAGTAGCGGAATCCGGGAAGCTAAAGAAGAAATAGGTTCGGCGTAACCTCGTTGGAGCAAGAAGCTTGGAGGGCTTAGGTACCTGGGTAGATTAGGCTTGGAGGGTCTTCTGCTGTTCATGTATCCCAACTATATTCTTTAGTGGATTTTATCACCGCTTGGAGGGCGGCGGAGAGGTTTTACGCCAAGGACTTCGGTTTCCTCTTCGATAACACATCGTGTGTTGTCCGTGTGTTTGCATCTTTCTTCCCTTTATCTTTGCCTTATATTTACTGCTGTGGATGTGTTTATATTTGGCTTAGATTGTTTATCAATTCTGTTATAAGCTTATTATCATGTTCCGCACATTAATTGTTTGATATAAAGCTTGAATTGGTATTTTTGTAATTTGGGGTCTAAACGTTCAAGGGTGTTTCGTACCCATATTGAACTTTCAGTAAGACTAATCCAATGCCTCCCCATGTCAAACAAGGGGTTAAAGGAAGATTTTTTAATCTTTTCTGGGGAATGGCACGATGGCCTACCTTGTCCGACTAAGGAGGGAACACCAGGTGGGGGCCTAGTTGTAAATTTATGTACCTTGGTTTACATCTTTTTTTTTTTTTTTTACTCCACCTCTGTTTCTAACAAAATTTCCTTCCGTTTTAATGGTTTTGCAGATAAACATTCTACTAAACCTCGGCTCAACTTAGTCAACAGAGCGAGTCTAGACAAAATTCTACGGTCCGAGGTGTTTGTAAACAAAGCCGACGATCAATTACGGGCAGCACATATAATCCTCGGGTACAAACTCATTTCCACTGGATTCCAAGCTCCCAAGTGTGTAATAAAAGCCAAAGATCCTCGTCTTCCCCGTATTAGTGTGGCCTTTGAAGGATTCATCGTTCCTGAAGGTGTTCCCATCCTAGAGGGTACGCCTTTCACTCAGCCACTCTTTGTGGGCATCCTTTATGTAGGAGCATCCTCATCCCATCCTGTTGTTAAGGAAGTTGAGGAAGAAGAAGAAGAAGAAGAAGAAAAATGAGAAGAGGAAGAAGAAGAAGAACGAAAGGAGATTATAAATTTGACAAACTCCCCGGACGAATTTGAAGTGTTCAACCGGCCTCTATCCTCCGAGAGTACATCGGCTGACCTTGACTACCCACAACAAGCAGATATCAGCACTTTGGACGAGATGGGTATCCAAAGGAAGTCCAAGAAAAGCTTGCTGGACTTAATAGAGTCCCAGCCCAGGAAGGCTGTACCCGGCGAACCATCTCAACCCAAACTTCCTCCTCCTCCTCCAAAAATTCCTCCTCCTCCTCCTCAGCCATCTTTGCCATCGAGAGCTGAGGCTGTTGACCCGAAGAGAAAGAGAGAGCAAAAGGGCAAGGAAGTAATGGAAACTGGGATATCTCGCCCTACGCTTGAAGAAGAGGCCCAGCAGGCTGCAAAGCAGCAAAGGGTTGGACAAGCAAGGCAGAGAGGTTTAGAGAGGAGAGATAGTTAGCCATCTAAGCCTCAGGCTTGGCTTCCAGCTCCAATGCTCAATGATGAGCCCCTGAGGGATAACGCATCCATCAGGGATTTCCGTGGAGGCACTGGATGCCATATGGCCTCGGCTTTGGAAGAGGCTTTACTACTCCCCACTGACATGGCCGAGCTGCGGTCTATCAGGAGGCCGGAGGTTTTCCTCAACCTCAAAAGATATCTAGGCATGGTATGCGGCTATCCCTCCTCTTTTACTTCTTTATTGCTGCTTATAAGGTTACTAATCCTTTTTCTTTCAAGCTATCCAAGCTACTTTTAGGGTTGAGGAGATAACCAATTCCTGCTACCGTCAACTGGACGATGAGAGGACTAGGCGCGCAACAGCCGTGGAGTCGCTCAAAATCTCTGACCACTCCAATCAGGACCTGAGGAAGAAGCTGAAGGAGGAGGAACAGGCAAGAAAAAGTGTTGACTCGGCTTTGGTAGGCGCTCAGAAGCAAGTCGAGGATCAGAGGCTGCTCTTACATGATGCCAAGGACCAGTTGGCTTCCTCTAAGGAGCAAATAACGGCTCTGTAGAAGAAGTTAGCAGAAGTCCAAAAGCTCAATGACCAAGCCGAGAGGAATAGAGAGGAGGCCGAGAAAGCCAAAAAGGAGGCTGAAAGGACTAGAGATGAAGCCGAGTAGCATGGTTACGACCTCGGAGTAGTCGAGACCGAGGACACCCTTAGGGCAAAGGTCCTAACGATGTACCGAACTTACTGCACTCAAACTTGGAATGAAGCTCTCAACCAGGCTGGGTTGAGGCTTCTTCTGAACTGAGAAAGCCAGAAAAAATCTACTACCCACCAGCCATACGAGCCTCGGACCTTCCTCCTACTCAAGCTGAAGTAGCCTCTACAGTTGCTAGTCCTCTTGAACAGACACAGCCTCAAGATCCTCCTCAACCCAATTAGCAGGAGCAAGCAAAAGAGTTCGAAGATCCCAAGGAGATTTCCTCTGATGTGGGTAGGCCTCTGGACAAGACTGCCGGGATTCCACAAGATGGGGCGGCTTCCCAAGGTTTTGAAATGGTTTTAGCTTCAGTTACCATGCCTGCCAAGGAAGCTCCTCAGGAGAAAGAAAAGGTGATTCCTACTGAGGCAGCTGATCAACCTGGCAAGACCTCCAAGGGTGGACTTCAGATAAAGTTGAAGCCATGAACCTTTCTTTTTATGATGTAGTTGTAATTTTGATAATAGAAATCCTCTTTTGTAAGACATGTTTTAATGAAATGTGCAATTTACTTTCCCAAACTTATATGGGTTATTTGCTTTACTTATGCAATTTTCATTTTGAGTATTTCTTGATTGAACATAGCTATACGCTTTAAAAGTACAAGGTTGTTTACACAAGAGACAACATAGCTTTCACATATTTTTAATTGAGAATTAGAGTAGATCAAGATTACTGAATACACAGAATTGTCAATGCATACTTCGGATCTACTAATTTTAACAAGTTTTCTAACTTTGAGAAAAATATTCAAGTATTGATCAAACAACAGCCAAGTCCAGGGCACCCTGAAATGCTTTAAGTCATGCTCATGGACTTCCTTCGGTTTACATTTTTGCTGGGTGATAACAGACCATGTGATCCTAGAAAGGAAATAGGAGTTGGCTTCTTTTTATTGGATAGGTTAATGTCCAGCCAACATTTCAATATATGCCATAATGCATTAATTTCAACTGAATCTGCGGTTTGAGGAACCTGATATAGCTTGGGTCATGTTTAATACTTAGAAAATTAATTAAAAGTTATCAATTTTCCCAAGGATTGCGGTCCGAGGATCCATGCATGACCACATTTCTGTTTGATGCTTGGAGAAATGTCATACAATGTTAATTTTCCTAAAGCAGGTGGTCCGAGGAACCAAGCATAGCTAAAGTTATGTTTAACACTTAGATAAATAATTGAAAGATATCAATTTTGCCAAGGCATGTGGTCCGAGGAGCCAGTCATGATCAAGGTTCTGTTTGATACTTAGATAAGTGACATACAGTGTTAATTTTCCCAAAGCAGATGATCCGAGGAACCAAGCATAGCTAAGGTTCTATTTAACACTTAGAAATTTAATTGAAAGATATCAATTTTTCCAAGGTATGTGGTCCGAGGATCCAGGCATGACCAAGGTTCTACTTGATACTTAGATAAATGTCATACAGTGTTAATTTTCCCAAAGCAGGTGGTTCGAGGAACCAGACATAGCTAAGGCTCTGTTTAACACTTAGAAATTTAACTGAAAGATATCAATTTTCCCAAGGTATGTGGTCCAAGGAGCCAAGCATGACCAAGGTTCTGTTTGATACTTAGATAAGTGTCATACAGTGTTAATTTTCCCAAAGCAGGTGGTCTGAGGAACCAGGCGTAGCTAAGGTTCTGTTTAACACTTAGAAATTTAACTGAAAGATATCAATTTTCCCAAGGTATGTGGTCCGAGGATCCAGGCATGACCAAGGTTCTGTTTGATACTTAAATAAGTGTCATACAATGTTAATTTTCTCAAAGCAGGTGGTTCGAGGAACCAGGCATAGCTAAGGTTCTGTTTAATACTTAGAAATTTAACTGAAAGATATCAATTTTCCCAAGGTATGTGGTCCGAGGAGCCAGGCATGACCAAGGTTCTGTTTGATACTTAGATAAGTGTCATACAGTGTTAATTTTCTCAAAGCAGATGGTCCGAGGAACCAAGCATAGCTTAGGTTTTGCTTAACATTTAGAATAATAGTAAAGTAAACAGAGAAGTTCTGTAATAGGGACAATGAAGGCGAAGAAAAACTTGTATTAATAATAATATCTTCTAAGATTATATACATTCCAGGGACGAGGTACAACGTTTTCCTTGAGGTCTTCAAGATAAAACGCACCTATCCCAGCCACTAATGTTATACGATATGGCCCCTCCTAATTGGGTCCCAACTTCCCCCATGCTGGGTTCTTGGCAGCTCCCACAACCTTTCTTAAGACCAAGTCCCCCACTGCCAGCGGCCTTAGCTTTACGTTGGCATCATACCCTTGCTTGAGATTGTGCTAATAATATGCCAACTGGACCATGGCATTTTCTCTTCGCTCGTCAATTAGATCCAAATTCTTCTCCAATAACCCATCATTACTGTTCGGATTAAAAGAACTTTTCCTCAGAGTGGGGAATCTAGCCTCTAGAGGAATAACAGCCTCAGCCCCATACGTCATGGAGAAGGGGGTCTCTCCTATGGACCTACGAGGAGTAGTCCGATACGTCCACAAGATGTGTGATAGCTCTTCGACCCATTTCCCCTTTGCGTCGTCTAGCCTCTTCTTAATTCCACTCACAATAACCTTGTTAATGGCTTCAGCTTGCCCGTTCCCCTGTGGATAAGCCGAGGTGGAATACCTGTTCTTTATCCCTAGGTCGCTACAATACCTCCTGAAAGCTTTACTATCAAACTGGAGTCCGTTGTCCGAGATGAGGGTATTAGGAACTCCGAACCTAGTGACAATGTTTTTCCGAATGAAGCGCTTGGCATACATGTCTCTGATGTTTGCCAATGGTTTGGTCTAACCCACTTGGTGAAGTAGTCTGTGCCGACCAATAGATACCTCTTGTTCCCAGTTGCTTTGGGGAAGGGGCCAACAATATCCAAGTCCCACTAAGCGAAAGGCCATGGACTGGAGAGGGGATTAGGGACTCCCCTAGGTTGGTGAATGTTTGGGGAAAACCTCTGACACTGGTCGCACTTCTTTACATAGTCCTTTGCTTCTTTCTGCATCCTCGACCACCAGTAGCCTTGGGTAAGGGCCCTATGTGATAACGACCTATCTCCTGTATGACTTCCACAAATTCCTTCATGCAGTTCTTCCAGAATTAGCTCAACCTCTTCTGGATGTACACACAGCAGATATGGGCCAGAAAAAGACCTCTTGTACAACTTCTGGTCCTCAGATAACCAGAACTGAGAAGCTTTTCTTCGCACCTTGTCAGCTTCGGACTTGTCTTTTGGCAAAACATCTTCCTTAAGGAACAATACAATAGGGTCCATCCAGCTAGGAGTTGCCCTTATTTGATGAACGCGAGTCACGGTTCTTCCTACCTCTGTAGGTCTACATAAGTTTTCTACGAGGATTACCCGAGGTAGATTTTGTGCCGAGGAGGTTGCCAATGTGGCAAGAGAGTCCGCATGTGTGTTTTTACTTCTAGGGACTTGTGACAAACTAAAAGATTCAAACTTAGACTGTAAATGTCTAACTTGGTTTAAGTACTCCTACATTCTGGGATCTCGGACCTCCAATTCCCCTTGAACTTGGCCGACGACCAATCTTGAATCAGAGATCAATTCCACTACCTTTCCACCCATTTTTTGTACCATGATCATCCCTTCCAGTAGAGCTTCATATTCAGCTTCATTATTTGTAGCCGAGAAGCCCAATCTCAAGGATTTTTCGATCGTAATGTTTTCTGGAGATGTCAAGACTAGCCTAACACCAGATCCTTTGTGGTTTACCGCCCCATCAACATAGACTTTCCATAATGCGGGCTCTTGCCTGGAGATCATTCTAATCAATTTTCCATCCATGTTTTGTTCTTCTATTATTTCTTCTTCCGAAGGTTCAGCAAACTCGGCAATCAGGTCGGCAAGAACTTGGCCCTTGATAAAGGTGCGCGGCATGTACTTGTTGTCAAAAGCCCCTAAAATCGTACCCCATTTAGCAACTCTTCCAGTGTAATCGGCACTTCGTAATAGAGATTTAAGTGGTAGCTGAGTTAGGACAACCACCGTGTGTAATTGAAAATAGTGGGGAAGTTTATGTGTAGCATGCACCACTGCCAAAATGGCCATTTCTAGTGGTAAATAGCAAATCTCGGCCTCATGTAATGATTTGCTCACGTAGTAAACTGGTCTCTGTATACCATCATCAACACGTATTAGTACCAAACTCATCACGTGGGAAGCTACCGCGATGTAGGCAAACAAAACTTCATCCACCTCAGGTCTGGACATTACGGGTGGTCGAGACAAATAATCTTTCAACTATTGAAAAGCTATGGCGCACTCTTTAGTCCACTCAAATCCCTTCCACTTATTCAACAACTGAAATAAAGGTCTACATCTATCAACTGACCGGGAGATGAATCAATTCAGAGTAGCAATCATCCCTATAAGCCTCTGAACTTCTTTGGGATTTCGAGGAGGTTACAAGTTGTTAATTGCTTTAATCTGGTCAGGGCTGACTTCAATTCCACAGTGGGTAACCATGTATCCCAAGAATTTTCCCAATCCAACACCAAATGAGCACTTGGAAGCGTTAAGCCGTAGCCTGTGCTTTTTCAAGGTATCAAAAGTATCTCCGAGATCACTGACGTGGTCGGACTTTATTTTACTCTTAACCACCATATCATCAATGTAAATTTCCATGTTTTTTCCTAGCTGCGGCTCAAACATCCTAGTCATCATTCTTTGATAGGTAGCCCCCGCATTTTTCAGACCAAAAGGCATCACCTTATAATGGTAGTTTCCAGTATGAGTGACGAAAGCTGTCTTTTCCTGGTCGTCCAAGGCTAAAGGTATCTGATGATATCCTTGGAAGGCATCCAAGAAGCTCATTCGAGGATGGCCTATGGTTGCATCCACCAGCTGGTCAATCCGAGGCATAGGGAAGGGGTCCTATGGGCAGGCTTTGTTCAAGTTCGTGAAATCTACACATACATGTCATTTTCCATTTTTCTTTTTTACTACCACAATATTAGCCAACCACTCGGGGTAAAAGACCTCCTTAATGGCCCCAGCTCATTTAAGCTTCATCACCTCGTCCTTGACTACCTCAGAATGCTCTCTGGATGAACGCCGAGGCGGTTGCTTCTTTGGGGTAACAGCCGGATTGACATTCAGATGATGGTAGATAAAATTTAGATCCACTCCTAGAGCTTCGTAAGCATCCCAAGCGAACACATCAATATTCTTCCTAAGAAATTCCACTAACTCTTCTTTTTCCTGAGAGGGTAGCTGAATTCCCACTTGAAAAAACTTTTCTAGATCATCACCTATGAAAAATTTTTCTAAATCTTCACATTTGGCCTCTTCGACCAGCCCCTGACATGGTCGATCCGTACACATTGATTGCTATAATCCTTTATTTACTGAGGCCGAGGACTCACCTGCTAACTGGTGCAAGATGGCAGACACAAGGCATTGCCGAGCCATGGACTGGTCCCCTACTAGTTCCTCAACCATATCTCCCGCCGGGTACTTGACCTTCTGATGCAGGGTTGAAGAAACAGCCCCTAATGCGTGCAGCCAAGGCCTGGCCACAATGGCCGTGTAGGGGGAGTATGCATCCACCACTATGAAGTCCACTTCTACCACCTGTGAGCTTGCCTACACAGGTAATCTGATTTGACCCTTTGGGATAACCACCTTTCCATCAAAACTTACCAAAGGGGAGTTATAGGCTGTTAGATTCTCAGGTTTTAGGTGCAGCCCTTTATATAAATCAGGGTACATGATTTCCACACAACTACCCTGGTCTACCATCACTCTTTTTACATCATATCCACCTATTCTAAGGGTTACCACCAAGGCATCATCATGTGGCTGGATGGTTACCGCCTTGTCTTCATCTGAGAAACTCAACACCGGCTGAAACTCTATTTTGGCCCTCTTTGACCCAAAACTTGTGTCCTCGACTGGTAACCGAACTACAGACATCACCCTGGAGGGCTGCGAACTAGTTCTCCCAAGTGCAGCAAAGATGACATTAATTGGGAGTCTGGAAGAAGCATTCCCCTGTGTCCTAGACCTCGGCTGGTCACCCTGCCCGTTAGGACGGTACAAGAGATGTTGTAATTTCCCTTCCTTGACTAATTACTCCAGATGGTTCCACAATGTCTGGCATTCCTCGGTAGTATGTCCTCACTCCTGGTGGTACTGACAATGAAGGCTCTGATTGCGCCTCGAGGGATCTCCACTCATCTTGCTTGGCCATTTGAAGTATGGTTCGTTTTTTATTTTCTCTAAAACTTGATGCATTGGCTCTCTAAACACAATGTTTACAGCTTGAGGAGCTGCAGGTAAAGACTGTCCGGCAAAATCTCTCCAAGACCTATTATTGTTGTAGTGGTTTGACCTGAAATCCCTCCTCTCTTGAGGGATAACCTTGCCTTTGCCCATATCCTGTTGCTGGTCCTCCTCGACCCTCTTGTATTTGTCAATTCGATCCATGAGCTGACGTATAGTGGTAACGGGTTTCCCGGTTAGAGACTTCCTCAAGCCATGCTCGGCAGGTAGGCCGAGCTTAAAAGTGCTAATGGCCACGTAATCAAAATTGCCTTCCATCTCGTTGAACATTTCCCAATATCGGTCTGAATACATCTTCAGAGTCTCTCCTTCTCTCATGGACAAGGATAACAAGGAAGCTAAAGGCCAAGAAGCCCTTCTACACGTGACAAATCGGGATCCAAAGGCTTGAGTAAATTCCTTAAAAGAGTCTATGGACCCTACCTTTAAACTATCAAACCACCTCATTGCCACCAGCCCCAGACTGGAAGGGAACACTTTGCACATCAGCGACTCGTTCTTGGAGTATACAACCATCCTTTGATTGAAATGACTGACGTGCTCCATGGGGTCTGTCCATGGGGTCTGTCCTTCCGTTGTATATGGTGAACATGGGTTGGGTGAAACGTTGAAGAAGTTTCCCTTTCTTAATCCAACGTGTGAAAGGTGACTTTGAAATCTGGTTAAGTGCTCTAGACATAGCGTCGTTCCCCAGGCGAGGAAAACTTTCTATCCCCACTTTCATGATGCCAGTCTTCCTCACACGAGAAAGTTTCACTAGGGGGAGTTCTCGATCGGCGCTTGTAGCTAACGTCCTCTTCACCATCAGTGGGGAGGTCAGGACTATGTGAAACTCGCTTTCTTCGTTCATGATGCAAACTCCTCTTGAGGTAATCAATCTCCTTCTGCATGTTTCTAACATTCTCCTCCTGAGAGATATGGCTTTTACTCCTAGCTTGGCTTCGGCTAGTGCGAGTAGTATGTATGCTTCCTTTGCGGTCCTTTTTTCGTTCAAGTTCACGGAAATGGTCTCGTCACTGAGGACCCATGGACTCTGCTTGATGTGGACCTGAACCTACCATCTTTGAAAGTTGAATTCACTAAAACACCAGTTTTCCCACAGACGGCGCCAATTGTAAGGGCTGGATTTGAACTAGTGGCCCACTACGTGGATGGGCTCAAGCCCAAAGAGCCCAAAACAATAAATTTGTAAAGTATGGGTTGGAAAACTGGGCTTTAGTTAATCGGACAAAGGTGGAGTAAATTTAGATGATAATAGGATGAAAAGAAATAGAGTTGTGTTGAAGAAAAATAATCATCGGCTATATCCGAGGTGCACTGTTCTTATATATTGATCTCAAATGAGCTTATAGGTTTGGGTCATCAATGTTACAGAGTTTTTCCTTCTAATTTTCGATCCCTTATTCATGAGGGGTCTTTCCTCTTATATAGTCCATTTCAAAGCATCCTGATCCTACACTTATCGATCACCTGAACTACTACTTGAGTGCTTGTCCCATCAGACACCCTCCCTAGTCTAATACGCCTTGGGGCAGCCGATTTTACACTGTTCAGGTATCACCTCCACATTAATGCAGCTTGGGGGTTAGATGCAGAACATTTAATACGGAGGTAGCAACTTTTTGTAGATATTTGTTGCCTTCCTCTACTCCCTTCAGATACGATGTCTGACTTCTAACCGCGATACAACTTGGGAGGACGTTCAAGGTAGTAAGACGTTCCTGCTGATCATGGATCCACATTTCCGACATGACTTCTCTCCTTGGACATCTTTTGGACTATAATGTACGATTCTTATCACTTCCTCCTCTACCGTTCCCATAATAACATTGTTTTAACATCCTCGGACAAGCAAATGTCCTTGGACTGGGCCATAGGCCCAATGTATACAGTCTTAACAGTACCTTTTGGCCATCTGGACCCCACATGTAGAATTTCAAAGTTGATAAATTAATTTAAACAGCTTATGAATATTAGGTTTCTATAAATTAAAAAAAAAAAAAAAAAAAAAAGGAGAAGAAAAGAAACAAACTAAGTCTATGCTTGTTTATAGACTTCATATGAGCTTAACAAATAAACACATGCTAAGATTTCAGGTAATCAGGATTTGGGAGTTGGGACCACTCTTACAAAGTGAATGGGCATGATAATAAACTTAATATGGACTTAATAATATACTTGTGTTGGATCTCAAGCTCAAAAACTTGATATTGAGCACAAATTCGAGTTTGATAAAGAGTTCTATCTCAACTTGACTAACATATCAAGACAAGGCAAGCCAAGCCAAGCCAAGCCAAGCTAAGCTTAAATTTTTAGAATTTTTTACAAGCTTGAGCTTGAACGTTATTTGCAAGTTTGTTCAAACTCAAGCCGATCGAGCTTGAACATTTTAATTTTGTTGTTAAGCTAAGCTCAAACATTACAATGCAATCATTTATGAAAGAGAACCCGAAGTTTTTTTAAATATTGAAATCATTTATGATTGAATTTATACTAAAAAATATTGATGCCTTGTTTAATAAATAACATCATAGCAGTCATATATAAAAATACTCTTCTTCCATTTTGTTGCGAATATCAATTTTGATAACATTATAGCATTCATAAAATGCAGTGCAAATTCAGATAGATATTCGATTTAGCAATTGAAAACCTTAGCCATAGTTGGCCTGTCTCTTCGTATCTCACTAGTACACATACGTGCAATTTCAAAAGACTCTTTCACATGGGCTTCTATTAGGCCATCCTCCCTCGAAATACTAGCATCCACCATTTCCTTATGCCGACATTGGGCCAGCATTTTTCTGGCCCATTGGACTAACCCAACCTCTTTCCCATCCAAAAGGGTAGGCAAATTGGGTCGTTTCCCAGTAGCAATCTCGAGCTTTAAAATCCCAAAACTGTAAACATCAGCCTCTAGAGTAGCTGCAGTGAGGCCTTCCTTGTACTCTGGGGGCATGTAGCTCACTGTGCCCGCAGATTGGTTGGATGCATAAGAAGTGGAGCTATCGATCCTCCTTGCGAGACCGAAATCAGAAATATGGGACTGAAAATCGGAGTCCAAGAGCACATTGCTGGACTTAATATCCCGATGAACAATGTCCAAACCATGCAGAAAAGAGAGGCCATTAGCCACACCCCACACAATCTGAATCAGGGTCCTCCAAGATAACGTGGTTGTGGCTACGTTCTGTTCCTGCTGCAACCACTGGGCCAAACAGCCCATTCCGAATAAACTCGGATATGAGGAGCCTATCGGACCCGGTCATGCAATAGCCGAGAATCTTAACGATGTTCGGGTGCCGGAGCATACCTACAGTCACCATCTCCGTGCAAAACTCTCGAGAGCCTTTGAAAGCGTCTGGGTCTAGTCTCTTGGTGGACACGGTGACGCCGTTAGAGAGCCAGGCCTTGTAGACAAGGCCGAACCTGCCATCGCCGATGATAAAGTCTGCGGAGAAGTCTTTGGTGGCCACCCTCAGCTCGATCATGGAGAATTGGAGGGTGGGGTCGAAGGAAACGCTATCATCGACGGTGATGGAGGATAGCTCGGTTGTGGACTTGGGTTTTAGGGCTTGTTGGGCTTTCTTGGGTTTTCGACACTGAAACACCCAGAAAGTAATGTATACGGTTACAATGAAGAAAAAGCATGCGATGACTGCAACGAGTGCTTGGAGAGCGTGATCCATAGGGAACAAAAAGAAAGGATTCAACAGACCAAGAGAAGAGTACTATGTTATGTTGTTATTATTGGTTGATACTTGGAAATTTATATATACTAGTTCAGAAACGTGTTCTGTTGGGTGACAAAAGAAGATTGAGGGACTCATAATTAAGAAGCCCACTGGGTGTGTGTGCAGGAATTTGGGGGAAAGGCGTATGCGGTTTTCAAGGAAGCTAGCGGATCATTCTGTGCTGCATATATATGATCAACAAGTCTTCAGATATACTTTCGTGGAACTCAGGTTAGTCATGAACCGTGAATAGTCTAGCGTTAGTCTTATAGAATAGCTATTCTTATTAGGAAAATGCTACAAATACTATCAATTTTACCGCATATATATGGTGTACTATACTGCCGGGTCATTCTGTGCTGCATATGGTCAATAAGTCTTCAGATATACTTTCATGGAACTCAGGTTAGTCATGAACCATGAATATTCTTGCATTAATCATATTTGCATATCTATTCTTAAAAGGAAAATGCCACAATTATTAAAAGCTATACAATATAAAACTTACAAACTATTTTCATAATGTATCATAAACTCAGTTTAAAATACTAAAATTACTAATTTCATGTGTGTTTTAATAAATATTACTGTTTACTCAAAAAAAAAAAAAAAAAACTTACAAACTAGTTTGACAATAATATAATTAATGAACTTCAAGTATACCATAACCAATATTTAAATTACCTCTTAGTTGGTATACTTTCTAAACATGAATGTAATAAAACTTGTATTATGTAGCAATACTTTTTGTATTATCCATGGATGGATACGGATACTTTGTATCTTTTTTTTTTTTTCTTTTTTTTGGTGCATAACGGATACTTTGTATCTTAATTATACTTCTTAATAAAACTTATAATATGTAGCACTATTTCCTCTTATTATCCATGTATGTAATAAAAGGTTTTTTTTTTTTTTTTTTTTTTTTTTGAGATAGCTTCAAAATCTATATTCCACGTGTAATGGTTGAGACTTACCAGATTATAACTTATACCATCCTTGCTCTGTTGCTCAAAATAAATACTAACTAAATTAGAAAATGGATAGAGAAGGATGAGATTCATTGGATTAGAAATCATATATCCCTGCTCAAAATAAATAAGTAAATTAGAATGCGAATAGATAACAAATTATAAAAGGAGTGAAAATATACGTACACAATAGAGTTGTAATATATTTAATTTAAAGATCAAAGGTCTAAACAGGGAAAAGCACACGATTAGTCATAAAAAAAAAAAGCACACGATTAGCTTCACAAGCTGAAAGTCCATCAGTTATCTTTCCACACAAAGATAAATAATAATAATTTATGGCTACATGCCAATTATTGAAGGCACACGAATGCATCATGTAGCACAATGAATAACGTACGACCGCTTCACTTTCTTGTCTAAGATTCTTGGTCTATAGGTTGAAATGACCATATCATAAAGAAGACGAAATTGCATCTTGTGAATAAGGCAACTGGAACACTAGCAAGGCAAACGACAGGAATGACTATTCTTAATTTTCCGGGCAGAATAAGAAAGAGAGAAGCACAAGAGGTTGCCATCATGGTTGCTATGGACAATTTTTTTTTTTTTGATAATCGGTTGCTATGGACAAGATAAGGGTGAAAAAGCCTATAATCATTTTTCTAGGTAAGGATTTAAAGGAAATTTTCCTCTCATGACATGATGTGACGATTTCGAGAAACATCAAAAATGAAGTTGAGGGAGAAATTTCTACTTTAAAGTAGAGATACTGCATCAAATATTATAAAGATCGTGAACCAAGGAAGTCGATCAATTTCATTTCGCCGGCCTCTGTTTCTATCTTGTTCATTTATTTCTCCCTCTTTCTCTCAATGTGTGTCTGTCTCTTAAGTTTCTTTTTTGTTTTGGTACACTCATGTGAAAGTAGAAACTAAGTAGTCAATCAAGAAGTAAAGTGACAAGACTTCAAAGCAAAATGTATGGAGGTGAAAAAAAGAATGAAAAAAAAAAATAAAAAAAAAACTCATAATGAAAGGCTAATGGGTTAGTTGACTAGTATTAAGAATATTACAAATTTTAATATTGACTTACAAATTGATATGTTATTAATTACGAAAAGTAATTTAAACATTCATTAGTTAAATTGATGAAATTCATCGATGAGAATTAATGTCACATTATATGATTTAAATATTAAATTATTGTTTAACGAGTGCCTATGGTACAAACCCTTAATCCCACATCATCATTTAATCTAAGAAATTTGGTTAAAATCCATAATTCATAAACCATATCCCATAAATTCCTAGTTTAAAAAAATAATACCCACTTAAGCTGCATGTAAATTATATCTTTTGATAGCCTACAATAGTAGGCTAAATTGCTATAGTAGAATAGCAATAACCACAAAGATTATTTATTCTTTTTTCTTTTTCTTTTTTTGAGAAAAAAAGATTATTCCTTCTAATTGCCTACAATACCAGCTAAATTGCTATAGCAGATTTTGGTATATAGATGATATCCCTTATTGCAACCAAACAGAGGATAAGGAATTCAATCTTTAATTAATCAAACACAAAAGAAATTCAACGTATTAAGAGAAATGAAGTACTTTCCTTTAACCGAAATTTAACAATCATATTTTGTTTTTCTCGGCAACTAAACAGAAAATTAAGGTTTTAACAATTAAAAAAAAAATGCGAGTGGAGAGGACGAACCTGCCTTGTAGATAAGGGCTTGAGCGATGTTCTTGACGTGCCAGGTGGACCTACCGGTGGCGAGGACCATGAAGTCAGCCCAATCGGCGTGGACTTCGTAGAGGGAGAGAAATGAAAGAGGCTAGAGAGGATTTTCTCTCTGCCCATAGAAATGAATCAAGAGAATAGAATTTTGTATTTAATGGTGGGCGTGGGAGTGAGTGCACTGGCAGAGTTTGTTAGAGGGGAATGCTTTGTCAGGTCATTAAAGGGCAATAATTTTTAAAATATTTTTTATTTTTTATTGATAAATTTGAGCTGTTTGATTGGTGGGAAAGTGAAGGAATGTGACATAAAATTTTGCTTAGTTATTTTGTTTTTGAAAAATTTATTTTAATTAGGTGAAATTTTAGGGGATAAGATCCATTCCCATTAAATCCTCTAATTTCATATAATTTATATTTAAATGTAAGAAATACGGCACTTAAAAATCAAATAAATGCCATGTATGTCTCACATTGAGTGATTAAATGTCTCACATTGACTTAAAAATCAAAGAGAATTGAAGGATTCAATAGAAGGGCTTTCCCAAATTTTATTTATCTATATTTCCTTCTTCTTTATTTAAAATTATTTTTACAATTTAATTTTAGTTGATTTTATTTTTAAAATTTAGAATTTATTATTATTATTTTAAATTAATATATATATATACACCCCTCATATGAGTCGAATAAATTTTAACTATTGAAATCCAGCTATGCATAATATTGGGCCTATTAAGCTGAACCTATCTTCTTTTTTTTTTTTTTTTTTTTTTTTTTTTACAATATAGCTAAACCTATCTTCTTCTTTTTTTTTTTTTTTTTTTTTTTTTACAAGATAGAAATTCTACTCTAGTCTTATCTAAGTGTATATGTATGTGAAACTCCTCCTGGAGACTTAAATCCCGTCCCTTAGCCCCCACACTCCACAAGCACTTATATTTGTGGAGTGACCATCACACCAAGGGTGAACCCATCTCTTCAAACATCAATATCTATGTAAACGTAAATACCTCCTGTGGAAAAGAATGATGTTCTACCAAATGACGCATTCTATGTAAAGATAATTAAAATATTTTTAATTGTTACATTAGAGATAATAACAAATTAAATATTAACTTTTTGTTTTATTGGGTTCCACATTTCAAGACTTTTCTAATTATAAAATAAATATTATTTGTATCATTTTGTTCAATGTTTCAAGACTTTTCATCCCTCACACATACATACAAAACTCTATGCATTATAATTCACTATTTTCACTTCTTTCACTTCTACCTTTTTATATATACGTAGCCCTTCGTGTCATCCCATGTCAAATATATACAAACCAAAATTGATGTCATTTACCTTCAATCTTTGGACGATACTTATCTAACTCTAACATATTGTTGTCTCATCTAATCTTAACCCTATGAGTTGGCTACAACCAAGGAATGAGAGCTTGCATTCTATATTGAGTGACAACTGCAATTACAATTTTGATGTTAAGGTCGGACGTTGTATATTTGTGAGTTTTGTAAATGATATGATTGACTATGATGTTTGGTACATGTATTTTGTTTAAGAATTAAGGTAAAAGAAAAAGACACATTCTATATCATCTTTTGTTCTACAGTATTCCTCCTAAGTATTTTTTTTTTTCTCATTACTTCAATTAAATAATTATATTGGATATATGTATAATTTATAATTGTTATTTTTATGATAAACTCATTACTAATAAAGCTCTATAACAATTATGTTATAATACATGTACAACATTTTTCAAAACTATTTTACATAAAACATTATAACAATATCCGTGCATCGCACTGGGTAATTTACTAGAATTATCCGAAAGGAGGTAAAATGACCCCAAAATAGAAAAGAAAAAGGATAACCTGCATGAACTTGAAATGGTGAAATCTTGTGCAAACTAACTGGCTTACAACCCCCAATAATGTTGTATTGAATAGGAGGCATCTAGTGGCGTGAAAAAGTCATCCCTGTTACATGCTTCACTCTAAGGTGTTCTTTGGTTGAAGAGGGAATTAATTGAGAAAAGCATATCACTAGAAATTCCTCATGTATGTGTTTGAAGCTTCTCAATGACACACAGTGAAACAGTAGTTCTAAATTATGAAGTCTGAAGTTTACTTAGCACATGTTACACATGCTATAAACAGAAACCTCTTGCACGTGAACCTTGTTTGTTAAAACAAAAATTACATAATAATCACTTGGAACACCATACTCTAATAATCTTCACCATTGAAATCAAATTCATCAGGCTTCTGTGGCAGTAGTAGCAACCTTTTTGGTGCTTTGCGTTCATCATTGTATTCAACCTTTGAGGTCGCTGCTTCGTCTGTCACAGCATCTTGCAATCCGTCTTCCGCTTCATGCAAAGACTTATAAAGCTTTCTCTCATAGCACCTGCGCCAAACTGCTTGGATGCGACGGGCTGCCCACGTCTTCCATTGTAAGGAGTAGAACCTGAAAGTCATCAATGCACAATTACACATGGGATCATTCTACTTGGGAAAATGAAGGTAAGCAGAGTTCTAATGTAATTTTTATTCAAAGTCACTATGAATATTTAATTCTAACAATGAAAGCGTATCACAGACGAAGGAAAAGCTATCATATATATATATATGTATATATATATTATTTTGTTTAGAAATCCAATGCGATAGGGGCATTGTAGATTTTGATGGGATAACCATGGCATTTCGATTTAAAATTAAATGAAGAATTGATGAGCACATCTTTTTGTACAATTTCTGAACAATTTTTTGTTTGTATAGCCTCACTTTATTTGGAGAATGCTGACAATAATCATCCAAAATGTTGATAAGCTTAGCTTAAAGACTTGCCTGAAAATATGCTGGAACTGCTTGCTATGAAGACGCCGAAACTGAGAGGCCACAAACTTCAAATCAGCAGCCCTTAGAGCAAAGACTTCAACCTCTGTTTGAGCTATTACTGTTCTTGTTGAAATGGGAAAACTGGTAGAGGAGCGGGGATTCAAGGCCCACGCAAAAAGCTCCTCCACAAAAGTCACCGGCCTTCAGATCACCAGCATTACCTGTTTTTCCAGTCATAGTGGTCAGGTTTCCTCGCATGATAAAGAGCATCTCATCCACTGGGTCCCCCTCAAGGATAATGCAGCTCTTCTCTGTGTGAAGCACTTGTTTGAGACGATCACAAAGTGCATCAAACAGTTGACTATCCATTTTTTCAAACATCGGCACCTAAAAGATAAAATTTACTTGATGAACACAATAGCTAAAAGTTGGACAAAAAGATGTATGGGAAAAAAAGAAATCAAAGAAAAATTCTCACACTCTTGAGAAGATTTAAGCAAAGATGGCGTGTTATGTCCCTTCTAAGGTCCTTAGGAAGGCTTTGAAGTAGATTCTCTTCTTCAACACCTCTGGTTAGTTGCCATTTATACTGCTGGTATCGTCTAACTCGTGCCCTTAATTCCTCAGGGAGCATGCGGTGGGACATCCACTGTTCTGCATCATTCCTTTTCACTCTCATTTCTTCTACTCTCGTTGTTGTGGATTGCAGATATCTCTATAACATTCATAATATAGCACTTTTAGTTAATCAAATCTTAGGACTATCCGTGGAAAGGTTTCTACTCATAAGTCATAAGACTGGATAGAATGAGTGAGAACTGACCAACATCATGTTTCTATTGAAGCTAAAATAGAACAGCATATCTTTAAGAAAAATACACCACAGAGAAATTAATACAATAATTATGCATATTTATTGGATGAATAAACATGCATGTTTTCTGGATATCACTGGTATAAGGCTTTCACTAAAATGAAGGAGAAGGAGATAGCAATGGTAAGGATGACTTTCACAGCTCTACAAACAAGAATTTAGAGTATTAGCAATTAATACTGACTCTATGTGTGTGTGTATCATAGAAAGGAGAAGTCCAATACCAAGCAAAGGAGGGGGATTTCAAAAGGTCCTAACCAAGACCAAGCAGGCTCAAGGCATAATAACCCGGGTTGCCAAAGCCCCTTGAATTTGCTCTTTCATAATGGAAGACCTGAACTACTAGAGAATAGAAAGACCCATTTTTGAATGTCTGACAATTGTGTGTAGGATTTTAAGTTTAGTTGTAAACTGAGTTAAACAAGCATTAAACACTCGTGAACTTTATTATTATTATTACTAGTTGTAGACCCAAACGATATGTGAGAATAGACAATTATTTTGTAGTTATAGTATAGTATAATTTTTTTTCCAAAAATTAAACAATTTCTAAGATTATTTTTCTTTTATCTATCTTCAAAAATATATCATCATCATTTTATTATTAAAATTTTTGTTATGGAATATATTATTCATTTTTTAGGTGGTCCACATTTTTCTATGTTATGTTATGGTGCAATATATATTCCTTTTTTTTTATGTACAACTAAACTATTTAAATTTTAAGTATATTATTTAAATTTCGCATTCTCTTAAAAGAGATTATCATGATAATAAAAACTCGTAAAAAAAAAACTTTATATTACTCAAATAATTGATAGACACATTCAATTATATAGCAAAAATTGTATTTTGATATAAATTCAAATTTTCACTTCTAAAATAACTAAATATTATGTTAAACAAAAATCAAACAAAAGTTATAAGAGGGAGAAAGAAGACGTGATGGAAAACTCAAAAAACACACCACCAAATCATTCGTATTTATCCAAAATAGTGTTATATAAAAACACAATGATTAATAATCGAATATTCATCAACCTAAAGTAGATTGCAAGAAAGAATAAATAATAGAAAGCAAGAGAAAGAGAGAGAGATAATCACCTTTTTCGAGAGAGAGAGAGATAGAGAATAAGATGAGAAGAGAAGAGTCAAAATTAAAGATATAGTCATGACTCAAATACCAAATTATTAAAGTCATGGTATATAATAGAATAACATTATATTTTTATACTCTATCTTTGTATGTACTAAGATAACATTTAACAATTAAAGAAATGAAAAAAAAACAAAAAAAGATAATAACTTAAAAACAAAAAATCAAATTGCACAACTCAAAATAGAGTTCTAAAGAATACATAAATTTATCAACCTAAAGTAGAGATACAAAAAATAAAATATCCACAATTTTTTGTGTGGAAAAATATGTGTAAAATGGGAGAGAGAGAGAATAACAAATTTATAGTGATACGATGGGGATAAAAAGAGCCAAAATAAAAGGAAGATGTAGTGATAAAAGAAGAGTAACATTAAGGTTGAGAGTAGTGGAAAAATGAAAAGGTAAAAAAAATGGAGAAAGATTGGAGGAAGTGTAACAACAAGGTACAATAAAAGAGAAATAGATGGAAATAGGTGGATGATGTGGCTGCTGATATGACTCAACAGAAGTGTAATAACAATAAATGTTATACTTCAGTTTTTAAATATATATAGATTATTATTTTATGCTAGCATGAAACAAAAATTTCTATGTTGTATCAAAAAAGAAAAAACAAACAGTCAGACTTACTCAAATATCTAATTACATAATGATATCATAGTGCTAAAACATTAGGTTAGAAGGAGAACTAATAAGAATTAGAGAGTTACCTGCATATTGCCAATAAGTAACGAGAATAAAACCAACCCAAAGGTGGAAATTCCGACGGCAAATACTATCTCCCCAATAAAAATGCTTGTTTCAAGGTTTTGGCCAGCAGAGCTGAGGAAAAACAAAATGATTCAATATAAAAACGCCTTTAGCTTCTAAGCTGTAACTCGCAATGTGTTAGATCTTGTTATAAGTTGACAAGCCTTGATTATATATAGGAACTTAAGTAGGTAACCAAATTTTAATAGGAAAATATTCACTCTTGGAAATTAAAACCTATGCAGATGACATTTGAAATAATATTTGAGGCGATACAACTGAGTTAAGGGAGTAGACACATTTTCATGAAAAAAAAAAAAAGGAAAAAGAAATTAAAAGAAACTAAATATTGCCAAAAAATTTGTAGTTCAATTGGTATTGTTGGGGTCTCTTTTATCAAAATGAACACATAGAGATAGACTGGAAAGCTGCCTACCATCAGCGTTCAAATCTTTTATCCTCACTTATTATAACAATTAAATTATATATATTTGGAGGATTCTTATATTTACTTACCTAAGATTACGAAAACCCCACCAAAAGCAGTAAGACAATTTCACTCTAAATCTTGTTGACTTTAGTACCATTCCGGACTTGAGAGCATCAGTAAACATTCCAAAGTTGAAGTCCGTTAGATTTTCAATATCATCAGGTTTTTTAAAACGGCAATTCTCAAATACACTTGTAAAGCTTTTACGTTCTTCATCATCACAGTAAAGATATTTATGTTCACAAGCGGTAGAATTATTACAGTACTTTTGCCAGCATGTACCCACTCGTTCAATGGCAAACAAGTACCAAAAAGCTCCAACAACCTGCTTAATTTGTCAAATTTATTTGTGATCATAAAATCTTGCAAGTAATTAATGTTAAGAAATTAAAATCCACCTCCAAAATCAACTTACGTGACTGGCTAGCATATAGAGAAAAAGATTATAAGCAGCTCCAGCCCATGCTGTCTGAGTCAGTATCCCTGAGGTTCTTTTTACTTCCATGTATAGTGGATAGAGCCGAGTAATTCTAGGCACATATTGTGCGAATATTACGAACTCCAACCTTTGCTTCACTATTAATGGAGCTTGGCTTTTGATTTTGGGAATACTAACAAGAGATACCACCTGAAAAGCAGAACACATCCATAACTGTAAAATTGACATTCCCCTGCACACCCAATTCTTTTACATATAATTTGATAGATGCATTATGTGTCCATGTGCGTCCAAAGTATCATTTTGAACTAATAAATGTCAAATATTGCTAAGAGGTCAACAAACACTTCTTGGTATTTCCATTGAAGACGTCCATGGTTCAAATCCCCCCTTCCACAACTATCAAATTATCAGAAAATTAAAATTAAAAATAATGGTCAAATATATGTTGGGGCCTGTGAAATATAACCTTAAGACTTGTGGTACTCATCATATGGTAAATTTCCCTTGAGAGACTCGTTTCCATTATTTCCTTGCCAAACGAACTAATACACTAATTGCAAAGTAACAATTAGGGAAGCAAGTCACTTACTATAAAACCTATGACTACAGAATTGAATGTTGTTATGAACACACAAAAACTTGTGTCTGTTTTGTGAGCTTTCCCCTGTCGCTTTATAGTTTATTTGCAAGCCTTGCTTTTATTTATTTATTTATTTTTTTAAGGTGTAACTACACTTTAACTATTTTTCAACCAATAAGCTTTCAATAAAAAGCTACATCAAAATGCACTAAATAAGATTTTGTGATGCTTCAAATTGATTGAATGTCTTGCATACCTGTGGCAATGGAAGAATTGACAGAATGTCAATGAGGAAGTATGTGGATAAGTATCTTTTTGCTATAGCCACTGGATCAGTAATCACCTCACCCCTTCCGAAGACTTGAGAAGAAGGGGCAATAAATCCAGTACGGAACTGAAAGATTATATGAAGTACATAAAAGGCATCAAAGAGTGATCGAAGAACACAAGCAATTTTAGCTAGTCTTTTGTCTGCACCAAGGCATTTGTGTTCGTATTCGCCGTTATTGTCCTCACTGATCATTGGGATGTAAAAGAACAAAGGGTCCAAGGCCACAGATATCACACAAGAGAGCACAAATACTTTGTTCCAAGTTTGAAGAAATTGACCCTGAGGATCAAGAATTGTCTTCTTAGGAGGAGGACCTGCCTCTTTTTTTGGCCGATCACCTGCATAAGGGATGCTTTTCAGTTTTTTGAAGCTTTTAATCCTCTCGAAACCCCTCTCAAATCCTTCCCGAAGTCTCTCCAAAACTCTGATTTGAACTGTGAGAACTGTTTATGGTTTTTAAAACTAGGCGGTTCAACCGCGGTTCACACGATTCATTGACTTATTTACATATACCTGTTTTGGAAGTTAAAAAAACTGTTTGGTAAATGATTCACGGTTAACCGGATCGGACCGTACAATCTGGTCTGGATTTCAAAACCATATTCATGACACGTGCATATACTCAAAGAAAGAACAAAGACATGATGACAAAATTGTGTGCAAGAAATAAAAGCAACAGAAGGAGGGACTGCTAAAATTCATTAAACTAAACAAAAGACAAAGTCTCAGGGCATCGCCTGTTAACATACAATCCGGAATTATCAAATTCTAAATCAAATTGAAGTTCCTGAGGTGAATCTTCATACAAGCAAAAGACTACCAGCTGCTGCACTCCCATTCAGGCTAGCTTGTCTACGCAACGGTTCGCCTCTTTGTAGTAGTGTCTAACTCTGAGCTAAGGAACATGGACCATCATCTGCCTGCAGTCATCAAGAATGGCAGATATGATATTGTTAGATTGGTTTAGGTTGGTTAGCACATCAAAAATACTTTTAGCATCCAACTCTAATTCTACAACAGGGAAGTTTCTATGCAGACAAAGGGATAGTCCCTCCCTTACAGCCCATAATTCTGCCATAAAGCTCGTGGTAATCCCGATTTTCCTGGAGAACCCAAGCAACCAATCTCCATTATCATCACGAAGAATCCCACCAACCCTGCTGGTCCTAGATTCCCTGAAGATGACCCGTTAGTATTTAGCTTAACCCATCCTCTATTAGGCCTCTCCTAGCGAATGGCTCTGAGAACCCGTTTGTGTTTAGTCACAGCATTAATGCCACAGTGAATAAATTCTTGAGATCTTTGGATAATCCCAACGTGCGTATTGGGAGAAACGGGTTTGTTTTGGAATAAAACCAAGTTCCTTCTCTACCATAATATCCAAATGGCAAATAGAAAAAGTGGTATGCCAGTGAAGGGGAAGGGTTGCCTTGACGTTCTTAGTCATCCACAATTTCAGCTCCCCATTGAAAAACTCCATATCATTCCTCGCTACACCTAAATTGAACCACACTTCTCTCATCATCCTGCAATCCCGAAGAGCATGGACAATGGTTTCCACCTCCAATCCACACAAAGGACACAGCACATTTGCACTCATCCCCCTTTCCGCGAGGCAGGCTTTAACCCCGACACTGTTATGCATGCATTTCCAGGCAAAGAATTTGATTTTAGGTAGAACTTTCACCTTCCAAATCCACTCCCCATCAAACTGGCAAGGCTCATTATCAGTGGCTAGACTATATGCAGATTTGAGATCAAAGACTCTACAGGGATTCGGAGACCATGAAAGTTTATCTTCAGTAGGTGCAATCATGGCAGAGGAGTTGCTTGGATTTTCATCTTCAAATTCAGGCGAAAGATCATTCTGTTGTGTTTATAGCCAAAACATGGACAGATGAAGCAAGGCAAAACTGTATGCTTCATATCGTAAATTTTGATCACAAGTGGGAGGTGCTAAGAGGAAAAAGGGGTGGGGGCTTGGTGCTTTTCTGGAAAGACAGTAAATTTTATAGTGGAGGATTCGCAGAGGTATTTCATAGATACAACAATTGATAAGAATTTGGATATAGAGTGACGTTTTACAAGTTTCTACGGCAAACCAGAAACTCACAAGAGACACGAGGCTTGGAAAAAATTGAGAAGTTTGAATTTCATATCAAATATACCTTGGCTTTGTGATGGGGACTTTAATGAGATAACAAAGTAAGAAGAAAAATTGGGAGGTGCTTTAAGAAGCCATAATCAAATGCAAAGCTTCAGAGACATTATTGACGAATGTGGTTTCATGGACCTAGGATTCGTTGGTCCTAAATTCATTTGGAGAAAGCACTTTGAAGATGGACATTCCATTTGGGAGAGGTTAAACATAGGCAAGGTGACAAGCAACTGGTTTCTTCAATTTCCAGGCTCTCGGGTTACTCATCTGCATTGTGTTTCTTCAGTCCACGCTCCACTCCTCATTAATCCAACTAGACTGGAAGTTTCACCAAGGAAAATAGTGTTTCACTTGGAAGAGATGTGGCTGCCCGATGCAAGGTGTGCAGAAACAGTGGAGGCAGCATGGACTTCTACTAGGGAAATACTAGTAGATAATGATGTTTTAAAAAAAATAGACCAGTGCAGCAAGGATTTAGAGTTGTGCAATAAGAATTGTTTTGGCAATGTTAAACGTGATCTAGAGGAGAGGAAAAAGAGTTTGGAAAGAGCTGAGATTGAAGCAGGAAGGATTGGAATCAATACACGAGTCAGAGAACTCAGGGCTGAAATTAATGTGCTTTTGGACAGAGAAATCAGAATGTGGAGTCAGTGATTAAGGGTTTTGTGGCTAAGCAAAGGCGATAGCAATTCCAAATATTTTCACAACAAAGCAACTCAAACACCGAGAAAACACTATCTTGGGGATTAGAGACAAATGGGGTCGATGGCAAGACCAACCAAATGGGATTGGGCAAACTTTGATTGATTTTTATGGGGAGCTCTTCACCACATCTAGTCCAGTCCTTCTACTCAAAACTTTGGGGTATGTTCCACAGATGGTCTCGACTGAAGTAAATTCCCATTTAATAGGTGAGTTTATGGCGTGGGAAGTTCATAAGGCTCTTAAAAAAATGGCTCTACTTAAAGCGTCGGGGCTGGACGGAATGCCACCATTGTTTTTTCAGCATTTTTGGGGAATTATGAACCAAGAGGTGGCACAATCTATTCTCTCTTGGTTGAATTCAGGTAAATTACCTCATCCCATAAACCATACTTTTATCAACCTTATCCCTAAAGTTAAAAACCCTGTTTTAGTTTTTGAATATCACCCAATTAGCCTATGCAATGTAATGTATAAGGTTTTTTCAAAGGTTCTAGCAAACAAGCTAAAATAATTCTTGCTAGAGCTCATTATGGGGCTTCCATATGCCTTTGCTAAGAATTGCCTTATTTTTTACAATATTTTAGTGGCTTTTGAGACTTTACATATTATGAAGAGACATAATTCAGGGAAACATGATTTTATGGCGCTCAAGCTTGATATGAGCAAAGCGTATGACCATGTGGAGTAGTATTTCTTGGAAATGCTAATGAGAAGAATGAGGTTTTGTTCAAGGTGGATTGATCTAATCATGGAATGTGTACACACAGTTTCGTATTCAATACTTGTCAATAGAGAGCCAAGGGGGATGATTCACCCTTCTAGGGGGATTAGGCAAGGGGATCCTCTATCTCCCTTCCTCTTCTTATTATGTACTGAAGGACTACATGGGCTGATTGTGCAAGCAACAAGAGGTAAGGAGATTAATGGCTTCTCTCTTTGCAAGAGAGGCCCAAAGCTAACCCATTTGTTTGTTTATTTATTTATTTTTGTTTTGTTTTGTTTTGTAAATGATAGCCTCCTTTTTTGCAGGGCAAACTCCCAAGAGTGTGGTAATGTTCTTAAAATTCTATCTGATTATGAAGTTTCATCCAGTAAGAAAATAAATAGAGAGAAGACGACCCTCTTTTTCAGCAAGTCCACTCAATAAGAAACTTAGCAGGAGATGAAAAGAGCGTTGGGGGTTCAAGAAATAAAATTTTACGAGAAATATTTGGGGCTTCTAGCCTTGGTGGGTAGGGGGAAAAAAAAGCAAGTTTTAGTTACATAAAAGAAATGGAGTGAAGAAAATTGCAAGGGTGGAAAGGTAAATTACTATCTTGAGCAGGTACAGAGGTTTTGATTAAATCAGTCGTTCAAGCCATCCCCACTTATGCCATGGGATGTTTCAAATTGCCATTGGGTTTGTGCCACGACATAGAAGCAGTGATCAAGAAATTTTTTTGTTTGTGCCACGACAAAGGGACATGTGTTACCATTTTGTGTATCCATCATTTTTGGGGATTTAACTTTTATATATATATATATATATATATATATATAATTTATGCATTGACAAATGCAACGGTATTGTACTTAGCTGTTCATTATTAATTGTTTAGCTTCGTCACCTACATGGTTTTTTGACCTCAAATCAAACATTACTTAAATCTTTTTTTTTTCTTTTTTCTTTTTTCAAAAATATGCCCTTTAGATTACTTAAAGGAAAAAAAAAGAAAAGAAAAAGACCATGAGAAAAAGAAAAGGAAAAAAATTGAAGGGATATTTAATGGACATTATAGTGTATATTTATTATAGACAGTTGAATTTATAATGCGCAGTTAATGTTTATTTATATATTTACTGGTAATACATAGAAAAAAAATGACATGTTCCAATAGTTGTTTGCCATATGATGTTAGGAACAACCTTATCGAACGTAATAGATAGAGGAAGTTACAAAAGATGATACGTGTCAGTGATTTATGCATTGTCAAAGAGACATGCATGTATCACCATTTTATGCATTTACCAATTGTAGGGATCTAACTTTTATAATATATTATAGATAAATATGAACTTTGATAAATTCACCATTGGATTACATTTTCTTCTTATATCCTTTATGGTTGCAAAATTTCCAAAATATCAAAGATTAATAATTATGTCATTAGTCAAATGTTTAAATTTCAAGTTTTTGTAACTTAAAATTAAATATAAAAAATAAATTTATGGATCAAATAGTGAATAACATTTGATTGACAAAAAATTTGACATGCATGTTAAAATCATAAAAAACATACAATCTAACAATTAGATTTTCAAAATATGTAGTCATGTTAAAGTTTTTAGTGAGAGTTGTAACAATTAGCTACATCATAGTTTGTCCTCAAATTTTGTCCATAATTTAATGGCGGTAGAGGAAAGAGAGTGAGACTCACAGTTATAGATCCATCGTGTCCAAAATCTGAGCTGATTTCTACTCGTATATGCAAAAGACATGCTAGCTAATGCTAGCACAGGGGACTCGTTCTCAATATCTAAAGCAGTCACCAAAGTAGGGAATTTTTCCAGTGCATACAAAGCCATATCTATTGAGTCACAAACAGAAGGAACTAATTGAAAGGGAATCATAAATAATGTTTCAAAGCATAGAAATAATCAGTGATTGTCAAAATAATAATAGAATAAAACAAAGTTCCTAAACTCACTTGGATTCTAAACCATTACTCTTTTTTCTCCTCTCTCACAGTGATTAGAAACCAAGTTGGTTAGTTTTGAAAAATTTTGGACTTAGTTGATATTGACCCAAACTTAAAACGTGTTAACTATATTTTACCCAAATAATAATTATAACAAGTGTATAGTCAAATCTAATTAAATTTCTTGCCATCTTCTTTAAAATAAAAAAAAAAAAAGTTCTTACCAAAAGCTTTGGAATAAATGCATCGAGTAACAAACGTAGCACCTTTGCCGCCTTTTCCTGGACTTAGAATTTTCTGATCTGTTTTAGAAAGGAAATATTGAGCCATAGCTATTGAATTGGAGTTATGCGTAAGGGCCATCACAACTGGAATGAGTCCATGTGGTCCATTCGCAATCTCAAGTAAGATCGGACACTTTTCGACTATGCATTTTGCCATCTTGGTGTTTCCAACAAGAGCACAATAACCAAGAACCGTATTATCATCTTTATCTTTCATTTCTAATTTCTTTGTCGGCAACATGTTCACCAACTCCTTCACAATATGCAGATGTCCAGCAAGGATGGCAATGTGTAAAGCCGTACTTCCCGTATTTGAGATTATTGCACTCTTTGCCTTCGGACAGGAGGTAATGAACTGTTTAGCAGCGGACCAATTACCATTACGGAGATTCTGCCTAAATGATACATACTTACGGAGTTCACTATTCTTTATCCCTGCCATGTCTTTCAATACTTTAAAAATTAAAAGATTCAGAGTATCCAATAGGAATTACAAGATTTTTTTATCTACATTTCAATTTATACCTCTTGGTATTTTTAATAGAGATATCTACGATTTAAATTATCAAATTATTATTAAAAAAAAAAAAAAAAAAACACTAAAAGAATAATCATATTTGCACAGGGGTCATACCCTAAACTCCACCCAAAACACATATGGTGCAAAGTAAGTGAAGATATAATTTAATTTAAATTTTTATTTATATACTTTTTAAAGATTTTTATAGTTAGGGTTGGAAGAGGGGCAGTGAACTTTGGATATCTTTATTAGAAATATTAAGAGATATCAATCAATTACAAAACTCTTGACATGAAAATATAGTTTCTATTAACAGCAATCAAGGTTGTAGCAAGGATCAACCCCAAGTGGATACTTAGGTGGTGGGTGGCGAGTTTATTGGTCTAAGGTATAACGTAAACTTGGAGGTCACAGGTTCAATCCACTACACAATTGGTTCATAAGATTTCTAAAGTGTGTCATCTCATGGATAGAGAATGAAATAGTCCATTTAAAGGTTGGGGCATCACTTTCTTCTTTCTTTATTAAGGGCAATTATACTTTACCCCCCTCCCCCCTAAACTATACCCTTCTTTTACATTTACCTCCTTAAACTATCTAAATGCATACTTACCCCCCTAAACTATTCCCTGTTTTACACATACATTCATAAACTATAAGAATGCACATTTACCCCCCCTAAAGTATACCCTCTTTTACACTTACATTCATAAATTATGAGAATGCACACTTTATCCCCTAAATTATACACTTTTTTACACTTACCCTCCTAAACTATACTCCTTTTTACACTTAACCCTATAAATTATGATAGTACACATTTATTTCCCTAAACAGTCACACATGGGATGTGCTGTAAAATGTTGCACGGGTAATAGTTTAGGGGAGATAAGTATACATTCTCATAATTTAGGGGGGCAAGTGTGCATAGATAACGGTTTAGAACGTTAAGTGTACATTCAGATATTTTAGGAAGATAAGTGTAAAATGACGTATAGTTTAGGGTTAAAGTGTAATTTCTCCTTCTTATTTGACAACAAAGAAAGTGGCAGCTTAGAAAAAAAAAAAGTGACATAGCTATCATTTTGCGAGGATTATATTAAGATTGCAGTAATATTGCTATATTTAATTGTATAGTTGGAATTTGAATATTTGTTGTAATTGCCTCATGCTTTCAACTCTACTTAGAAAGAAAATTAATTTTTTTTTTATAGGGTGTCCTATTATGGACACTATGATGCTTGCTCAAAATTTAAAATAAAAATAATTATTAAGAAGAGAGTGAGAAAGGCTTCTTGATATTATCTCTAGAGTAACCCCAATATTTTTATTTTTTATTTTTTATTTTTTATAGAAACAAATACACACACAAATAAGGGAGTGGAAAATGGGTTCTAACATAAAGGCACACCACAACTCTACTCAAAAGTCATGGTAACTTTTAAAGGAGGGTGGAGCAAGTTATACTACACGCAACACACTCTCTTAAGTAATGTGGGACAATTACCTTTTTTTTTAAGAAACAAACACGCACACACACACACAAGGGAGAGGGAAAGAGGTTCTAATACAAAGGCACATCACAACTTTACTCAAAGCCATGGTAACTTTTAAGGGAGGGTGTGGCAAGTTATACTACATTGATGAGACTCAACAAGCATTCAAGGATCCATTGCATGTTCCAGTTAGGCCTATTACTAAAGCAAGATCCAAGAAGATCAAAGAAGCACTTAATGGGCTGATTCAAGAGATTTGAGTTGATTCTAACGGAGGACATTCCAAACTTGGCCCAAAGGAAGATGAAGGCGTAATAAATTTAATCCAAGCTATGGAAGGCTAATCTGGCTTAATTGAGCGTGATTTATGGCGTGGATTAATGGCTGATTGATTTTCCAGCTCCATATCAGTTAATGGATATTTTTCCTAGTCTGGAGCATCTAATTTTGGACTAGATCTACCTTAATTTTAGGTTTTTATTATTTAGAACGTTTTTAGCTATTTTTCCTATTTTGGATCTGCTAATTTAAGACCAAATCAACTTTTATTTAGGGTTTTATTATTTAGTACGTTTTTTATATTTTTCTATTTTCAGTCATGCCTTATAAATAGCATGCACTCATTGTAATAAGAGAATTATTGAAAAAAAATTAGAAAAGGTGAGGCTTTGCTCTTCTTTTGGTTCTTCAAGAACTGTGAACTTATCAGGGATTCTTCCTTGTGGCGTTCAAACTTTATACCTTTGGTTCGTGATTCCATTATAATCATTGGGTCAAGGTCTGTTACTTATACCTTTGGTTCGCGTTTCACTTATAAACGTTGGGTCAGGGTTCTATCAAAATCTGAATTTTAGCTTTCTTGGGCAATTATTCCAATACTGTTTGTTAGGTCTCAAAGTTTGTCGATTGAGGTTCACATCATTTGGTATCAAAGCACAGGTTCTAAATTCAGTTTTCTTTCCCTTTATCTTTTGTTTCCTGTTATCATCCTGTCTTGTTCCTTTTGTGTTCTTTGTTCCTCGTTCTTATTTTGTGACGTGCACCAAGCTCCCAGAAGAAAAAAAAAAAAAAAAAAAAAAAAAAAAAAGAGACTTCAGAAAAGAAATAGAAAACAGGAAAAAAAAAAAATTGTTTGTAGTTTCAATTCTCTCAGACCAAAATATATATATATATATATATATATATATTTTTTTTTTTGTCCTCTTCCTTTGATTTAGTGTTTTTGTCATATTTTTGTTGCCATTGGTATTAGTTTAAATACTGCAAGTTGAATTTCTTGATCAAGTTTATTAGTTTAAGTAGAACTGAAAAGAGGAAGCTACGAGTGGAAAAAGGCAAGAAAGCGTGAGACTAATATCGGAAAAAAGCCAATTTAAGAGTGAAACACGAGTGTGAGTGACATAATTTGAGTGTAAACACGTGAGGGAGTGTTGTGAGGAATTATTTCTAACATTTTTTTTTTTGTAGTTTCAAAATTATGTCTTCCAGGGGCGAAGCATCAAACAGAGGAGAGGAGGAGTCATCCATCATGTTGCAAGCTATGCAACAACAATTTGAACGTATGAACGTCGTGTTTAATGATATTCGGGATCGGATGGATAGGCAAGTCGCTGTTATTGCTTCTTTGCGTGAGGAGCGTCCCCAAAGAGCCCCTAATGCTACAAGGCAAGAAAGACGTGCACGTGTGGATGATTCTGATGACTACCATGACGATGAGTTTGAAGATGAAGAGGATCAAGCTTCATTGAACAATGAGGGCAGGTTTGCGCCAAGGGGAGAAAGGCGTGGTAGAGGTTTCCGAAGAGATCCAAGATGGCAAGATGGGACTGATAGGAGCCTAGGAAACATCAAAATGAAGATACCATCATTCCAAGGGAAAAATGATCCAGAAGTGTACTTGGAGTGGGAGAAGAAGGTGGAGTTCATCTTTGAGTGCCATAACTACTCCGAGGAGAAAAAGGTAAAACTAGCTGTAATTGAGTTTATTGATTATGCTATTATATGGTGGGATCAACTTGTGATGAACAGAAG